>QJPP01001127.1:0-587088 GCA_003996215.1 Jaltomata sinuosa | reverse complement strand
CTCGTATGAACCATCTGCGGAAGAATGAAGTAGAACCAATGAGATCTCCAGAAACTTCAAGGGTAGTACGCACGACACAGAAGCAATGAAAGAGTTAAATTTCCTAAAATGCCACTGTAGCCTCCCAAAGATTGAGTACGGACGTCTCCGCCCCGATCCGCAGAACTCTACTAGACATTGGCTCCTATACCGATGACACCGGTGAACCTAAAGGCTCTGATACCTAAGTTGTCACACCCGATTTCTCGGTCATGATGGCACCTACAACCCCCGGTAGGTGAACCAATCCCTGTAGCCCAGAACAGCTAGAAATGGGCTACTATCTAACAAATAAGAGAACAAGACGAATAAAATAGATAATATGAATGTAAATATATACAAATGCGGAAACTACACCAAACCCCCAAGACCTGGTATCATAGTACAGAGCCAAACTACATACATGGAGTACAAGTAAACCAAAACTATATATACAGATGTCTCTGAATGGTAATAGAGTACATGAAGCAAAAGATAAACTAAAGCTAAGCTCCGATCGCCAAGAGCCCACCTTCAGCCTGAAGTAGGCTCCAACAGATCTCCAAGCACGAATCTCAACGATCTACCGGCGATGGCCCACACTAGGATCTGCACCCAAAGATGCAGGGGGTAGGGGTGAGCACCAAATGCGAAGCATAAGGTACCAGTAGGTATCATAGGCCGACTGGGCACATATAAGATAAAAGAGCAGTAATAGACAGAATAGAAGCAAGTAGTCACAGAAATCAACGAAAGGTACACAGGAACTAGCCCAGAGGGAAAACAACAGAACCATAGATGATGCTAGTAAGCAGAATATACACACCAAAGGCACAGGTGAAAGTAAGAAACAACGCACCTGGGATCCTTGCAACAACAGTGTATACAAAATAAGTTTACGGAATGGACGGTATACCGGTAACCTCAAGTGTAAGAAGAAGAGAGAAAGAATAATAATAGGCATGCTCAAGACATGAATCAACCCAACTAATCATAACAATCTCAAATCCAGAAACTAACAGTCTAGCAGTACCAATCTCATACTTATCTATAATAGAGAACAACTCTGTAAATAAATAGCAAAAGTCTACCTACAGTCCCTCGGCCGCCCATACAACCGAGGAACACAAACAAGTGAAAACAAACCCTCCGGCATCCCATACTACCGGAGCGTGCAATCAGCAAACAGCAAACAAGGTGGAACCTCGAACCATGAATGATATGATGCATGAAGATCTCAAGTGCCATAGTATCTCTGTATGTACCTCCTCCGGCGCCGATCCGGCCCAGCAGGTAGGTTCCATGGAAGGTCTCTGCCCGTATACCTCTACTCCCCCGTATACCCCTCTTCCGGCAAACGCAGCTCGTAGCTCCTGGCCCGGATAGCAAGGTCCATGGAGGTCCTCGACCCCATACCATATCTCAGTATCAGAACATGTATCAAGATAGAGTCCCAGTCTCAATATCAAGATATAGAACCAGGCTCAAATATGCATGCCCAGACCCTGTCCAGGACTAAAAATAGTAGGAAAATATCTGAAAAACCCCTCCAAGGGTGCCCGGGCGTCGCCGGGTCTAAACAGTAAAAAGTCATCTCATGTGCTCGGTCCAACCGAAGCTAAAAATCATCTCAAGTAGTAAGAAAACTCATCTAGCACTCCGGCCCTGCCGAGTCTAGTGATAATAGTAAAACTGATGATTTTAAACCACAAGTGAAATCAACCATTTCCAAATCATTTCCATCAAAAACGGCCCCCCGGGCCATGCAAGGTTTAGAAAACAGTGTCAGTAGGCCCAAAGCCAAAACCACTGTAAAACATCGATAAAACCTCTTTATATGCATGGAAATGATATGATCACACACAACAATAGCTGCTCAACAGCTTACAATCAACCTACCGACCCTGCACAGGCCCACAGCTACTCAGCAAGCATAACCAGCCTAGAAGGATAATTCTATGCCCGGGACTCGCGGACATCCCCAAAATCCCACCTTCTATGTTCCAGAGTTAATAAGGCCTCGCAGGACCACAAGGGTAAATAAAATATATCCGCAAATACTACACACAACGGAGGAATAAAAATAGGCGGACATGAATAAAGCGGTCAAGGTCTGTGGTACCAACCTAATAAACCAACCCAAGGATGCCCATTAATACAATTTTATTCTATATATACGGAGTCTAGGGAAATTAAACCGTAACCTACCTGTCGTCCGACGACAAGCTGCTGGAACACGATGTCCAAGCTCGAACCACTCCGAGAGAATCCAAAATTAAATCGGAATCGGAATCGAATTTGGGAAGGAATAACTTGACAAGATAATTGATTTACTTTATCAAATATATTTTTCCCACCACAAAACCTCACACGTGAAAGAGTATTTGATAATGTGCAAAGTTGTATGAAATAAGTAATATATATATATGCATAACTTTCAGCAAAGTTACTTAAATATATGTAAGTGGATATGCTGCCACCTTTCCATCCACTATTGTTGCCTTCACCTTCCACTTACACGTGGGGGTGGAGGTGGCAACCACTTTCCCTCCGTTAGATATATATTCGGGTATTGCATAAATTCGTGGTAAAATAATTATAGTATTTTAAATATACCATAATTATTAGAAAATCATTTCCAATAAAACCTACTATATTATAATAATAAATTTTAACATAATTAAATTTACTATCTCCGTTAAAATATTACGGAGTATAAAAACTTTATAAAATAAATACGTAAACACTTATATCGTACCAAACATATTTTTCATAAGCCTTTTAAAATATTTTGAAAAGGTAATAATAATATACTTTTTACCAAATTTACTTTTTAAATAATATTTCAAATATACGCACGATACTAATAAAATTCTTAAGTTTAGGCTCGTAATTCGCCTACGCACGATTTTGATATTCAAGAATTATCTCGGGATCCTCCCTTATATTTTATCACTGTTTCGGAACTGAAATGGCATTTTAAAACGTAAAATTGAAGCTTAAATCGGGTTAAACCCGACCCGATTCGCGACCCGGTTCGTAACCCGTTTTCTGCCAGACAGTCCGCGGTAAAACAGTCATAACTCTCTGCTCCGAGATTATTTGGACGTGCGGTTTTGTGCGTTGGAAACTAGACTCGTAGACCTTCGATTTGGTATTTCGGGGGACTTCTAACTCTTTATATATTGGGAGAAAAGCCCCGACACATTTGACCCAAAGTTCAGAAAATTGTTAAAGGTCTTACGATATCTTTTGCCGATTTGCTTGACTTCAAACTTAAACGTGGAAATGACCGGAAGGGTCATTACACCAAGGCTAGGGAGAGGAGGGCCCGGGACCTTGACCAGGTAAAGTGCATCAAAGATGAGGATGGTAAAGTGTTGGTGGAGGATGTGCTCATTAGGAAGAGATGGCAGACTTACTTTCATCGGCTCTTAAATGAAGAGGGCGACGGACGCATTGTGTTGGGAGAGTTAGAGCATCCGGAGAGGCGCGGTGACTATGGATTAGAGCATCCGGAGAGGCGCGGTGACTATGGCTATTGTAGGAGTTTTAGGGTAGAGGAGGTGAGAGGTGTTATTCGTAGGATGCATAGGGGTAGAGCGGTCGAACCTGATGAAATTCCGGTGGATTTTTCGAAATGTACGGGCAGCGTAGGGATGGAATGGCTGACGGGGTTGTTCAATGTTATTTTCAGGACGGGGAAGATGCCCGGAGCTTGGAGATGGAGCACGATGATTCCATTGTACAAGAATAAGGGTGACATCCAAAATTGCAACAACTATAGGGGTATCAAGTTGTTGAGTCACACCATGAAGGTTTGGGAGAGAGTTGTGGAGCTGAGGTTAAGAGGAATTGTGTCTATTTCTGAGAATCAGTTCGGCTTCATGCCAGGACGGTCGACTACTGAGGCTATTCATCTGGTGAGGAGATTGGTGGAGCAGTATAGGGAGAGGAAAAAGGATTGCATATGGTGTTTATAGACCTAGAAAAGGCTTACGACAGAGTTCCCAGAGAGGTTCTTTGGAGGTGCTTGGAGGTCAGGGGGGTACCCATGGCATACACTGAGGTGATTAGGGACATGTACGATGGCGCAAAGACTCGAGTTAGGTCAGCGGGGGGAGATTCCGAGCATTTCCCTGTGGGGATGGGATTGCACCAGGGATCGTCCCTTAGCCCATTTTTATTTGCCTTGGTGATGGATGTGTTGACGCGGCAAATTCAAGGTGAGGTGCCCTGGTGTATGTTATTTGCGGACGACGTAGTTTTGATTGAGGAGACACGCGAATGAGTTAACGACAAATTGGAGGTTTGGAGAAAGACCCTGGAGTCTAAAGGGTTTAGGTTGAGCAGGACCAAGACGGAATATGTGGAGTGCAAGTTCAGTGAGGTGTCATATGTGACCGACGTGGAAGTGAGGCTTGATACGCATGTCATCCAAAAAAGAGATAGCTTCAAGTACCTTGGGTCTATTATCCAGGGTAACGGTGAGATTGACGAGGATGTGACCCATCGGATTGGTGCAGGGTGGATGAAATGGCGGCTCGCATCCGGGGTCTTGTGTGATAAAAAGGTGCCTCTCAAACTGAAAGGCAAGTTCTACAGAGTAGCAGTTAGACCGGCTATGTTGTATGGGGCGGAGTGTTGGCCGGTCAAGAACTCTCACGTTCAGAAGATGAAGGTGGCTGAGATGAGGATGTTGCGCTGGATGTGTGGGTTTACTAGGAGGGATAGGCTTAGGAATGCGGATATTCGAGAGAAGGTGGGAGTGTCTTCCGTGGAAGATAAGATGCGGGAAGTGAGGTTGCGATGGTTTGGGCATGTGATGAGGAGAGGCGCAGAGGCCCCTGTGCGGCGGTGTGAGAGGCTGGCTATGGATGGATTTACGAGAGGTCGTGGTAGACCGAAGAAATATTGGAGAGAGGTGATTAGGCGGGATTTGGTGCAGTTGCAGCTTACCGAGGACATGACCTTAGATAGGAAGGTGTGGAGGGCTCAGATTAGGGTTGTAGGTTAGTAGGTTGGTTGGTTTCTTTGTAGGGAGGAGGGCGGGGTTTTGTTGTCTTTTTAGTAGTTGAAAGGCTACTCTTGAAGCTTTTCTGCGCCGGCTACTTGCTAGTGCCTTGTGTAGTTAGATTTTTATATTATTTTGTTGTAGTATAGTTTTGTGTTTATCTGTTGTTTTGTTTATTTGTTTTATCTCCTGGATTGCTTTGAGCCGAGGGTCTATCGAAAACAGCCTCTTTACTTCATTCTGGGGTAAAGGTATGGTCTGCGTACATCTTACCCTCCCCAGACCCCACTTTGTGGGAATATACTGGGTATGTTGTTGTTGTTGTTATTTTATACGTACATTTTTTTATGTGATGATATTTTTTTACAACTATAAATTATAATAAAATTAACTTATATCTTAAATAAAAATATTATTTGTGAAAATTAAATTAAAAGTAACATAAATTAATATAAATTAAAAATTAAAAATTAAAAATTAAAAAATAACTATAAATATTAGGGACTTAATTAATGGTCTTATATAATTTAAAACATGTAAAATAAAAATATTGAGTACTAAAAATAATACTCCCTCCGTCCCATTTTATGTGGCACACTTTCTTTTGTAGTTTATCCCAAAAAGAATGTCACCTTTCTATAATTAGAAAAAATTTCAATTTGAAATTCCCCTTTTATCATTAATGAAATGATTTACAACCACATAAATATTCAAGGATTATTTTGGACCACAAGTTTTAAAAGTCTTCTTTTTTTCTTAAACACTGTGCCAAGTCAATGATTGCCACATAAAATAGGATGGAGGGAGTAATAAAATATAATAAATAGTGAAATAGAGAGAATGAATAGTAGTTCTCTATATTTAGAGAGCTACTATTCATCCTCTTTTTATGGAGAGTAGAGAGTAAAATAGAGAGTGGTTGGAGAAGCCACTATCTATTTTTAAAGAGTAGAGAGTAATTTAGAGTGTGGTTGGAGATGGCCTTAGGATCATGACTTTAAAGCTTAAATTCTTGACTAAACATGATTTCTGATTTCAATTTTTTAAAATGTAAAATTTCACCCAATAAATTTATACATTTTATAAAAAAAGATTATTATTTTAAATTTTGTAAAAGAAAACTCATGTTCAGCGTGAAGAGATTGTATGTACCATATAAAAGGATTATATTACAGAATAATTTTTTAACTATTGTTGGCTAGTAAATCTTTATAAAATTATGTGTATTTGAAAGTTTACAATCGTAAATATTTATTTATAAAAGGAACATGGAGATATGCAATTTATCAATGCAGTGTCTTAGGATATTCCAATATCTCGTTATGAACTATGCTTTGCTTATTTGGTAAGATTTTATAAGAATTGAAGAAATTTTGATAGTTTTCACAACTTGTGGAGTGTTCATGTTTATGAGAAAAAAATATAACTTGAGAAATCCAAATTGCATTTCCAAACAAAACTTCAACTACTTCAAATCAATCTAATTTCAAATCATGATTCCATATTGCATGCCCAAACAGGTCCTCAGTGAAAGTCAAGAGAGGAAGTGAATTGAAATTTTGAATTAGTCGACTGTCAATAAGATGGAGTCGACTTCCCTGCACGTTAGCTTAACAGATAAAGTATGAAATGTAAAGTGCAGAAAATAAATTGAGACAGAGAATTTTATATTGGTTCGGATCACTGGTGTGGTGTCTAGTCCAGTCCCCTTGGATTTCAAGGATTTTCTTTAGAGCTTCTTGAGGAATTGTAGTTACATGATGTTTTCCTCGACTAAGACTGATTGTCTCTCAGTTTACAACAGTGATACAACCTCTATCTGTATAACTAGTACTGACTCTATCTTTTTGTTTTCGTTACAATTGTGAACTCACTAGAGTACAAGGTATGAAAGATAAAAGCAAGACAGTATACTCGTTCAAGTGAAGTTGTGTGGTTCTGCCTTTTCGTCTTGCTGGATTTTATAATCTCATAGGTAGGTCTGCTCTTTGCTCTGAAAAGGAAAACCCAAGGGTGTTTCATTTAATCAAGGATTTGTATTGATTCTCTGATTGAGTATCTACGTCTATACACGTCCATATCAGATATGTCCGTGTGAGTGACGTGATTTTCTTCTTTCTGGTTTTTTGCAATCTTTCCTTGTGTAGAGGTCTGATTGATCCAATTTCCTTTGCTTGCTTGAGTGACACAATTTCTTTCCTTCTTTGTCTTTCGTGATTCTCCTTTGTACAGAATCATTCAATGCTGATTTGATTGTTACTCCTTGAATCCTTTCCTTTCTGGTTGGTGCAGACTCATGATCTCCCCAAATTACGGACTTGACTTGATCCTCTAAATTGATCTTCCCATGACTAGCTTTCCTGTGGCTTCTTGTTCTTTTTTCCTATAAGAGTACTTTCGATTAATTGTCATTATTAAAACTAATATAGACGAGTACAGAGGCTAACATTCTCCCCTTTTTTGATGATGACAATTAATGACACAAATTTAGATGTAGTGTACTTTTCTGTCTGTTTGTCAGACTCTCTCTTCCTTTATGCTCCCATTTGAAGTGTCTGAGCTCCTCCTTTCTTAGTGCTATCTAAATTTGTAATTTTCTTCTCCCCCTTTGGCATAATCAAAAATAAAAACTGAAGTACAAGCACATATCACATATAATAAGCAAATAATAGTTTAAAAACATGAATAGGGAGTAGCGGAGAATATGAGAGAGGTATAAGGAACCCATGATACAAAGCCAAAAGAAATTGTCGAATGGGGAAACACCCACATTTAAGAGTGTTATGCATGTTCATGCATAAGGTGTCATAGGAGCTCTCTATATTTTTGGAGAAGTTGGAATAAGAGATCTGAACGGTGACAACTATCTGGTTTTAGGAGGAATCAACTTGCTTCATCAACTTGTTGACAGACATTACACTTTTCTTCTTCAACCCATCCATAGCAATGCGAAGTTTACCAACATCTGTACTGGTCTCTTTGCCAACTAGGGTAACTTACCAACTGATTTCTGTAGCACTTGCACTCCATCTTCCAAAATCTGTAAAGGAGCCTTGATGTCCTCTGTTTGTTTGAGTAGTAGACAAGATGAATCAAGCCGAATCAACAAATATCCTGTTAACTTTGGGAGGAGCGAGTTTGATCCTTGCAGCATCCTTTTTGTACCACTTATCATCTACCAAAGTATACCTCATGCTAGAAAAGGTACGAGAGTCATAGGTTGATGTGATTCAACTTGCCTGTAGTTAGATAAGTCAATCATAGAGTCGACTAGAATGCAAGAGATGAGCAATCTATAGGGCAAGCTAGCAGTAGCATTTTTATCCTCTGCACTTTCCATCATATATTTGCAAAAATAGGAGGCCCAATTAATGCAATACTTCTTCGGTAGACATTAAAGAATGGTTACGTCTTTGTTGGAGATGTTGCTGAGAGAGCTTTCTCTTGGGACTAGAGTGGTTGCCACCATGTGATCCAAAATTTGGTGCTCAAAGCAAAGTGAGAGTACTGAACTCAGAGAGATCATCACTTGGTTCAAGAACTGCCGCTTTAGCAACCTCAAGAGACACTTCAAACTCTTCCGGCAAAACACCATCCATAAATGGAACAAGACATTTTCAAATAAAAAATCATTCACAATAATGTGATTTCCTAGAACTAGGCTTTCTAGTTCACTACTGTCTTTGGAGATACACATATTTGCATAAAATATACGAACATGTTCCTCATCGTATTCGAGACCACATAGTCAAAGAAGCAAAGTTAACTTTTGAGCCTTAAAGAACGAAATTACAGAGTAGTGAATTTCCTTCAATTGTTCCAGATTGATGACACAACTAGGAACCATTGCACGATTCTTGAAGGATTCAAACTTCTTCTTATGTTCTACACCCAAAACTTATGCATGTCCTTAGGGGAGAGGGAATCTGAACTTTCAGCCCAAAATTTCTTGTTTCCTCCTTTCTTCACAATAAAGGGTCTCTTCTTAGATACGAAAGAAGACAGAGGAACATGAGATTCTCCTTGGGAGGAGTCAGAGGTGAGGGAGAGAACATCAGGTTCAGGAGTTTTAGAGGTGCATGCTGTAGCAGTTTTGATGAAAGAATCCATTGATCTGGTTTTGGTCATGGTGATTAAGAAGGTTGAGAAAAGATGAAAGATGAGGAGGGATTTAAAAAAGGCTTTTGGGAAAAGGAAGAGAAAATTAAGGAAGAGGAAGAGGCGTGACAGATAGAAATGATGTGATGCTTTGGAAAAAATATATTTTGGGAGAAAGATTTTTAGGAGAAACTAAAGGAGGAAAATATTTCTTCAGAACATAAACACTCGATAAAAATTAATGCTTAAAAAAAGGTAATACCCAGACATTGTCTAAGGAAGAAAAATATTTCCTCCAAGAGAGGTTTTGTAAAAATATCAGCTAGCTGATTTTCAGAATCAATAAATTCAAGTATGAAATCTCCATTTTCAACATGATCTCTAATAAAATAGTGCTTAATATCAATATGCTTATCCTGAAGCACCTTAACCTTTTCCAATGACTCCCTAAAAATATCAGTACCACATAGTCTCACCTCAAAAATATCAAACCAACCAATGAGCAATCTACATCTCCCCATACAACGCCTCAAATGAAGCCCTATCAATACTCGAGTGATAACTATTGTTATAAGCAAACTCTGCCAATGGAATAACTGGTCCTAATGACGCCCAACGTCTTTCACACACGCGCAGAGCATGTCCTCCAAAAACTAAATAGTCTAATCAGACTGTCCATCGATTTGAGGGTGGAACATTGTACTAAGGTCCAACCTAGTACCTAACTCAGCTTGCAAAGTCCTCCTGAAACTAGAAGTAAACTGCATACCTCTATCTGAGATGATAGACAACATAACTCCATGCAATGGAACAATCTCACGGATGTATACCTTGGCTAACTTCTCTGCATTATAGGTTACCTGAACTGGTATAAAGTGCGCAAATATAGTTAACCTATCCACAATAACCCATACAAAATCAAACTTACCCAAGTCTTAGGAAGACCAACCACAAAGTCCTTACCCTCCATAGGCAATGCAAGGATGGGAGTCGTAGTCAATAAAGTCTTGAGATTTTGAAAGCTTTCCTCACACTTATCGGACCACTGAAATGGCACATCCTTCTGAGTCAAATGAGTCAGCTAGGAAGCAATAGAAGCGAACCTCTTCATTAACCGACAATAGTAGCTAGACAACCCCACAAAGCTATGAATATCTATTACTGAAGTGGGCCTAGCTAGCTTTTAACTGCCTCCAATTTTTGTGGATCAATCATAATTCCTTTCTTTGAACCCACATGCCCCAAGAAGGACACAAATGTCAGCCAAAACTCACATTTAGAAAACTTAGGATACAATTGCTTCTCTTTCAACAACCCCAACACGACTCTCAAATGGTTCTCATGCTCGTCCTTACACTTTGAATACACCAGAATGTCTTCAATAAACACAATTACAAACAAATCAAAATATGGCTTAAAAATTCCATTCATCAAACTCATAAAAGCATATGGGGCATTAGTAAGCCCAAAAGACATTATCAAAAACTCGTAATGACTATACCTAGTCTAGAAAGAAGTCTTAGGAATATCCTCAGCCCGAATCTTCAGCTGGTGATATCCAGACCTCAAATCAATCTTAGAGAAGACTGACATGCCCTGAAGCTGATCAAACATGTCATCTATATGGGGAAGAGGGTACTTATTTCGAATAATGACTTTGTTCAGTTTACGATAGTCAATGCACATATACATACTCTTTATTTTTCTCAAAAAAACACAAGAGCACCCCATAGGGAGGCACTTGGATGAATAAACCCCTTACTAAGAATATCCTGCAACTGAACTTTTAACTCCCTCAACTCAATTGGTGCCATCCGATATGGAAGAATAGAAATAGGATGAGTCCCAGGCTCTAAGTCAATGCAAAAATCAACATCATGGTCTAGTGGCATGCTAGAGAAATCCGCGAGCAACACTTCCAAGAAATCACAGACTACAGTAACTAACCCAATGGATGGAACCTCTGCACTAGTATCCCAAAGGTGCACCTAAAATGCCAGACACACCCTCTCTACTCAAGCCTAGACATACCCGGTATAGCTATCGTGGCGGTCTTAGCATGACAGTTTAATATTGCATGATACAAAGACAATTAACTCATCCCAAAATGACATCAAAGTCAACCATATCTAAGATCACTAATTCTACCTAGGTTTTATACCCCATGAATGTTACAATACAAGAAATGGTAGACTCTATCTACAATCATTGAATCACCAACAAGAGTGGAAACATGAACATATATACCAAGTAAATCACATATTATATCTAGAACCACATCAAAATATGTAGACATATAAGAAATGTAGAATCCAGGATCAATTAACACCAAAACTGATAGAGAGAATACCATAACCATATGTGTGATTATTGCAGCAGAGGCCCCTGCCTCTATTGGAGGAATTTGAGAGCCCTGATACTACCTAAGTCACCTGATACAAGGATAATTACTCCTGAAATGCCCAGTCTTACCACACACAAAACAATGCCTACGAGCTTGAATCTGGCAAAAGGTGTCTGAATAGATGAGATAGCCCCTAAGGCATGAGGCCGCCCAACTAATAACTCATGAGAATCATGCTCCACACTGTAAGTACTATTACTATTGCTGAGTCTCTGGGGCTTCATGCCCGTGCGCCCCTCACGCCTCTAAACAAACTCTTCTAAAAACTCCTAAGCAAACCAATCCCATGGAGGAGGTGACCTAACTAGCGTACCCCCAAAAACATTCCTCCACCACTCTCTAGCTAGACCAAACAACTGGAAAGAAGTGAAATCCACTCTATTAGAGCCTACCAATCCCAACGCATGCAACCTCTCATGGCAACTAACCAAAAACCCATGAGCATCAATAGTGGGATCCCCATTGAACTAACTATTACATTCTCAAGATCCGAAAGTCATCGTACAAAGGACTCTAACTATCAATATCTAAGAGTAGCAAAAGCATCTAGTAAATGAACCAATAACTAAAGAATATACATCTTCACTAAAGAAGATCTGCGATAGCCTGAATAGAAATAGCTCTCCCTCAGATCTGTCAACTGGTTTTGCTAGATGCGAGATCGTGTTGAAGTCTCTTGAACACAATATGCACTCAAAAGAAATTATATGAGTAGCATCAGTACAAACACTATGTACTGGTAGGTATCATAAACTGACTCTGATTAGTAACAAGTATATATCATGAATCAAATAAAACAAGTAGACATGTACAACATCACATAACCAAGTAACTCAGGAAATCAGGTTGTCAACAACAACCAGGTAAACTAACCAAACTCAAACATATTAATGTCAATCAATACTGGATATATAAGTCACCAAACAGACATAAGAAGTCATCACAAAACTCTATAAATACAATGTAATCACAACACAATCATAAAATTATATCCATACCGCTTTTCAACTGTATAGCCTTTGTTTCTCATCAGTCTCACTTATAGGTACACACATGCTAGAGGGACTTAAATCTTTCCCAACTAGTCACTCATCTAAAAATACATCTGTACACACATGCTAAAGGGTCTTTAATTTTTTCCAATTAGTCATGACCTACAGAAGAAGACATAGGGTCTATGTACCACTTATATAAATGCTCGTATGTAAGCTCCCATTAGACTCGATCCACTAATCTCAGAATAATGGTATGTATATTCTTTATTCCTCTAAACATATCTTAGTATATTCTTATTTCAGTTATCTCTTAAGATAATAATAACAAGTACACAATGAATATCACAAGTGCACATCACAGGTCATTAAAGACAAGCTTCAACAATTAAATAACTTATTCATACAAGCATTATCAGACCAATAATATCACTCACAAACTATGTCCGAAGACTAATAAAATATACTTTATCAACTCATAAACACATACACGTGACTAATCAAAGTCTAAATTCACATAAATCATAACCTACTTCAACTGAAGAACTTGATCAACAAACTAATTTGCATGAGCCTTTCCTTTTCTCAATGCCTCGGAACGCGCTGTAATGACCCTCTAGATTATTTTCCCTGTTTTTGTGCTTTTTCTATGTTTTAAGCTTTTCACAATGACTGCAGGTTATTTATGATTATCGAGATTGATGGTTTAGTTCTCGGGCAGTTCATTTGTATTTTAAGCTCATTTTTCTATTTTGGAACTCTTAAAGCTAGAGAAGTTGACTTTGGTCAATATTTAGAGAAGACAGCCTCAGATAAAAATTTCGTTAGTGTTGTTAGCTCCGGAATGTTGACTTTAGGCTAGTGGGACCTCTGGTTTGGGTCTTGAGGATTCCAAACACATTTTGGGATATCGAGTTACTTTTGGCTAAAAGTTGGTTTTTGGGCGTGGGGACCACTTTTTATCAAAACAATCTCCATTTGGTATTTCATTGATTCCGTTGAGTCTGGAATACCATTTTTGGTAGGGTATAATAGTTCATTTACATATGCGGGAACCCCGATGAATTCAGAGGGTCCATCCGAGGTATTTTTGAGTTGTAGTTGTTAGTTTTGCTACAACTGGTACAACAGAAGCCAAACATTGGCGTAAGAGAGGGGTTGGATGCCTACACAAGACCACATATGCAGTGACCCCATTGCGTGCCGATGAAGGGGCACCTAGCCCCACCTCCCTCTGCTCTTTGCATGCATGATGTCCAGGTCACTTACGCGGGCTCGCGTACTGATGACGCTCAAAAGCACTCTCCCGAAGGAGGTGGTAGTGATCATTAATCAAAATAAATAAATATAGTCAATGGATGTCGGGGTCAAATCTACGGGGAATGGAGTGATGATTCACTAAGTACTCATCGAGTAATAATCACTAAGCCGAGTAGATGTTCAAACAATTGAATAGTAAAGATTGGGGGAATTGGAAAGGGAATCAATGTATCAATTTCAACACAACAGAGTAATGAAAATGACATTTGTTATCAATGAGATAGAAGACTAGGGGTATACTTCCAATGGGATTCTACAGTGCGTTAGGGTACTTGATTAATTGTACAAATTCTCGATTAATGATACATGTAGCATTGGTTTTAGTTATATTTGGTAATCTCTCGATCTTTCAAATATATAACCTATGGTCTTTGCTCAAGCACCATAGTCATACCATAAACCAACCAATTTAATTGCTTGAGGGAATCACACTATTTCTAGCTTAGATTCTTAGATGAGAATTTCCATCGATTAAGCTATTTCTAGCCTCAATCTAAAGTGAAAATCCCAAATTCTCACTATTGAATTCCTATTTGAATTATGAACCCCTCTTTCAAGCAAAAACATAATTATGAAAACTCAATTAATATTTACAACCATCAATTTTATGATTAAACCTTGAAAAATTCAATAGAACCACATCAATTCATCAATTATAAGCACAATTAAACAAGACCCATACCCAAATTCAAATGCCCATCATGTACATACCCCTAGACAAGGAAATTAGCTGCTCATATTAAGGAATTAAGAAGATATACCAAATGGGTAACTCATAATTCCATTCATATTCAAGCCAAAATGCAAATCCAAGCTCAATTCTTACAAAAATGGTGAATTCTAAGTGGAGAAGATGAAGAGAGAAGAGTACACTCTCAATATCTCCTTGGAAAAACTCAAAACTAAAATTCTATATTAGGTACACACCCCAAAATGGGTTTTAGAATCTTCCCAATACATCACTTGGCTTTGGACAAAAATACCCCTCGAGGCTGGTGCGCTGCAATATGCACCGCAATGTGCGGTCGCACCTTGGGTTATGCACTTTGCATGACTCTTTTTCCTCAAACCAATGATTCAGTTATTCTTGTGGTGAGGTGCGAAGGGAGGTGCAGACTACATGCCGCATTGTGTGATTTGCATGTCGGTCACACCGCTCGTCAGATTCTTCCTCTCTTTCGATCACCTTCACACTTCAACTCTTTTTGACCTTTTTGGGTTCAATTACTTTGTTTTCTTCTCTTGATCAGGAGTATCTGCATTTTCAATAATGAAGGCAATAAGTACCACTAATTATTATCAAGACATGGCAATAATTCATGAATGAAGGCTCAATAAGTTGGTCGATTACCAACTTATCAAACCTCCAAACTTGAACTATTGCTTGTCCTCAAGCAAGATACTCACGAAGTAAGGAATGAATTAGGTTCTAAAACACTAAGGGTGCAAACAAGATCAATCTAAACTCTAAAAACTAAGAAAATAACAAACAAAAAGACTCAAACAAAAAGACTCAAATACAATGCTCATCTCAGTTAGTACCACCATATTCTCAAGGCAAGTGCTAATTTCAAAACGTTAATTCAAAAGGACTTCATTTCTCAACCAAAAGCAAGCGAATTTGTCATTCAAAACAAGATATTCAAGCTTCTCAAGTCATTGTCATGTATCGTCGAGGTTTGCCTCGAGATTTTCCACACAACTTGTCTCATTCTTCTCAAGTCATTGTCATGTATCGTCGAGGTTTGCCTCGAGATTTTCCACACAACTTGTCTCATTCATTCCTCTCAATTGAAATAGAGACTTCATCATTCATTTCAAGTGTGCGATGCCACTCACACAAGAGAGAATCCCACTCACAATCATGCAATTCATAATAAATGGGATTATAAGAGAACCAAAGAGACTCTCACTCTTTCAAAGAAGTTCGAGTGCACATGCATTGAAATATAGACTTTCCCTTTATGTAGTTTGCCACTAATGTAGAGTTACCAAGCTCGGAATCACTAAGGACTTGCGGGTTACGATGTTGGCTAGGGTTAAGGTGAGGATTGCATTTAGCTCAAGTGACTAAACCTCCCTAACGCTCTTTATGATCATTCAAAACACTGCTCACATTTTTTGAACATTAACTTCACCTTGTTTCTCCCTCTCACAACCCAAAGTTTCCCTTTAACATCCTTTTATCACCTTCACTTGGTAGCACCAATTCCTTCTTTTCTTTGATTTGGTTCATTTCATTGGACATTTTGCAGCCATTTTTGATTTAGGCATATGGTGCTACTTTGTGTTGAAATACATCCCTTTCTTCTCCACATTAGTACATGCACCCCTAGACTTAGGCTTTTGCCTATGTTATCATTTCAATTCCCCCCACCAAACATAGGATTTTAGCCTACATTTCACTCTCAAGCCATTAGGGAGGATGGGTGCAAAAATCAAGGGTCCAAAAAGGGTTATGTTATCAAACAAGGTGCCAAAGAAAGGTCACAAGCTCAAAGGGGCTTACTAGGATCAATGTAAAGGAAAGTCAATTTTGGTGAAGTGACTTATTCAAAAAGGTCCTAAGGTCATCTTCCAAGCTCAGTTACATCTAGGATTTCTCCTTGAATCACATCCCGGGAAAGTTTTAGACAACACATACACAGAAGAACGAAATACAACCTTACCACACAAGGCATCATAACACAAGAATTTCACAATTAGTCTCACAATCAATTGGGACAAATGACTTTTGACAAGCTATTTCAAGTTCTTTTACACACTCATTTGTGAATCGATCAAGCCAAACAGGGAGTGTGCAAGTCATGATAAGAGAATGCTTTACTCAAAATCATTTTCTCTCTTTCCTTCAATTTGCCAAAAACTTCTTACCAAGAATTTTTTTAGTGGGCCCATTTCGAGACAAGTAAAACAGGGACTCAATTTTAAACTAAAACTCCATTCCTTACCTTAATTCTGAATCTATTTCTTGGAAGAAAATAAGTTTCTTGAAATATTTTATCTTGGCATTTTATCTTAAGAAAGTTTCATCTCAATCTATCATAGGGAAACACCAATCTGGTCCGACACAAAAATAAACAAAAAGAAAGCAAAGGTTAAAGAAATAATTTGCTCCCTGGAAAAGAACCGTGGTATGAATAAAACTCTTGGAGTTTATTCACTAATCTACTCTTAACAAGGTGACCAAAATTAAAGCGCTCATGAATCATTTGAAATTAAGCCTCGGCGTAGGAACTAAGCGTGATTGCATTTGCAAAACATGGGTAGTAAAATAGTAGATCGTGTAGGACCAACCCAACATTCACAACTCAGCAACACATAAAATAAGACCGATGAGGGCACAATTTAAGCACTAAGAACATAAAAGGCCCAAAAAATACAATATCACAATCATGCAAATCATGCCCAACAAGGGCCAAATAAATTTTCTAATAGGAAAGAAAAATGTCAAGGCCCGACAAGGGCAATAAAAACAATATCTAAAAAATGTAAAAGAACACAATAAAAACAAGTTCCGAATATATTGGTTGGCATCCTCATGAGCCAGCCCTCCAAAAAATCCCTTTATCTGGATCAAGTAGAGCATGGTTCTCATCATATGAAATACAACATTTTCAATAATGGGGGGTAGGTGGATTGCACCTAAGCCACCATGGACTACAAGTCCATTGTCCGCATCCATATATCCATCTATGCTTTCTTGGTCACTAACTTCACTCATAGGCACCCTGTCCAAACAATCACAAACAAAAAAAGGTAAAAGAACACAATACTTAACAAAGTGAACTTAAACGACAATCAATTGGTAACTCAAAAACCATTCCCCGGCAACAACGCCATTTTTGATGATGCTCAAAAGCACTCTCTCGAAGGAGGTGGTAGCGATCATAAAGCAAAACAAATAAATATACCCAACAAATGTTGGGGTTAAATCTATGGGGAATAGAGTGATGATTCGCTAAGTAATCATCGAGTAATAATCAGTAAGCAGAGTAGATGTTCAAACAATTGAAAAGTAAAGATTGGGGAAATTGGAAATGGAATCAACGTATCAATTTCAACACAAGAGAGTAATCAAAACGAGATTATTTATCAATGAGATAGAAGACTAGGGGTATGCTTCCGATGGGATTATACAATGGGTTAGGGTACTTGATTAATTATGTAAATTTTCGATTAATGATATGGATATCATTGGTTTTAGTTATATTTTGTAATCTCTCGATCCTCCAAATATATATCCTATGGTCTTTGCTCAAGCACCATAGTCATACCATAAACCAACCAATTCAATTGCTTGGGGGAATCACTCTATTTCTAGCTTAGATTCTTAGATGAGAACTTTCATCGATTAAGCTATTTCTACCCTCAATCTAAGGTGGAAATCCCAAATTTCCACTATTAAATTCCTATCCAAATTATGAACCCCTCTTCCAAGCAAGAATATAATTAAGAAAACTCAATTAATGTGTGCAACCATCAAGTTTATGATTAAATCTTGAAGAATTCAATAGACCCATATTAATTCATTAATTATAAGCACAATTAAACAAGATCCACACCCTAATTCAAATACCCATCATGCACATACCCCTAGACAAGGAAATTAACTGCTCATATTAAGGAAATAAGAAGATATACCAAATGAGTAACTCATAATTCCATTCATATTCAAGCCAAAATCCAAATCCAATCTCAATTCTTAAAAATTAGTGAATTCTAAGTGGAGAAGATGAAGAGAGAAGAGTACACTCCCAATATCTCCTTGGAAAAACTTAAAACTAAAATTCTATATTAGGTACATACCCCAAAATAGGTTTTAGAAGATTCCCAATATGTCACTTGGATTTGAACAAAAATACCCCTCGAGGCTGGTGCATTACGATGTGCACCGTGATGTGTAGTTTCACCTTTTGTTCTGTGCTTTGCATGACTCCTTTTCCTCAAACTAGTGATTTAGTTATTCTTATGGTGAGGTATGAAGGAAGGTGCGGACCGCATACCGTATTATGCGGCTCGCATATCGGTTGCACCTCTCGGCAGATTCTTTCTCTCTTTCGATCACCTTAACACTTTAACTCTTTTTAACCTTTTTGGGTTCAATTCCTTTGTTTTCTTCTCTTGATTAGGAGTATCTATATTTTCATCAATAAAGGCAATAAGTACCTCTAATTATCATCAAAACATGGCAATAATTAATGAATAAAGGCTCAATAAGTTGGTAGATTACCATTTTATCACGTACGAGGTGGCTTGTCTGCATCTGTGAAGACCAACCGCCTGGCAGTATATATTGTTCCAACTTTGGTTTCTCCTTCAAAAATCTGAAGAGCACCATTATTTTTTAGCTCAAGAGCTGGGTTAGAACTATTTTCCATGTCCAAGTATTTTCTGTAAGTTCATCATATTCCCTCGCTCTTTTTTCGTTAATATTTTTCTTCTTCTATCTTTAAAATTCATTTAATCCTGTGTTATAAATTCCTTGATCAAGTGGACTTTCAGAGCTATTTTGGTCCCTGAAATTAGTCCCATTTGCACTCAAATTTTGGGTATGGGTTTAGAAACCTACTTCAAACATAATTGTGATTTTTAATTTTTGTTTCATTATATGGGCCTCGCAGGTCGATTTCTGACTTGATTTCTGGCCTGAGTTTTTGTATAGCAATATAGGTGTCATTCTTCTCATCGAAGTACTCTGAAAGAGAAAGGCTCCTGAGTGATAGTCCATGCTTATAGTTTGGTATTGAGGTAGGTTACAGTTTCTTTCTCTTAGCACTGGCTTAGTTAGATTTTATATTTTATAAGTTACTTGAACTTTAGGGTAGGGTTTAGGGTATAATTAGGCTTAAATCCTATTTCCTACATATTTGGCCATTTTCAAGACCGTAGAGTAGGTTTATTATGCTTATCCTTAGTTTAGGAGCTTGTAGATTTGTTGTGGCTAGCCTAGAATCCTTAGAGTATTTTAAGGAGGTTTTAGAGGTAGAGTAGGTGCTTTGGTTTGTTTTCATAATATAGTTCTATTTTTTCATCTTTTTTTACCGATATTGTGTAACTATAGGCCCGAGGCTATAACTTTGGACTAGACGGAGTTCTAGGTGAGTACTTTGCTTATAGGGCACCCTTGCCCTATTTTTGGTGTATATTCTTGTATTTACTTGGTTTATGCATTGCGTTTATTCTTTATGCATTTATGGACTTGGAACATAATGGGTTTTCTAAAGAAGAAATGTTGGTTTGTTTTCAAATTTGAAAAAAGTTTTAACCCTTACTATGTATTTCAAATTTCTACATAGGATTGGTAATACTGATTTTGTACTTAAAAACTAAAATCCTCCCTTTTTACCGATTTGAGTTCATGGAGGGCATTTTAGTTATTGCATGTCCGATGTAAGATTCTGGACTCAGGTTTACTGTTTGCATGTCCAATTTAAGATTCCAAACTCATGTTTATCCATTGTATGTCTGATGTAAGATTTCAAACCCGTATTTACTTACTGCACGTCTGATGTAAGATTCCAAACTCATTTTTAGTTATTGCACATCTGATGTAAGATTCTGGACTCATATTGCATCGCATTATTTTATGCTGCACCGCATTTTATGTTGGATGTTTCTACTTTAAGTGCCTTTTCCCTTATTGTTATATATGTACTGTTAGCTTGGAATATTCTATTATCTATTTTCTCGTTATAACTAGATTTAGGTGAATCCCGATAATTAGTTTACTTTCCTATTTCTTATATTATATAATATTTTTTTGAGCTCAGTTGGCCTATGATGCCTACTGATTATCCTGTGTTTGGTATTCATACTACACCTCAACATCTTTTTCTAATACAACACCTTGTATGAGCCTCCCGTTGATCCTCTTATCATTTATGGTCATCCATTGTTTAGATCGAGGTGAGTTCCTGGTGTTTGGAGATTCTTACTGCCTTCCATCTTTACATACTGTCTATTTTTTTGGTAGATAGTACTATGTTGTATAGCTTTACTTCATACTTTAGATGCTCTTATACTAGCGACACCAGGTCCATGATTGGTTTCTGTATATGTACTATCCTTCCCAGTCTCGTTAGAGCTATTGTTGTATATTTTGTACGGTAGGTATATATCTATACTGTTGTCCCCTATCTTATTATGTTTTCTCTTTTGTTTCCTTGATTTAAATGATTAGTTGTACTATCATATTCTTGGGTCGGCTTGCCTACTGGGAGGTTTTAGTAGGCGTTATTATGGCCCAATTTTGGGTCATGACAGAGTAGTATCAGAGCTTTAGGTTCACCGATCTTGCCAGTACAAGAGCAAAGTGTCTAGTAGAGTCTCATGGATCGGTATGATGACATATGTATTCTATCTGCAGGAGTCTATAGGATATTTCTAGGAAAGATTCCACCTTGTTTGATTTATTATCTCACGTCCTTGAGTTTATCAACTTCTAAATATATATTGTTTATCTCTTTCTCAGAATTTTTGGACGATATTAGTGGCAGGTGAGGACGAGACCCCTGTGCCTTTAGATAGAGCCTTAGCTAGGGGATGGGGTAGAGTTTAACCCAGAGGTCGAGGTAGGGCATAGGCTGTAGTGCCAGCTCGGGCCCAAACTAGGTTACCATCACCAAAACTGGACATTAAGGTTGATGAGGTTCAGTATAAGCTATAAGGTGTGGGGATAGCCCATCCCCCAACGGGTTTTATGGCTACCCCAATACTCCAAGATATGTTGGTTCATCGGCTTAGGTTTCTAGAGGGAATGTCACAGTCAACAGCTTTGCCCGGTACTCCAATTGGCTCATAGGTCAGGGATGAGGCTCAGACTTTAGCTCAAATAGGGGTTTAGGGTTCAGGTGCACAACCTGCTACTATGACTCCCCGTTTAGAGATGTTGCTAGTTGCTACCATTGTTCCTCCTATTCCAGCTGGGCCTGTTATGTCTTATGAGGAGCATAAGATGCTTGATAGGTTTCTGTGGTTGGGTCCCCAAGAATTTTTGATGCTCCAAGAGAGGATGCCCATGAGTTTCTAGTCAACTTCTAGGAGAGGTTACATAACCTTGGTATTGTTGATTCAGACGGAGTAGATTACACTGTGTTTCAGCTGGATGGTGCAGCAAAATAGTGGTAGAGGTTCTACATTGCTTGTAAACCAATCTTGTCACCTCTGATTACTTGGGCTCAGTTCTCCGAGGCCGTCTTGGGGAAGTATGTACCGTGCAGCTTGAGAGAGCAGTTGATGGATGAGATCATCAGGTTGGAGTAGGAATCCATGACTGTTATGGAGTATGAGGTCCATTTCCACAAGTTTGCTAGGCATGCCACCATGATTATGCATACCGAACATGAGAGGGTACACTATTTTGTTAGAGGGTTGACCTTACAGCTCCATTTAGCTATAGAGGGTATGGTAGCCTCAGGACAGTCTTTTTCAGATATTGTGGATCACGCCTGCACTATTGAGAACATTCTTTGTGAGACCCAAGGGGGCATCGATAAGAGGCCCCGCCATCAGGGTAGTTTTAGTGGTTTACAGACTTAGGTTAGAGGCTTCTTTGACCGAGGTCACTATCATCAGCTCTTCTAGCCAAACTAGCCTGTTCAGGTGGAACTACAGATTACAGATAGTCAGAGTGGTTAGCGTAGTTAGGGCTTGGTTCAGAATTCTCTTTGTGCATATTCCAGGTATTCAGGCCATGGTAGCAAATCTGGTTCAACAGGTTTTTCTATTTGGACTTTAGCAGGTAGAGGTTGCTATGAGTGTGGTGAGTTGGGGCACTTTGTTAGAGATTGTCCTAGAGTCAGATAAGGCAGTCAGTAGGGTTAGCAAGTTCAGGCCCCCAGGGCTCTAGTGCCACCGGCCAAAGGTGGTGCACAGGGTAGTATGGAAGGTCCTTAGGGTACTAGAGGTGGTCCTCAGGCTGGTAGATCAGGTGGACGTGGTGGTCGAAGCCACATGTATGCTTTTTTGGGTCAACTAGAAGCTAATGCTTCAAATGATGTCATCACACGTATGATCTCCATTTTCCATCTGTCAGCTTCTGTATTGTTTGATCCGTGATCTACATTTTTGTATGTGTCTGCTTTTTATGCTACCCGTCAGGAGTCTTTTGTGAGTTATTGCTTGTGCCTTTGCATGTAGCTACCCCAGTAGGAGATTTTTTTAGTAATGGATCATGTTTATCGGGCTTGTATGGGACTATTCTGGGGTATGACATGTGGGTAGACCTGGTTGTGCTAGACATGGTTGATTTTGATGTAATTTTAGGCATGTATTGGATGTCTCCCTACCATGCAGTCTTGGATTGCTTTGCCAAAACTGTTACTCTTTGGATGCCTAGTATCCCTCCTATTGTATGGAAGGGTGCTGATAGCCACATACCGAGGGGAGTTATATCTTTCCTAAGCACCCAATGGTTGGTTGGGAAGGGGTGCTTAGCCTATCTTGCTTACGTTTGTGAGTATTCAAATGTATTTCCCTCTAATCTACTATGTCTTCCTCTTGATCATGATATCAACTTTGGTATTGCTATTTAGTTAGGCACATAACCCATTTCTATTCTGCCATATCGGATGGCACTAGCCAAGTGGAGGGAGCTTAAGGATTAACTACAGGATTTGTTGAGTAGAGGGTTCATCAGGCCTAGTGTGTCTTCGTGGGGTGCTCCAATTTTGTTTATAAAGAAGGGATGGGTCAATGTGTATGTATATCGACTACAAGTAGTTGAATAAGGAAATCATTAAAAATAGGTATCTGATGCCGCATATTGATGATCTGTTTGACCAGCTACAAGGTGCAACTGTGTTTTCTAAGATTGATTTGAGTTTGGGTTACCATCAGTTGAGGATCAGGGCTGTGGACATCCCAAAGACGGTATTCAGTACTCGATATGGTCATTATGAGTTCCTAATCATGTCTTTTGGGTTGATCAATGCCCCAACAGTATTTATGGAGTTAATGAATCGTGTATTCAGAGCCTACCTGGATTCCATTTTTATCGTGTTTATCAATGACATTCTAGTGTATTCGAGGAGTAGAGAGGAGCACAAGCAGCATCTGAGAGTTGTACTTCAGATCTTGTGAGACTGTCAATTATATGCCAAATTCACTAAGTGTAAGTTTTGGCTTTAGTCTGTGGCATTCTTGGGGCAAGTGGTGTCAAGATGGGATTATGGTGGATCCAATAAAGATTGCGGTAGTTTACGATTGGGCTAGGACTACTTCTCCTATCGAGGTTTGCAGTTTTGTCAGGTTGGCAGGTTACTACAGATGGTTTGTGGAGGGGTTTTCTTCTATAGCAGCTCCATTGACTAGATTGACTCAGAAGAATGTCCCTTTCTAGTGGTCGTATGAGTGAGAGACGAGCTTTCTAAAGATCAAGGCCTTATTGACTTCAGCTTCAATTCTTACTCTTTCGCTCGAGGGCTAGGGGTTTATTGTGTATTGTGATGCTTTGGGAGTTAGTTTGGGTTGTGTGTTGATGCACCAGGGTCGAGTTATTGCTTATGCTTCCAGATAGCTGAAGGTTCATGAGAGAAACTACCTCACTCATGACTTGGAGTTAGTGGCGGTAGTCTTTGTATTAAAGATTTGGAGGCATTATCTGTATGGCATGCATTGTGAGATCTTCACTAACCATCATAGTCTTCAGTACATCTTCAGGCATAAGGACCTAAATTTGGGACAACATAGGTGGTTAGAGCTACTGAAGGACTATGACATATCAATTCTCTATCATCTGGGCAAGGCAAACGTGGTGATGGATGCCTTGAGCCAGAAGGCAGTGAGTATGGGTAGCTTGGCATTCTTGGCAATAGAGGAGCGTCCTTTGGTTTTAGACATCCAGTCCTTGGCTAATAGGTTTGTTACACTTGACATTTTTGTGCTGAGCCATATTCTTGCTTGTGTTAAGGCTAGATCTTCCTTGTTGGAGAAGATTTTAGATTCGAGCAAAATAGTTTGATGATGCGAGGTTGAGGATCATCCATGATAAGGTACTGAGCGGTGAGGCTAGGAAAGCGACTGATCAGAGGCTAAAAGTACTCTTTTATTCTATCATTCGCCTCTCATTTGTCCTCTTTTTAGTGTCGTCTTGAGCGTAAATGTTATGTATTACACTTATGTTTGGTGTTTTGTTTATTTTGGTATGGCTTGATGTATTTGAAGCTTAAACAAGAGGAAAAGAAGCACCAAGAAACCAAAAGGAACCAAAGAAGAAGCGACACCCCAAAGCGCCGTGAAATGAGCAAAAAATGGCAAAAACTTGTTGTGCCTTGCACCACTGTTGCAAAGCAGGCAGTGGCATGGATTTGGGGCATTCTCTGATGTTTTCCAGTAGTAGTAGCTGCTCCACACACCCAAAAGCGGGCAGTGGCGCGGATTTTTGTAGCAGTCTAAAATTTTCGTTGTTCCTTGTGCCACTGCTCCGCTTTTGGGCAGTGGCGCGAGTGGGTACTTCTCCTAACCCGATTGGGATTGGTTTTCCTAGTCCTAAGGGTTCCTAAACTCTATAAATACCCCCCTCGCACGTTTTCTATCAATAAGAACTGATTTGGGGGAGGCAAAACCTACGGCAAAGCTGAAGAACAAGGTCTAGTTTTATTTTTTTATTTTATTTTTGATTCTTTTCTTGTAAACTCATGAAATCTCTTCTTCCAAATATATTCATGAGTAGCTAAATCTTTAGTATCTAGGGTTGTGGTTAAAACATGAAGGTTGATGTTTAATTATCATATCGATTAGTTCATATTTCCATTATTGAGTTATTTATCTTTCTTTGCTCTTAATTGTTTGTTAACTTGATCACCTAGAAAACACTATCTATGGTGCATAAATCGGACTAGGAATAAGGTGTTTATGTACGCAATAAGAGAAGGTAGGGCTTGGTTGTGAACTCTATAGGGAAGGGGGAATGATTCGCTAACGTGGATAGGAATATACCTGTTAGCCTTACTTAGTTGATACGGAAGAGAAATCATATACCCTTCACTATCGGCCGACGACCATAGGAATATAGGCATTAGGAATAGTCGAGGAGACCTAGAGTTGTTGGCAAAATGCTCAACATGGTTAAAATCAACCCACAACTAGTAATTCAGGAAATCAACTAAACGTATGGTTTAAAACTCAACTGAATTGTCGAAATACCATGACCCTGGAACTTTTCTCAAATCTGAATTACAACCTCAAATCAAAGCTTGTCTACAATTTGTTATTTGCTTACTTTCAAAACACCCAAATCACTCTTTATTGTTGGTTACCTACTGAATAGCTCGTATAAGGATTCAAGCTAGAAATCAATTCGTCAAATCCCTGGGGTACGATATCTGGACTCACATCCTATATTACTTGTACGACCGCACACACTTGCGTGTGCGGAAGGGCACAATAAGTTTTTGGCACCGTTGCCGGGGATTTGATTTGAAATTGATACTACTTTGGATTTTTATTGAACTATTCAGATTTCACTTTTGTTTGTTGTTTTTGTTTATTTCAGGTCACAAGTTAGTTTATTCTAAACACTCAAAGTCAAGGCAATCCCTTGATTCCCATTGATCACGAGCTTGAACGCACTCTCAGAGGTCTAAGAGCTATGGGTGACCACGTGAATGACCTAATTGAACCAAATAATACTGGAAATAGGGATGCAATCCAACTCGCTCTACCACCACATATCCCTGTGCTTAACTTTGTGAGGTCAAATCGAGAAAATGCCTCCAAAGCTATTGTCAAGCCAACCATCACAGGGAACTTCGAACTAAGAGAAGGCATGGTGTAACTAGTGGAGAACACTTGTCAATTTGAGGGTAAACCACATGAAGACCAACACAAGCACCTGCAAGTGTTCGTTGACTTGAGTGATAACTTCCACTACCAGAATGTGAGTGATGAATATGTGAAGTTAGTGCTGTTCCCTTTCTGATTGATTGGAGAAGCAAAGCAGTGGTTGCAGAGTGAACCTGCCGGTTCTATCACATCATGGGATATATTGTCTGAAAGGTTCCTCAACAGGTTCTTCTCATCTCGAAAAACAAAAGAGCTCAGAGGTAGAATTTCTGGATTTGTTAAAAAAGACACTGAATTCTTTCCCCAAACTTGGGAGAGATACAAGGGATATTTGAGAGATTGTCTGCACCATCAGCAGCCCAAGAAGATCATTGGGTATAATTTTATTGAAGGGCTGAGGCCAGACTCAAAATCACTTCTTGATGCTACAGCTCAAGGGAAAATCTTGTCCAAGAGCTATGATGAAATAGAGGCGTTGCTTAACCTTATGTCTATAAGGTAACAGATTATACAGAACCAAGCAAAATATTCACCGCAAATCAGAAGATGCCGGGTAAGCCTGAATTGGATGATGTAGCTGCCATACGGTCCGACATTAGTCAGTTGGTCAACACGGTAAACAAATTTATCACCAACCCAAATGTGAGCCAGGTTTAGCAAGTACAACAGGTTCAGGCAGCTGTATTGTTTTGTGAAAAGTGTGGTGAGAATCATGCTTATTCGGGATGTCCATTAAATCCTGAGTCTATTTTCTATGTGGGGTAGAAAAATTAAAGAAACCACCCAAACTTCTCTTGGGGTGGAGTTCAGCAAGGCCAGAGACATCAATATGTACAACAAGGTCAACAAGTGAGTAGTTCTTTGGAGGAAACTCTAAAGAAGTTTATGACCCAACAACAACAAGTTCAGCAGGCACAGACGCAGGTTAATGTTGAAACCAAGAAGGCTATCAATGAATTGCTTATTCAAGTGGGGAAACTTGCCACCACACTTCATAATAGGCCTCAAGGTACCTTGCCTAGCGATACAGAGATGCCCAAGTAGGTTATGGTCATCACTTTGAGAAATGGGCGAGAGTTGCAAGAAGAAAGAGAAAAGATCACTATGGAGAGGGGCTTGAAAACTACAAGAATCACCTCCATTTCCATGAGCATTGATCCTGCACAAACTCCTGAGCCAGAATTAGAGAGTGCGCCAGAAAAGTTAGTTGAAGAAGAGATTGTTGAGCAGCCCGAGATGGTAAGAGAAAGATCTCCGCCACCATTCCTCCAAAGGTTCTAGAAAAGAAAGGAAGATGCTAACTATAAGAAGTTCCTTGATATCTTCAAGCAGCTTCACATAAACATTCCTTTGATTGATGCTTTGACGGACATACCAAAGTATGCTAAGTACTTATGAGATGTGGTGGCTGGAAAGAGAAGGATGAGAGAGTTCGAGATGGTTGCACTCACCGAAGAGTGTAGTTCGAGGGTATTGAGAAAACTTCTTCAAAAGCTCAAAGACCCTGGGAGCTTCACGCTCCCCATACAAATTGGTGAAGATGAGGTTGGGCATGCATTGTATGATCTTGGAGCGAGTATTAACTCAATGCTGCTATCTATTTTCAATACACTAAGCTTGGGAGAGCCACGCCCCACCACTATTTGTCTCCAGCTAGCAGACCGATCTTGTGTATATCCAGAAGGCATAATTGAGGATTTGTTCATCAAGGTGGGTAAGTTTGTCATTCCTGCCGACTTTATTATTTTGGATTATGAAGCAGATGAGCAGGTACCAGTTATCTTGGCGTGCCCATTCCTTGCAATTGGTGAAGCATTGATAGATGTGCAGAAAGGATAATTGAAGATGAGAGTTCACGGTGAGGAGGCAACGTTCAAGGTATATAAGTCACTTTCTACTCCTTCATATTACAGAGATTTGTGCATGATCACAGAGGTGGTCAAAAATAAGTATGGGGTGGAAGATAGCGGATTTGAAAAAGTTGAAGCTTTGAATATTGCTTATAAATTGTCTGAGGTGCAGCAAAAAGAATTGCTCAAGTTGTTGAGGGAGCATGAGCATGTGTTTAGATCATTGGACAGTGACCCGAAAAGGGATATTAAGACAAAAAGGAAAGTGAAAGAAGAAAGTTATCCTCCAAGAGTGAAAAAGAGGCAAAAGTTCTATCATAGGGGGAGAAAGAGATTAAGAGAAATTGATTGATTTATGACTTGCGTTGTGCCACAACGTTAAGTCAGGCGCCGATTGAAAGGCAACCCAATTTTGTAATAGTTTAGTTTGTTGTAGTGTCACTTTTTGTTTTTGGTTGTGATTTTGTGCAGGTTTGGGGAAGTCTGACTACCCAAATTTGGAAGCTAAGGAGCATGGTTTAAGCTTAAGTGTGGTGTCGTTCTCCCCTTTCGATTGAGAATTGAAGAAAATATGCTGCTAACTAGGCCCTAAAAGGCCTCAGGAAGTATTTCTAACCCATTTTTTTAATCTTATTTATTGCTTTGGGGACAAAGCATGTTCCATCTTACTTAACGGGGCCCTTAGTTGAATACCGATCAAAATTCTTGACTTTAAATGTGGGGTGAGATATCTTCCATTATTTGTTGAGGGTGAAGTATGCCATAGGTTGTTAAGTTTTCTTTTTCTTTTGCTAAGCTATATGAAAAACTTAAATTTTTTTTTTGAAAAAGTCTAAAAACACAAAAAGATTTTTTTTAATTCTTTAGTTAGGATAGTTTTTAGCGTTTAATTTCTTTTTAGATGCATACTTCATCCACCCCTTGATTTTTCTTTTCGGATCTTTTCTGAGGGGGAGCCCTTTGAACCGAGTATCTTTTTTTTTTTTAATTTTAGGAGTAGTTTTTTTAGGTAGAATGACTCTTCCTGACGATGGATGGTTAACGACCGTCTTGAGGGAAGAGTTAGTCTTTAGTAGTTAGAGAGTCTTTAGGACCAATCGAATGCTATAGTTGAGGATGGAAGGTTGTGGAAAAGTCTAAGGGTGCAAGAAAAATTCATATACTTCAGTAGGGAGTAGAAAAAGAACAAAGAAAAAGAAAGAAAGAGAAAAAGGTGTTTGATAATTGAGTACTCCTTACTAGTGGTGTGTGAACGTGCTTGAAGATATGGGAATATAAAAAATATTATGGGCCAGAAGAGTAGAAGAAAGAAGTTTGAGGAAGTGCTTAGAAAAAAATGTGATGTATTAAAGTGCTTAGGGAAGGTAGTCACTATTTTAGCCAAAATAATTCCTACCCATCCCTTAGCCTATATTACCACCTTGAAAAGTCCTACTTGATCTTGAATTTAACGTTCTTATATTAATGGAGTAGTACACCAAGGGCAAGCCTATGGTTCATTATATGTTGCATGTGAACTTCTTTGTGAGAGTGAGCGTAATTCTATTTGTACCCATTCATGTGATAAATTGTATTGTTGTGACTGAACATGGGTAACTCTCTTATGGTGAGGGCACATGGTTGATGAAAGATAGGTAAAATGCTTGATTTCTTAATTGGGCAAGTTATGAATGCTTACTATGATCGTAGAGTCAATTCTTGAGGCTAGGAGGTCTTGAAGTAGTTATTTGAGAGCTATGAATGAATGAAGCATGTTGTGCTAAGCGCTTGCCATCTAGTCATTGCAGTCTTAGCTTGAGCATTCTTATGGTAAATTGCTGTAGTTTGTAGTAGAGTCTAGGTCATGAGTGTATAGATTACTCGAGGACGAGCAAGAGTTTAAGTGTGGGGTGTTGATGAGAGGCTAAAAGTACTCTTTTATTCTATCATTTGCCTCTCATTTGTCCTCTTTTTAATGTCGTCTTGAGCGTAAATGTTATGTATTACACTTATGTTTGGTGTTTTGTTTATTTAGGTATGGCTTGATGTATTTGAAGCTTAAACAAGAGGAAAATAAGCACCAAGAAACCAAAAGGAACCAAGGAAGAAGAGACACCCCAAAGCGCTGAGAAACGAGCGAAAAATGGCAAAAACTTGTTGTGCCTTGCGCAACTGCTGAAAAGCAGGCAGTGGCACAGATTTGGGGCATTCTCTGATGTTTTACAACAGTAGTAGCTGCCACACACCCAAAAGCGGGCAGTGGCGCAGATTTTTGCATCAGCCCCCAAACTACTGATGGGTGTGGCTGGCGCTAAGGTGGCGCTCCATGCCAGACCCAGAATTTCAAAAGGACGGCAGTGGCGCCTTACTGGCGCGATGTGCCAGTGGCCACCCGACGAGATTTTTCTGCTTTCTTCTACTCTGAATCCAAGTAGGAAAAGAGGTTATTTTCCTCATACTCTATAAATACATCCCCAATCATGATTTTTACAAAACTTTTGACCTACGAAGAGCTAGGAGCCACCGTGGAGGCCGGAGAATATTGGTTTCATCTTTTCTTCTCCATTATTATTTATTTTTATTCTTTTCTTTGGATAATTTATTGTAATTGCTCCATGTCTATGTGGAGTTAAACTTCTCGTTCTAGGATTATAGTATCTTCATAATTGTTGTAGTAGATAATTGATTCGATTTGTGAAGAATATCATATTAGTTGTTCTTATATTCTTGTGCTTACTATTTTAATGCTTATCCACCATTAAAATAAATCTATATTCTCTTTATGAACTCAGAAGAAGAATCATTAGGATAGAACAAAGAATATAGGGAGTAAGATCTCTCTTTTGTAACGTAAAGAGTAGATTTACGGCTAGAATAGGAATATACCTAGATCGCCTTGCTTGGTTACGAAACAAAAAGACATAAAAATACGTTCGGAATAGAATATCACATTCCCACTCAATGATGTAGTTGTGAGACTATTCTGGATAGACGATTAGAGGCTCGGAAGACCATAATCATGTCATCAACCTCGTAAATCAACAATTAGATAAACAAACAACTCAATGAAATTGCTTACTCAACATGATTGTTAGCAAATCCATAATCCTAGATCAATTTCATCACATTGGTTACGTGAAAATCTACTATTTCTTTGGTTAATTGTTCATTAGTTAACTTCTTCTTTTTATTTCTAGATTAGTTAGTCATAAATTCATCTTTGGATTATTAGGCTTGAATAAATAATTAGAACTAGTTTAATTTAGTAAAATAGTTAATCGACAAGTCCCTGTGGATATGATATCTAAACTCTCAATCCTATATTACTTGTACGACCATGTACACTTGCATGTGCATTAGGACACAATAGGTTCTTGGTGCTGTTTCTGAGGACTTAGAAATTAATTATTTATTTATATTAAACTTTTTCTTTTTATTTATTTAAGGTTTTGTGTATATATATATATATATATATATATTATATATATATATATATATATATATATATATATATATATTTAAAGATAGTTTTTTTCTTTTTTTTACTTCTTCTCTTAACATGACATCTAGGGATAAATATTGGTTGAATGATGAGTACTATTCTTATGTTGGTAATCCTTGTCAGTACTATGGAGGAACCCACCTGGGTATCAATTGTCATTATATTCAAGAGGGTGGGTGGTGCACACCTACCTAATCTTTTGAATTTAATGTATGTCGTATATGTGGTGGTCAGGATGGCCATTTGAATGGTTGTCCTAACTCTTATTACCTTTCCCTGATCCCCTATTATGATTCTTTTGTTGTTTATGATGTTGGAAGGGGTAATGAAGTGGAGGATGTGAATCATGAGGCTCATCTCATTATATGCTAAAGCAAATATTGGATAATCAAGAAGAATTGAGGAAAGACACGGAGAGGATAGGTTCCCAACTCACAGAGATATAGGCTATGGCTGAAACTTGTATTGATCAGCAAGTTACGGTCTTAGCCAATACCTAAGATGAACCCCTAGTAAAATCAGAAAGTGAGTCCCTACTAGGAGAAAGTTGTGAGGCAGCAGACACAGTGAGCCAATCTTGGCTGAGGGAACAAGAGGAAAAAGTTAAATTTCATGAGTTTCTCTGTGATAATCTTACAAATATGACGACACAACTGATAGAAGGTAGAGTTGAACTCAGACAAGAGATAGACCAATATTGCTCAGATATCCATTACTTGGAGGCTCACTTAAACAAAATGGTTGAGACGTCTGATACCCAATCACCAATTATTGTGGATACTAGCCATCTAGTGGAGCAGAAAGAAGAATGTCATCTATTCAACTATGCTTTATTCATTAGTGCTGATGTTGAGGAGATGTATGAAAGTGTTTAGGCCCTAAACAATGCAAGTTTAGGGTTAGGTACTGTTGGAACTCATTCTAATCATTTTTCTACATTATGTTTGAATGATGACATGAGAATTGAGTTATCTAAAATGATGGAGAAGTGTGTAGATGAGGAACAAGGCCATTACATTCTAAAATTTGCCACACTAAAGAGACAAAATGACATTCCTCACCTAAGGGCCAAGAAGTGCAAGAGGCGACATCATTTACTTGGTTCCTTCATCTTTATACCACCGCTCCTAGAATGGAGTAGAAAAATTGATGCAAAATTAGGGGTGCAATTCATAAGTTCTAAGTGGAAAGAAAAGTGATGAAGTGATGGTGTCGTGCCGCGATGTTAAATCAGACGCTTGTTGGGAGGCAACCCAATTTGTAGTGTAGCTTTTTTTTTTTAATTATAGTATCACATTTTTGTTTTTGTTTTGATTTTGCAAGTTTGGGGAAGTCTGAGTACCCGAATTTAAAAGCTAAGGATCTTGGTTTAAGCTTAAGTATAGGGTCGTTCTACCATTGATAAAAATTGATGAAATATGCTGTCAGCTTGTCCTTAGTGGGCCTCAGGGAGTATCTCTTACCCTTCTTCTTTATCTTTTTTTAAAAATAGCTTTGGAAATAAAGCATGATTTTAAGTGTGGGGTGGGGATTCTTTCGATAATTGTGAGTTTTAGGGTGAGTATGCCATAGGAGTCTAATTTATTTGAGAAAACAAAATACGAAAAGGATTTTTTAGTTTTTTTTAGAGGCATATTTTATTCACCCTTGATTTTTCTTTTCGGTTCTTTTTTGAGGGGGTGTCCTTTGAACTGAGTAATTTTATTTTTTAGGAGTTTTTTTTAGTCATAGGTAGAGAACTTTTCTCGATGATGGATAGATGACGACCGTCTTGAGGAAAATTAGTCATAGAAAGAAGAAAAATTAGAAACCATAGCCTTTGAATTCTAGGTGCTTCGTCTAAGTATACCGTAGACGTCATGGGTAATTCACTCAAAAGAAGCATAAAAAGTATGAAACTTCATTTAGAGACGCATAGGCTCTTTAACTTGACTCAAAAAAACCTAGAGATGGGCTTAATAATGTTAATTCATTAAATTTGATTGTGGTGTGAATATAAAGTCTTAGGAAGCCATTTTTAACCATTGTGCCATGTGTGGTGAGTGTTTGTTATGTTTCTTGTATGACTTGATAACTAGAACTTACCCCGTGTGTATATCAAATGAAACATAGTGTTGAATTGTGGGATATAATCAAGGCGTTTCTTTGTGAGCCAATTCTTTTGACTATTATTTGTGCCACCTTTACGTTATCCTTAGTTAAGCCCCTTTAAGCCTTGAGCCTATTTCTTTGACTAGAGGCATGTTTAGCCTATCCCCTTTATTTGATTACACTATATTAATTTAATCCAAACATTTCCTGATGCACTTTGTAGTTGAAAAACTTAAATGAAAAAGGAAACAAAAGACAAAAGGTAAAAAGATAGTGGGATTTTTTTGTGGTAAGAATAAGAATTCGATATGGTGCCCTTGTGAAAAATAATTTATATGTTGGTAGCAAGGAGAGAAAAAAAAACAAATGAGAAAAAAGAAAGTTTAGAAAAATCTCCTTGCTAGCAATAAGTGAATGCAGGATAAGGACGACAAACCAAAAGAAAAAAAAGGGGAGTTTGAAGGGAAACATGAACATAAGTTGAAGTTGAGGTGATATAAGGAAAAAAACAAAAACGTTTAAAGTGAGTGTCTTAAAGTGCATAGGGAAGTAGTCATTATTGGCCAAAATGTTCCTACCCGTCCCTTAGATGATATTACAACCCATAAAAGTTCTTTTGATCCTACAATTTTTATGCTTTGTTAATAGAGTATTACACTAAGGGCAAGCCTATGACATGTCTTGTATGCATGAAACCTTTTTTGAGAGAGTGAGCAGATTTCTTATCTATATGCCCAGTTTGAATATGTATGTATGATGTGAGCAAGGGGTATCTCTCTTAAATGTGAGGGCAAAAAATGGTGAGAATTTGGTATACTAATGATGTCTATATTCACACATGATTATGTTGGCCTTATTTTTCATGAAGAGTCATATTTAGAGGTTGTGTGGTTTCAATGAAGGGTCTGTGAAAATAGGATTAATGTATGCATATTGAGTGGATTATGGATCATGATTAAACTATCTAGTTAACTTGGGTGTAAATAGACCTGTTCAATTGGTATCTTAAGATGTGAAATTTTGTGGGGTGTATAGTGATTTGTTCGAGGACGAACAAAGCTTTAAGTGTGGGGTGGTGATCTTGGGCGTATTTATATACCTGCTTGCCTCATTTACCCATGTTTTAGCCTTGTTTTGGAGACAAAAGTGATGTATATCCCTATGATTATTTACATTTTCTTGATTATGAGCTAAGATATGTGATTAGATGCTTTGCAGGGAAAATATGGAGAAAAATAACCCATGAGAGCTAAAATGAAAGCATAAAAGTATTGAAAAGGAGATAGCAAAGTTATGGGAGAAAAAGAGAGCAAAAGAAAAAAATCTGGGTTGTGGCGCATTAGTGGCATGCCACGCCAACCCCAAAACTACTGATGAATGTGGCTGGTGCTATGGTGGCATGCCACGCGAAGCCCAAAACTTTGGAATGACGACAGTGGTGCCTTATTGGCGAGACCCGCCAGAGGCCACCAGGTGAGATTTTCCAGCATTCTTCTACTTTGAATCCAAGTAGGAAAAGGGATTATTTTTCTCATACTCTATAAATACATCTCCAATCATAAATTTTACAAAACATTTGACCTACGAAGAGCTAGGATCCACCGTGGAGGCCGAAGAGTATTAGTTTCATCTTTTCTTCTCCTTTATTATTTATTTTTATTTTTCTTTGGATGATTTGTTGTAATTGCTCCATGTCTATGTGGAGTTAAACTTCTCCTTCTAGGATTATGGTAGCTTTATAATTGTTGTAGTAGACAATTGATTTGATTCGTGAAGATTATCATATTAGTTGTTCTTATATTCTTGTGCTTACTATTTTAATGCTTAGCTACCATTAAGATAAATCTATATTCTCTTTGTGAACTCAGAAGAATAATCATTGGGATAGAACAAAGAATATAGGGAGTAAGATCTCTCTTTTGTAACGTAAAGAGTAGATTTATAGCTAGGATAGGAATATACCTAGATTGCCTTGCTTGGTTACGAAATAGGAAGACATACAAATGCGTTCGGAATAGAATATCATATCCCCGCTCAATGATGTAGTTTTGAGACTATTCTGGATAGATGATTAGAGGCTCAGGAGACCATAATCATGTCATCAACCCCGTATATCAACAATTAGATAAACAAAAAACTCAATGAAATTGCTTACTCAACATGATTGTTAGCGAATCCATAATCCTAGATCGATTTCAGCCCATTGGTTATGTGAAAATCTGCTCTTTCTTTGGTTAATTGTTCATTAGTTTACTTTTTCTTTTTATTTCTAGATTAGTTAATCATAAACTCATCTTTGGATTTTTACGCTTGAATAAATAATTAGAACTAGTTTAATTTAATAAAATAGTTAATCGACAAGTCACTGTGGGTACAATATCTGGACTCTCAATCATATATTACTTGTACGACCGTGTACACTTGCGTGTGCATTAGGACACAACAATTTCTAAAGAAGAAATGTTGGTTTGTTTTTGAATTTTAAAAGGTTTTTCACCTTTACTACATATTTTGATTTTCTAAACAGGATTGGTACTACTTTACTACTGATTTCGGACTTAAAAACTAAACGCCACCTTTTTTACTGATTTGAGCTTCATGGAGGGCATTTTACTTATTGAATGTCCAATATAAGATTCCGGACTCAGGTATACTTTTTGCATGTTCGATGTAAGATTCCAAACTCATGTTTATGCATTGCATATCCGATGTAAGAATTCAAACCCATATTTACTTACTGCATATCTGATGTAAGATTTTGGACTCATGTTTCCCTATTGCATATTTTGATGTAAGATTTCAGACTCATATTGCATTGCATCCATCTCATGCTGCACTGCATTTTATGTTGGCTATTTCTGCTTTAAGTGACTTTTCCCCTTATTGTTATATCTATTTTGTTATCTTGGAATGTTCTGTTATCCATTTTCTCATTGTAAGTAGATTTAGGTGGATCCCGATAGTTAGTTTACTTTCCTGTTTCCTATATTATATAATATCTTTCTAATCTTGGTCAGCTTATGATGCCTACTAAGTACTCCATGTTTTGGTACTCATACTACACCTCTACATCTTTTTCTGATGCAACACCTAGTACGAGCCACCCCCGTTAATCCTCTTGTCATTCATTGCCAGCCATTGTTCGGATCGTGGTGAGCTCCCAGAATTTGGAGATCCTTACTACCTTCCATCTTTACATACTGTCTATATTTTTGTATTTTGGTAGATAGTACTATGTTGTATAGCTTTACTCCGTACTTCATATGCTCTTGTACTAGTGACACCAGGTCCAGGGTTAATTTCTATACAAGTATTGTCTTTCCTAGTCTCTTTAGGGACATTGTTGTATATTTTGTAAGGTTGGTATATATCTATACTGTTAGACCCTATCTTATTACGTTTTCTCTTCCGCTTCCCTTATTTAAATACTTAATTGTACTATCGTATTCTTGGATTTGCTTGCCTACTAGGGGATTTTAGTAGGTACTATCATGGTCCAATTTTGGGTCATGACACGCTCAAAGTCTAAAATAAGCAAATACAAGAGTATTCAATCATCTACTTTTCAAACATTGGCTTTGGGAATTCATACTCGCTTATTTCTACCCTTTTCAAGGTGTAATTCATTACCCAAGGGTGAATTCATCCTAAACTATCTCCCCGATATTCACATTATCTTAATTCATGGAGTTTCTACTCCCTTCATCCCCTTTAATACAATTTTTATGTTAAAGGTTCCATTTTTATTGGACTCTAGGTCCTCAATTTTTACAACTCATACTCAAGAACATCAATTTTATGTTAGGAAGTGTTAATTTACAACTTAGAAGCATTCTAGATAATAATTACATCTATCCATAGGGTTTTCACACTTTTCATAAACCTAGGGTTCTAACCCATAATTTCACCATCACAATTATCCCCAATAATTCTATGATGATAGAGGATTACTAGACAAAAATATTGATGGAGTAAAGTTACCTCGAAGAGAAAATATGTAACACCTCGGAATTCAATTCAGCTTTTAAACTTAGAAAATCTGAAAATTTTAAAACTTTCAGGAATCACGAGTCAAGTCCAGGAGCCGTGAATAGAACCATGAGTCGTGAAAGTGACCCATGAAACCATTCCTGCAGAACATCCTCTGGTCTGAGGACCACGAGTCAGGTTCATGATCTGTGGATGGTTCCACGAGTCGTGGAACCAACTCGTGGAACTCAGACTGAGGGTTACCAGTTTCCCAGGAACCACGAGTGGGTTCAATGAGCCGTAGAAGTTTCTATGGGTCATTCTGTTAAATTGTGAAAAGTCTTCCGCAACTTGAATTTTGGGCTCTGGATCCACGAGTCCAATCCATGATTCGTGGTTACTTCTATGGTTCATGGGAAGAACCCGTGGAACCTGAAGCTGAGGTTTTTTGTAGCTTTTTAAAAATTAAATCCTAGGGGTATTTTTGTAACTACCACTATTTTAACTATTAAGTGAGGTCGTTTTGACCCCTTTTAGTAGGTTTTCTACCCTATTAAGCCTAAGACTCTCATTATACCTCATTCATCTACCAAATTGGGAAAACAACTCTCTCAAGCTCCAAGATCAAGCCTCCACTTCTTTTCATTTTTAGTTTGGTTAGCTTCAATCCTTTCACCCTTGTGCCCAAAACCCTAAATTCTTATTTTGAATTATGAACTTGTGAAATTAGGGTTTCGATCCAAATTGGGGAAAACTTGTGAGATCAGTTTCTAAGAATCAATTCATGGTTTCTCATTACTTATCTATGATTTAATTAAGGTTCCTTAAGTGTTCAAAAGCCCATACATTAAAGTCGATTTCTAGTATGATTCATTGAATTGCATGTTTTCAAGTGAAGATTTGACAGAGTTAGATAACATGGCCTTATGTATTTATGAAATTGCATGCCTAATTCTTCTAGTATGAATTTAGAAAGAAAAGTATGTTTTTGAATTATGGCTATGCTAAGCTTTAAGAACTTATGGTTTGAATTTGCATGACATTAGATATGTCCTTAGGCATTTCAAACAAGATTTGACATTAGATATGTCACAATATATGTGAGCTATATGATATGTTTTGGGAGTAGTATTTAGCACTGAGCGATGAGGGTTCTAGATAACCCGAATCCAAAACTATGTTGCCATTGTAGGTTACCCTCAATGGCTTATGACAGGATCCTATTATGATATGGTTCTAACTTTGGCCAGTTAGGACAACCTTTTTCTGTGTGGGTGTATTACTCTGGACTCCATGTATCTCATCATGGTTTATGTCGATGAAGAGAAACTCTCATATGAAAGGTTTAAGAGTTATGCTCTTCTATTTCAATTTTTTAGTTTTAACCATGAGATTTACTTATGATATCTCTTTTATGTACAAGATCAGTTTCATTATGTTTTTAAGTATGTTTTATCACATTCATGTATCTCTCACATATTCAGTACATCCTATAGTACTGACGCATACTTTACACTGCATCCTATTATGATACAGATTCAGGCTCTACTCCTCAGGCGTGTGGCTAGTCCGTGCCAGCTATTCGGACTATCTTGGTGAGTCCTCATCATCCGAGGACCGTAGTTATGATTAGTGTTCTTATGTCTCCTTTGTGTTAGATTTTTGAGTTAGTTGGGGTCTTGTCCGATCAACTCTTATGTCAGATTTAGAGGCTTCAGACATAGCTAGTTTATATTTTATATTGGTGTTTCTCAGAGCTTATTCATATTCGGTTTATGGATTTCTATCTTCACATGTATGCTTCCGCTTATTATTTCATAATTATTTCTGAGTATGCTATGACCAAGGGTTAACTTGGGACACTTGTGGTCCCGAGTCTCGTGTTACGTCTAGTGTGTAACCTCGAGGTGTGACAAACTTGATATTAGAGCCTCAGGTTCAAGAGTCCTAGGGTGTCTGAAGTCGCATCGAGTAGAGGCTCTTTCTTGTGTGTGAAGCACACCACACTTATGAGAGGAAAACTGTGAGATGTCTTAGATAAATGATGTAGCTCATATCTAGTTTACACAGTGGAAGGAGGCTAGAGCTAGGGACATGGTCCTTATGACTTATAAGTGTTTTGAGAGGGCTTTCCTCGATCGGTTCTTTCCCCGAGAGTTGAGGCAAGCTAAGGCCGAAGAGTTTATGAACTTGAAGCAGGGGTTGATGTCAGTCTAGAAGTATAGTTTGAAGTTCACTCAGTTATCTAGATATGCTCCGTCTATGGTAGGAGACCCGCATGATCAGATAAGTAAGTACATCTATAGAGTGTTAAATTCAGTGAAGAAAGAGTGTAGGTCCACTATGCTATTGAGTGATATAATTATTTCCCGACTCATGAATCATGCTCATCAGATCCAGGGACACAAGTTGAGGGAGATGGTTAGGGAGAAAAAGAGAGTCAAACTTGAAATTTTGGATTTCAGTCTTTAGAGATCCGGAGGCAGACACCGCTCTTTATTTCAAAAGAGGTCATCAAGGCCCGTGCATTCTTCAGCCATTACTCCTACTCAGGCCCCCAGGCCCCATCATGATCAGTTTGGTAGAGGTTTAGGTTCCTATTCACAAGGGAGTGTTGCAAAGGGGACTCCTTACCCTTCTTGCAATTAGTGTGGAAAGAGTCATCTTGGTGAGTGTTTAGCTGGTTCAGGTGGTTGCTGCAGTTGTGATAAGGTTGGACACAAGATTAAGGATTTTCCTTCAGCTAAGAAGGGACATAGAGGTAGTAGGACTCAGTCTACCCCAGCAGCATCAGGAGGTTAACCAGCCCAGCAGGGCACAACTTCTAGTTATGGTGGACATCGCCAGAATCGCCTTTATGCCATGACCTATTGTCAGGACCAGGAGAGTTCACCGGATGTTGTTACTGGTACGTTGAAAGTCTTCTGTATAGATGTGTATGCTTTATTGAATCTCGGTGCCTCTTTATCGTTTGTGACCCTTTATGTTGCTTGTAAGTTTGAGATTTGTCCTGATCAGCTTTTAGAACCCTTTTGTGTTTCTACTCCTGTTGGTGAGTCAGTCCTAGACAAAAGAATCTATCGAAATTTCCCTATCTCAGTCCTTCATAGAGTCACTTCAGTGGATCTAGTAGAGTTGAAGATGACTGATTTTGATGTTATTCTTGGTATGGATTGGTTGGATGCCTGCTTTTCCTCAGTTGATTGTCGTACCCGAGTCGTTATTTTGAATTTCCAAATGAACCTGTCCTAGAATGGCAAGGTAGTCCTCCATCCTCAAAGGGTCATTTCATATCTTATCTTAAGGCTAGGAAGATAATCTCTAAGGGTTATATTTATCATATAGTTTGGGTTATGGACACGGAGTCTGAGACCCCTTCTCTCCAGTCAGTTTCTATTGTGAGTGAGTTTCCTGAGGTCTTTCTTGGGGATTTACCCAGAGTTTCTCCTGAGCGAGAGATTGAGTTTGGGATAGATCTTATTCCATATAAGCATCCTATCTCTATTCCTCCCTATAGGATGGCTCCAGTGGAAGTTAAGGAATTGAAAAAGCAGTTGAAAGATCGTCTTGATAAGGGTTTTACCAGGCCTAACATCTCTCCATGGGGTGCTCCATTTTTATTTGTGCAAAATAAAGATGGTTCCCTAATAATATGTATCGACTACCGTCAGTTGAACAAGGTCACAATCAATAATAAGTATCCCATCCCTAGGATTGATGACTTATTCGATCAGCTTTAGGGTGCTAGCTTCTTTTCTAAGATTGACCTCAGATCCGGTTATCATCAGCTTAGTGTCCGAGAGTGTGAAGACAGCCTTCAGGACTCGGTATGGTCACTATGAATTTGTGGTTATGTCTTTTGGACTAACGAATGCTCCTATAGTTTTTATGGATTTGATGAACTGTGTGTTCAAACAATATTTGGATATGTTTGTGATTGTTTACATTGATGATATTCTTATCTACTCTCGGAGTGAGGAGAAGCATGAAGACCACTTGAGAGTTGTGTTGCAAACTCTCAAGGACCGATAATTATTTGTTAAGTTTAGCAAGTGTGAGTTTTTGATGTCGTCTGTTGCTTTTCTGGGGCATGTTGTGACTAGTGATGGTATTCAAGTTGATTCACAAAAGATAGAGGCAGTAAAGAACTGGCCTAGACCTACTTACCTGTTTGATATTAGGAGCTTCTTAGGTCTGGCTGGTTACTACAAAAGATTTATGAAAGGGTTTTCTTCCAATGCTTCCCCTTTGACTCAGTTGACTCAGAAGAAATTAAAATTTTAGTGGTCGAATCTATGTGAGAAGAACTTCCAGGAATTGAAGACTAGGTTGACCACCACTCTAGTGTTGACCCTACCCGAGGGTTCGGATGATTTTTTTGTGTATTGTGATGCTTCCAGAATTATGTTAGGTTGTGTGTTGATGCAGCGTGGTAAGGTGATTGCTTATGCTTCGAGATAACTTAAGATCCATGAGAAGAACTACCCTACTCATGATTTCGAGTTGGCATCCATGGTCTTTGCTTTGAAGATTTAGAGACAGTACTTGTATGGTGTTCACCGATCACAAGAGCCTTCAGTATGTGTTCACTTAAAAGAAATTGAATCTTCGTCAAAGAAGATGGCTCAAGATTCTTAAGGATTATGACATGAGTGTGCTTTACCATCTGAGTAAGGCAAATGTTATGGCGGATGCGCTTAGTAGGTTGTCCATGGGTAGTGTGTATTCAGTCAAAGAATTGGCTAAGGATGCATCGACTTGCTCGTTTGGGAGTTCGCCATATGGATTCGACAGAAGGTGGTGTTATTGTTCAAAATGGTTATGAATCATCTTTGGTAGCTGAAGTGAAAGAAAAGCAAGACAGTGATCCTATTTTTAACCAACTAAAAGGTGCAGTCCATCTGCAGAGGGTAGAGGTTTTCTCCCAAGGGAGAGATGGTGTGCTTCGATATTAGGGCCAATTGTGTGTTCCTGACATAGATGGGTTAAGACAATAGATTTTGACAGAGGCTCATAGATCAGATATTTTATTCACTCCGATGCCACCAAGATGTACCATGACCTACGAGAAGTCTATTGGTTGAATGGTATAAAAAGGGACATAGCAGGTTTTGTGGCTAAGTGTCCCAACTGTCAACAAGTGAAAGTAGAGCATCAGCGACTAAGTGGTATGACTCAGGATATTGATCTTCTTACTTGGAAATGGGAAGAGATCAATATGGACTTCATTACAGGTTTGCCTCGTACTCGAAGGTAACATGATTCTATTTGGGTGATTGTTGACAGGATGACCAAGTCAGCCCACTTCTTGGCTGTCAAGGCTACAGATTCAGCTGAAGATTATGCCAGACTCTACATTCGTGAGATAGTCAGATTGCATGGTGTTCCATTGTCTATCATTTTGTATAAGGGTACTCAGTTTACATCTAGTTTTAGAGATCATTTCAGAGGGGTCTTGGTACTCAGGTGAAGCTTAGCATACTTTTCACCCACAGATGGATGGCCAGGCAGAGTGTACTATTCAGACTTTGGAGGATAAGTTGAGAGATTGTGTGATCGACTTCAAAGGTAGTTGGGATGATCATTTACCTCTTATCGAATTTGCCTACAACAAAAGATGTCATTCTAGCATCCAGATGGCTCCTTATGAGGCACTTTATGGTCAGAGGTGTAGATCTCCTATTGGTTGGTTTGAGATAGGAGAGACTGCTTTGATTGGTCCAGATTCGGTTCATGAGACCACGGAGAATGTCCATATTACGATGGAGAGGTTGAAGACCTCTCAGAGTCGACAGAAATCATATGCAAATATGAGGAGAAGAGAATTGGAATTTGAGGTTGATGATTGGGTTCTTTTGTAGGTGTCACCCATGAAGGGTGTGATAAGGTTTGGTGAGAAGGGGAAGTTTAGTCCTTGCTATGTAGGTCCCTACCAAATTCCGAGGAGATTTGGTAGTGTTGCTTATGAGTTGGAGTTGCCAACGGATTTAGAAGCGATTTATCCAATTTTTCATGTTTCTTTGTTGAAGAAGTATGTTGGTGATCCAGCCTTGATTGTCCCTTTGGAGGATGTGAGTATGAAGGATAGTCTTACTTATGAGAAATTTTCCATGGAGATTATTGATCGTCAGATTCAGAGGTTGAGAAACAAAGAAGTTGCTTCGGTGAAGGTCCTTTGGAGGAAGCAGCTAGTTGAGGGAGCTACTTGGGAAGCAGAAGCAGCCATGAAAGCCAAGTACCCTCATCTCTTTCCTTCCGTCTCAGTTTCATCTTGAGGTAATAGTTTCCTCCTTAGTATGTCCCTCCGATTCTAGTCCATCGGTTCCTCTCATGATCCTAACATGCATTCATGTTTTCCAAAGTTAGTTTAATCATATTTTAAGTTGAAAAGCTCAGTTTTCATGTTTATCGTTGAGATTTATGTTTTGTTGTTTGCTTGGGATATTTTCTCTCCAGGTTTCCTTGCTTAGTCCTCATTCGAGGATGAATGATCCCAAGGGGGAAATATTGTAACACCCCAAAATTCAGCTTTTAAACTTAGAAACTCTAAAATTTTTGAAACTTCCAGGGATCACGAGTCAAGTCCACGAGCCGTGGATAGAACCACGAGTCGTGAAAGTGACCCATGAAACTACTCCTGTAGATCATCCTCTGGTCTGAGGTTCACGAGTTAGGTTCACGATCCGTGGATGGTTCCACGAGTCATGGAACCAACTCGTGGAACTCAGACTGAGGGTTACCAGTTTCCCAGGAACCACAAGTGGGTTCCACGAGCCGTAGAAGTTTCTACAGGTCATTCTGTTAAATCGTGAAAAGCCTTCCATAGCTTGAATTTTGGGCTCAGGAACTACGAGTCCAATCCATGACTCATGGTTACTTCTATGGTTCGTGGGAAGGACCCGTGGAACCTGAAGTCGAGGTTTTTAGTAGCTTTTCTTAAATTAAATCTTAGGGGTATTTTTGTAACTACCCACCCTTTTAACTCCTAAGTGAGGTCATTTTGACCCCTTTTAGTAGGTTTTATACCCTATTAAGCCTAAGACTCTCATTATTATTTCATTCATCTATAAATTGGGAAAAGAACTCTCTCAAGCTCCAAGATCAAGCCTCCACTTCTTTTCATTTTCAGTTGGGTTAGCTTCAATTATTGTATGTGGGTATTCAACAGTGGGTTCCTTTCACCCTTGTGCCCAAAACCCCAAATTCTTATTTTGAATTATGAATTTGAGAAATTAGTGTTTTGATTCAAATTGGGGAAAACTTTTGAGATCAATTTCTAAGGATCAATTCATGGTTTCTCATTACGTATCTATGATTTAATCAAGGTTCTTTAATTGATTTCAAAAGCCCATACATTAAAGTTGATTTCTAGTATGATTCTATTGAATTGCATGTTTTCATGTGAAGATTTGACATGTTTAGATAACATGGCCTTATGTATTTATGAAATTGCATGCCTAATTCTTCTAGTATGAATTTAGAAAGAAAAGTATGTTTTTGAATTATGGCCATGCTAAGCTTTAAGAACTTATGGTTTTAATTTGCATGACATTAGATATGTCCTTAGTCATTTCAAACAAGATTTGGCATTAGATATGTCACAATATATGTGAGCTATATGATATGTTTTGGGAGTAGTATTAGCATTGAGCGATGAGGATTCTAGATAACCAAAATCCAAAACTACGTTGCCACCGTAGGTTGCCCTCAGTGGCTTATGACAGGATCTTATTATGATATGGTTCTAACCTTGGCCGATTAGGACAACCTCGATTAAGAGAAACTCCCGTATGAAACTTTTAAGACTTATGCTCTTCTATTTCATGTTTTAAGTTTTAACCATGAGATTTACTTATGATATCTCTTTTATGTACAAGATCAGTTTTCATTATGTTTTTAAGTATGTTTTATGACATTCATGCATCTCTCAAATATTCAGTACATCCTATAGTACTGATGCATACTTTGCGCTGCATCCTATTATGATGCAGATTCAGGCTCTACTCCTCAGGCACGTGGCTAGTCAGTGCCAGCTATCTGGAGTATCTTGGTGAGTCCTCATCATACGAGGACCATAGTAATGATTAGTGTTCTTATGTCTCCTTTCTGTTGGATTTCTGAGTTAGTTGGGGTCTTGTCCCATCAACTCTTAAGTCATATTTAGAGGCTTTAGACATAGCTAGTTTGTATTCTGGATTGGTGTTTCTCAAAGCTTATTCATTTTTGGTTTAAGGATTTATATCTTTACTATGTATGCTTCCGCTTATTATTTCTTATTTATATCTGAGTATTCTATGACCAAGGGTTAACTTGGGACACTTGTGGTCTCGGGTCCCATGTTATGTCTAGGGGGTAACCTCGGGGCATGACCAAATAACCCTAGCCTTAAGAAAATCGCCTCTCTGGTGTTCTAGAACGAGTTCTTAGAGTTCATGAGGTGAAACATCAAATAAGTGACTTAAAGAAGGTATTTTGGTTTGGGATGTTCGCTGCAATGGACCATTCTTCACTGTAGTGGACTCGCTATACCGACCAAGGACGTGCTATGGCAAGTCCTGATAGTCTCGCCGATATTCACTATGGTGGCACTCTGACTGCTACGACAATCTCGCTACAAAAAAAATTCTACCGCTGTAGCAGTTCCCCTTAACTAATAACTCGGGAAAACTGTACATTAGCCCCATTTTACAACACAAATTCATTCTTAAGACATCACAAAAATAACTCAATGCAACAACCACTATAAACACATGCTACGAACTCACTCGTAGTCTTAGAATTCCATACGGAGGTCTAGATCACTAGGTCACCCCTAACAGAACACAACACAACACAACACAACATAACAAATCATAATTCACCATGAATACACAAAAGTTCTCAGTTTTAAACCACCCTAACTCTGAGTTTTTATTATCTCAACTTACTATGGAGATTTTAATAGGGTTATATGGCCCTTACCACCCTATAAAGACTGGAAGGATCATTACAGCTTCACGGGTCAAACTTACCCAAGTTATTCTTACCATTGTTGTGAATAAAGCATTTGCACCCAAATGGATAGAAGTAGCTGATATTTGGCTTCTTTCCTTTTCACAGTTCATAAAGATTTTTCTTCAGGATAGGTCTGATTAAGTATCTATTTAAGATATGACATGCTGTGCAATACTGTCTCTAACTATAAATGATCAGGATGACTTTGTTCTAAGAGTAGTGCTTCTGCAGCATCTTGAAGAGATCTATTCTTTTGCTCAACTACTCTATTTTATTGGGGTGAATGAGGTAATGTAAAGTTTTGAGTGTAACCATTACGTGAGAAAAATTCCTCAAAAGCATTATTTTCAAATTCTCCTCCATGATCATTATGAATTGTAGAGATGAAGTAACCTTCTTCTCTTTGAACTTTTTTACAAAATACTTCAAAGTTAGCAAAAGCTTCAAGTTTATGATAAGAAATATGACCCATGTAAATCTAGAGAAATCATCAAAAATAACAAAGAGATATCTTTTAACACCAATGCTAGCAGTTCTAGTAGGACCAAATAAGTCCATGTGAAGAATTTGGAGAGGCTTAGAAGTACTCATGATATCTTTGATTTTGAAAGAGGTGCATGTCTTCTTACCAAGTTGACAAGCATCATAGATGTGATACTTTTCAAACATTAGTTTTTGGCAGGCCAACAAATAGTTTGAGTCTAGATTGTTTCTCGAGAGCATGCATGCTTGCATGTCCAAGCTTTCTATTCCATAACAAAGGATCACATAACAAAGCACTAAGACAAGTTAAAGTAGGCAAGTCAATATTATTTAAGACATAGATGTTTTCAACCCGATCACTAATGAGGGTGATGTTTTTGGCTATGTTAACGATGGTACATCTGATAGCATTCAAGAGTACATCAAATCATGCATCACAGAGTTGACTAATATGGAATAAGTTCTTCTTGAGTTAATCAACCAAATAAACTTCGATTAGATCATATGAAGGACTGATTGTTATTGATCCAACTCCTACTACTTTTCCTTTAGCATTATCTCCAAATATTACATGACCATCATCTATTTCTTTTACTAATTTAAGGTTCTCTTTCTTTCCTGTCATATGTCTGGAAAATCCACTGTTGATTACCCACATACTCATTTTGTAAGCTTTCTTGGTGTGTTCCTACAAAACAGAAAAATTAGTTTGATTAGGTACCCAAGTGTTCTTGGGTCCTTGATGGTTAGAATTTGCATCCTTCGGTCTCCAAATCTATTTTCTAGAGGAATTTCCTCTACAATTGAAAGATTTATGACCGACTTTACCATATGAAAAATAGGTAGGTTTGATAAAAGAGGAGGGGGACTTCCTTGAATAAAAAGTGTCTGAGAAGGAGTAGGAAAGATGATTATTCCGAGGGTTATTCGGAGATTTGGTTGATCTGACTGAGTTGTGACTTGGTGACTTCTTGATGCCATTAAGTTGCATCTTGATTTTACCAAGTTCTTCTTCAAGCAAGTTAACTTTTGCAAGTCATTTGCAGTCATCTGTGAAGGACCTGGTTCTTTCTCTTTATGCATAGAATTTCTGCAACCCAGTTTCGTTCATAGACACGATAAGAATTTGATTTTTCTGTAGTTGCTTGTCAATCATAAGCAGTATTAGTTCCTTATTTGGGACATGTTAAGAATTTGATTCTTCTATAATTTTTATCAATCATCAAAACTTTTCAATTCAATATAGCTCACACCTTTTGGCTCCTTTATTTTATTTTCTCTCTCTTTCTTCTCTATATCAATAAAAAGATAGCTGATATAGTATACCTTTTTTTGTTTTTATTTTTTTTGCACATAGATTATTATAAAAAACTTATTCTAAGATAAGTATACCAAATGCTATGATAATCACATGGTATATATTATATGCAGATAGTGCATCATAAATGTCTGATTCTCTCCTTCAAAAACATATTCATCAATCTTCTTTGGTACCCTACCATATAGTAATAGAGTATCATAGAGAACTGGAATATTCCTCTTAAAAAACACTCAGGCCTCTATGATACCAATCTAATATATATCATATACTGATAGGGAACCATAGAGGACACATTTATTCCTTCAAAATACTACTCAGTCCTCTATGATACGCACATAGTATATAAATATATTGGTAAGGTTTCATGGAGGACAAATTCATTCTTTCAAAAAAGAGCTCAGTCCTCTATGATTTAACCTGGTATATATTGTATACTGACAGAGTGTTGTAATGGCCCTCATGATTATTTTTCCATGTATTATTACCATTTTGACCCTTTTCGTAGCTTCTACACTACTTTTGTGACTTGTTAAGATGGGTGGCATAGTTCCTGAGATTTTTGGTTAGGGTTTACAAGGGATTCCCTGTTTTGGAGCTTTTTAAGTTAAAATGTTTGACTTGATCAACATTCTTAGTAAATGGGCTCGGATGAAAATTTTGTTAGTGCTGTTAGTTTAGGAACATGGAGTTTAGGCTAGTGAGACATTTGGTTTGAGTCCCAAGGATTTCGAACTCATTTTAGGTACTTGGATGATTTTCTTGAAAAATTGGAAAAGAGTTGACTTTGGTCAATATTTCATCAAGATGACCTTCGTTAGTCATTTAATGATTATGTTGAATCTGGAATGCCATTTTGAGTTGGGTAGCATATTCAATTTATGTTCAAGGGATTCTGAGTGAATCCCGAGGGTCTATTCCGAGTCATTTTGACTTGATGAAAATGCTTATTTTTCATAGCTGGTGCATGTAACTTTTCCTCTTTGCATTTGTGAGGAGGCCACCACATTCGTGAAAGTATGAGAATTTGACCATCGCATTTGTGGCCGATCCTTTTTATGAAGAAGGGTCCATTGGGACTCGGTCTGGGTCCTTCTTTGTATTTACAAAGGGATCCTCGCATTCGCAAAGGTCTAGCTGGGTGGGGTATCCACATTTGCGATAAAGGGACCCCTGGCATTATAAATAATTTCTAAACTCGATCAACTCATTTTCTTAAGAATTGTTGAACTCTAGGAGCTTAGATGCTAATTTTCTATGGGATTTTCACTCACGTGGTTCCGATTAAGTTCCTAGTATATCCCTCATGATTTCCCATTGTTTGTATGCACATATCAATCTTTAATTCCTGTTAATTCAAGCTCAATTCTTTTAATTTCTCTTTTGATCAAGTAAGCTTTTGGGGCTGTTTTGGGCCCCGAATTGGTTTCCATTTGTGCCCAACTTTTGGGCATGGGTTTTTGCCTCAATTGGGAATATAATTGTAAATTTTATTTCTTTTTTCATCGATGGGACTCGAGGGTCAATTTTTGACCCGATTCTTGGGTCAAACTGTGAAATATTGATATGGGTGTCATAAGTCCCGTATTGACATATAGATTATGTATTTGATAGTGTGGCAGTGATTCAAGGTACTACAGAAAGGGAAGGTTCCGGAGTGATAGTAGTTGTCATTGGACTTTGAGGTAGGTTAATGTTTTTCTCTTTTAGACTTAGCTCAGTCAGATAGTATATTTTATAAATTTTATGACTGTTAGTTTAATTTGCTAGGTAGAATTTGGTTGATGATGATTTTTAAATAAATTGCTTGTTTCAAGGACCTTAGAATAGAATTCCTGCTTAAGACTTAGTTTAGGTTACCTGCTATTGTGTTAGGATTGGGTTAGAGAGTCCTTAATATATGCTTAGGGGAGATTTTTGTGGTAGAATAAATTCCCTTCGATTAGTTATACTTTTACCGATTTACTTTCCGCTCTTATTCTTTATGTTATGAGATCATGGGACCGAGTTCATGGTTTATATATATATACACACACCCCCCCTATGTTGGCATGCATACATTCATACCTTTATATACATGAACACTGGTACAATTTGGAGGAAAGACATGGATTTCAATTTTAAATGAAGATTTTCCACTTTTACTACGATTTTTAGCATACAGAAAGAATTGCATTGATTTATCACTATTTATGGGCTGGAAAGACTGTATCGCTTTTTATACTTGGTTTGAGGGATATTTTTGGACCTTTTCTCTATTTACTTTTTTATTGTGAGTCTGAGGTAAAATTCCAAGAGGTTTGAGGGACAAATTCTGGGTTATTTACTTTATTGCATATATTGATGAGCTACGACGGCCCGAGGGATCAGTCAGGATTTCACTTTTCTGCATTAGCCACATATTATATTGCATCTTCCCATACCGCATGACATTTTTTTTGTGTATCTATATTATGTATATTATTATTATTATTATCTTCACTTTATTCCTTTTGTATATGTGGGTTTCTCGGTTAGTTCCTGGTGTATATTTTACTTTTATGTCTCTTATATTATATCTTATCTTCTATGCTCGAGTGTCCTATGATACCTATTGAGTACCTCATATTTAGGTACTCATACTATACCTCTGCATATTTTTCTAATGCAACACCTAGTACGAGTGACCCTGGTTAATCCTCTACTCGTTCGTGGACTTTTGCTATTTGGATCGTGGTGAGCTTTTGGCATATGGAGATTTACTACTTTCTATCTTGTACCTACTATCTATATTTTGTATCTGCCATATAGTTGTATTTTGTTTAGCCCTATTCTCGTACTTTAGAGGCTCTTGTACCAGTGACACCAGGTCCGAGGATGGTATTCTTGTATATATTGTCTTTCCTTGTTTCATTAGGGACCCTGATGTATATTTTGTACCCATTATGTATATATATATACTTTGTGATAAGTTCCTCTCATTTCCGCTTTCGTATTATTTATTTTAGGCTTTAATTTCACCATTTATCTTAGGTGTTGGCTTGCCTACTAGGGGTGATAGTTAGCCCCATCATGATCCAATTTGGGGTCATGACAGTGTGGTATCAGAGATATAGGTTCACCGGTCTTACTAGTACATGAGCAAGTGCCTATTAGAGTCTCACAGAATGGTATGATGGCGTCCGTATCCTATGTTTGGGAGGTTATAGGGTATTCATAGGAAAATTTCACCTTTTTAATTCCTTATTGTGCGTTCTTGACTTTATGAACTTCTAAATTTTGCTTGCTTTATTCTTTCTCAGATGGTCCGTACGAGTTCGTCAGTGGACGAGGACAAGGCTCCTACGTCTATAGCTAAGGCCCTAACTGTGGGTCAAGGCAGAGGTTGACGTAGAGGTCAAGGCTAAGCATGAGCTACGGAACAAGCTCGGGGCCAAGCTAGGGCACCATCACTAGAGCCAAAGGTAGAGGTTGAGGATGTTCACCATCAGCCGGAAGGTATGGGGTAGCCCAGCCTCCAGCGAGATTTGTATCCACGCTGGTTCTTTAGGATACATTTGGTAGGATCCTTGGCTTTTTAGAGGGTATGTCACAAGCAGAGACTTTGCTTGGCACTCTGAGTGGTTTGCAGGTTACAGATGAGGCACAAACTTCAGGTCAGGCAGTAGCACAGGGTTCAGGAGCGCAGCCTGCTACTGCGTCTCCCCATGTAGAGGCATTTCCAGTACCGGTTGTTGCTCAACCTATTACATCTAGTCCAACTATGTCTTCTGAGGAGCAGAAGATACTTGGTCAATTTATCAGATTGGGTCCTCCGAGGCTTTTAGGTGCTCTGGAAGAGGATGCTCACGAGTTGCTAGTGAGTTGTTAGGGGAGTTTGCATAAACTTGGCTTAGTGGAGTCCCACATGGGTTGATTACACCATATTTTAGATGGAGGGGTCAGCTAAGTAGTAGTGGAGAGCTTATCTTAAGTGCAGACCAGCCGGGTCACCTTCGATGACTTGGGCTCAATTCTCTGGGGCTTTCTTTGAGAAGTATGTACCTCGCAGCATGAGAGATGACTTCACAGACCTTCAATAGGGTTTTATGTGAGTTTCAGAGTATGAGGCATGATTCCATGAACTGGCTAGGCATGATGCTATGATTGTGATGATAGAGAACGAGCAAGTTCGCTAATTTTTCACGAGGTTGATTCTAGCAGTCCATTTGGCCACAGAGCAGCTAGTGGAATCAGGGGCTAAGTTCCTTATGGTTTTCGATCATGAACAAAATATTGGGGTATATGTCATGAGGCCTATGGAGGCAGAGACAAGAGGCCCCGCTATTAGGGTGGTTTTAGTGGTTCTTAGTCCAGAGGTAGGGATTTCTCTGGTAGAGGGTACCCTCAACACTTTTAGCCTAGCAGACCCGTGCAGGGAGCACTACAGATTTCAGAGAATGGTTATTTGGGTCACTGTGATCAGAGCAGCCAGAGATCAGGTCAGACCTTGTGGGGTGCACATTGACATGACCCAAATAGCTATGAGTGGAACCCACACTAACCCTCCGATGGGAGAACCATCCAACATAAAACTTAAACTGACAATTAACCAATTTGAGATGGAATAATAACAAAACCAACTTTAATTAACCAAAGATAGACGAAAACTAATAAAACATAGGTGTAGAATGTCCAACTATCTATTACGATTCCTAAAGACCAGAAAGTCATCGTACAAGAACTCTAAACCAAATCATGTCTAAGATATCCAAAACTAGCAAAATATAAAGAAGGGTTTCATTTTACGAAAGAAGGACAAGAACCAACCAAAGATCCATAGAAGCCTAAAGATGTAGTACTCACCCTTCGATCGAAATCAGCTGTCCTTGCTAGAGATAAGGTCGCGTCTAAGTGTCTAGAACACAGTCTGCACTCAAGAAAAGAAGTGAAATAATAGCATCAGTACAACCACTATGTACTGGTAGGTATCATAGGCCGACCCAATTTAGAACAAGTATACAGTTAAATCAAATAACAAGTAAAATGAAATTCGACATTAAGCAAGTAATTCAGTCAACAGATAATCACCTCAAGTCAAGACAATCAAGTCCATAAGAAACTCATATAAGTCTACGAATATCACAAAATCAATTCAATTCTAACACTTTTGTGATCCTATCACACGGGGATCTATATCCACCTAACCATCGCAAATAAACTCAATACCTTTAGTTTCGTCTTAATCACTGTTCTATCTCACAATATCTATACACAGTGTAGAAGTTAAAGTAAGTGTGTACACACATTCTAAAGGGATTTATGTATGTGGCAGGTACAACAAAATCTAATCAACAACACAAAAAATCAAGTAGTTACCACAGTCAGGTAATTAACCTCAAATCAGACATATCAGGTGTTAACAATCAAGGACTCAAAGTTCACCAAACATAGACATATTAAGTCTCATGGAACCTGCAATTATAAGTAGTCACAGTACAAAAATGGATCTTGTCCACCCTAAATTCACAGCAATTCAATCTCTGTATCTCATCAGTCTCACTTTAAGTATAACAACGCACAAAGAAATCCTCTCAACTGTACACACATGCTAAGGGACTTATTTTTGTCCAACTAGTCATGACCTGCAGGGGACGCACCATGGTCCATATACTCACCAGAACCATTACCCATCAACACCAATTACACTCGTCAGAACTATTTCCTATAGACATAATAGGAATATGAATCTCACAAACAACTCAATGTCAATAACAACTAATATCTATCATGCAACAATAATAGTAGTATGAATATGTATGATCAAGTATATAAAATGAGTTTTTTAAACAATGATTCCAATTTCTCTCAGGATATAACGCAGTGAACTAATAATCACAAGTATACTTTACTATCATAATTACTTCCATCAAATTCATTATGCAGTAGCTTATTCATTCAAGCATTAACAAGATCACCATAATCAACTCAAGTATGTCCAAAGACCAATCAACAAGTTATTTAATTCAAAGCATACAAATAATAAATCAAGTCTCAACTCTAACTAAATCTAACCTATCTCGACTAAAGAATTCCAACTTAAGGAATTTCAATCACCAAAGCCTTTCCTTTCCTTAATGCCTCAACACGTTCAAAGTCTATAAACAATAGTTACAAGAGTAACTAATCATTTACTCTTCCATTTTGGCCTTGAGAATTCAAACCCACTAATTCTACCCTTACATGAGGCCTATAGAATTCTCCAAGGGTTAATTAATTATTAACTAGTCCCATGTTATACATATGATCACTATTCATAGAGTTTCTACCCCAATTCCCCTTTTTAAGCTATTTTTATGCTAAAGGTCATACCTTTATGGAGATCAAGGTTCCTAATTCTTTAAAAACATGCTTAGAAAAACTTAATTCATGCTAGAAAGTATTAAAAAATATCCTAGGATCAAGTCTAGGTGAAATTACACCTACCCATAGGGGTTTTCCCACTTTTCTAAACCCATAATTCCACAATTAATCCTCATTCCTGTGATCCTTCAATCAAAAAAGAATTAAACATTGATAAGAGAAATAAATTACTCACCTTAATGGAGGAGAATCGCTAGCCTAAAAGGAAAATCGCCACCTAGTAGTTCTAGAATGAGACTTTGAGTTTTGGGAAATAAAACTCTAAAAATTAGACTTACCAGGCAATCTGCCTCCCATATCTCACTGCAACGGTCCTTTTACTGATACAATGAGATTGTTGTGGTGACTCTTGGATCTCTACAGTAAGCTCTGATGACTCTCCAAGCTTGCTATGGCAGAACTTATCTGCTATAGTGCACTCGGTATATCAGCAATTCACGTTACAAGTGTATTCCTTGCACTTTAGTCAACATGACACTTTACTCATATTGTATGTATTCATGCCATGATTAAGGTCTAAGTACTAAATGCGTAGCCATGCCCATACTAAGATTCCCAGAATGAGAAGCATCCGCTTCAGATAGTGATCGCAGTCTTACTCTATGATTCTATGAAATCCCAGATTTATGTTATGAGACTCATTATCTATATAAACTCATGTCTCACAATATGGTCAATTCTATGTACTCAGTCCTCAATATATGCCTTGATGGCTGATGAAATCATGTTACGTCATATCTATGCTCAGATCATATTTCTTGGGTGATTCGTGCTTATGATTTCCTTGCTCTAAGACCTATGTACATTCACGCATAATGGTAGTGGGTGGTGATGACATCTCTATGTTTAGAAAGACCTTATAGTCATGCCTTATATGCCTATTATGTGAAGTACTCGTGCCTATTACACTTCATTTATCAGGCCTCGCCTAAAGTGACAAGCTCACGCTAAGTATAAGACATGATTGAATCGTATACCTCTTATTCTTTGTGCTCATACTCTATTGCTTCAGTGACTCTCCTTTTAACTTGATAGATAGTAGTGAAAGAAGCTAGGTAAGGGAAGCATGGGATGAAGTAGAAACTTCATTGATGACAATTGTGGTGTACTGGTTCCACCTTGGATTAAATATGGATGATACGCGAGGTAAGGATTAGATATGTGTAATGGTTAGATGAGAATATTTGGTGTGTCTCTTTGTAGAAGTTCATGAAGCTGTAGTTTTTAGATATGCTAGGGAAGACAGGAGAATTCTTAGATAGTGTAACTTACAAGGAGCCATAAGATGATTATAGTGATAGGTGTGAATGTTGTATTGAGATACAGGTGGACCACTGTATTGTGTAACTAGTAACTCCTTGATTAGAGATCGAGGTTGGGTGATTTTTGTGATAAGAAGAAGAAGGGGACAACTCTAGATACAAGAGATTTAGTCAATTTAAGCTAGAACATGGTGAAAGCCTACAATTAGACTCAGATTGTAGTAACGTTATGTGCACATGTGAGAATTGTAATTTGTAAATTATAAGTATGGCATTAAGGGAAGTTAGTGCAGTTAAAAGGCATTTCTAAGATTAAAGGCTGTCAGTCCTATCGCCTAAGGAAAAAGAAGTCCTATTGTTACTCCATGCTTTAAGAGGACAATAGGGGCCAAGACCATGTACCAATGCAGTTCTTCAGGTCTATATTCGATATCCGGTGAGACTCGTGATAGTGTTCCTAGTCATTTGATAGATATTTAGAGATTAAGTTAGTCCCTCTAACAAAGGAAACCCTACCAAAACATTTATATAATTTCAGATTTAGATCCTACCTATGTCCAAGACCTTCATTCAAGCACGAATGACCCCAAGGGGGAGATATTAGAACACCTCAAACTTTTGGGCTATGTTTTAAACCAGTCTAAGTATGTATTTAGACCCAAAACTAATGAAATTTAATTGTACCTAAGTGTTAAGATCAATTCTTAAGCGTGGGAAGTGCATTAGATATCAATTAAGGTCATAAGAAACTTCTTGCACAAAGTTAATTTGACAGCCTTTCTATTGATTTAGTTTACGTATAAGTTCTTATAAGGGTCAACTGCAAATGAGAATTCCTCCCATTTATTAAGAGTTATATGGTTCAATACCCACCAAATTAAAGCTTTTTGAGTCTTCTTTCCAATGCCACCAAATATTCATTAATCTGAGTCTGTAGTGAAAAATTATCATCATTTTACCAGAGAGTGTCAGTCTGCTAGAAAGCGACAGACTTGGTCCACGAATCATGAAAAGGACCACAATTTATGGGACCAATTGTGGGATAGGTCCAGTAGTTTTAGAAACTCCCATGAAGTTGGCGACTTAGACCATGATCCATGGGATGGCCCACGAATTATGGGGCCAGTCATGAAATTGAACCAGTGACTTAAAAAGTACGGCAAAAAGCAATGGATTATGTCACGACTCATGGGCCTTCACATGATTCATGGGGTGAGTCATCCGACAAGAAATTTCTACACCTATTTAAAAGTTATGTGAGAGGTATTTTAGTCCTTTACTTACCCCTAGGCCTCTCTCCACGTTGTTTAAACACCCAAGATAGGTTATTTCCCTCAGAATAATCGATTTTTCTCAAAATATTACTCTCCAAACTCTAAGGCAAAACTCATAGGGTTTCAAGCAAGCAAGATCATAGAAGCTCAATCAAGAAAGCTCCTCAAGGTTTTTCCTTCAGATTTTGTTCTCCTTCTAGGTATGTAAGGCTATCTGTCATGACCCAAACCGCCATGAGTGGCACCCATCCAAAAAACCTCAGATGAGCAAACTAATAAAACAACCAACACTTAGCGAAACTAACAACTCAAAACTAGGTGCATTAAATTAAACTAGCATTCAAAGCTAAAAATACTAATAATAAAGATCCTGCGGAAAAAACCATTAGAATCTGAAAGTCGTGTATCAAAACATCTACTAATGTCTAGAGTGCGGGCATACAACTCCAAAAATAAAAAGTCTAAGTCCAAATAATGGACTAGAAGCACGCTAGATGAAACCAGAGTAGCCCGGAAAAAGCAGCTAACCCTTGGATTCTAGAAATGTCAGAACTATAAATAAGGTCGCGTAGCAGCCGCTGGAATATGTCTTGTACTCATAGAAGAAAAGCAAGTGTAGTATCAGTACATAAAAGCACAGTGTACTGGTAGGATCATCGGTCAGCTCTAGTAAACAACATATGAACATATAACTAAAGCTGAGTAAAGTAGTACAAAACATGTAGAACAAGCCAGCAATATAACCCAGACTCTCAGTTCTCCCCCTAACTTACCAACTGCATGAAACATGCCAACAACCACCCCAAACAATAACAATTAGAACAACCAACCCCTTTCAAGCAACCCAGACCAACCAAAGATCCCTAGGACAACATCTACAGTGTTCAACATGCAATCCCGGTCTACACAAGGACCAACCCTACAATTAAGTATAACCACCAGACAACTCATGAGCCAATATGCAACAATCACAATTCAAGAAATAACCTGGTCCACTCATGGAACCAAACACAGAACACAATCAATCAAGTATAAACAAACCCATACCAGGCGTGATAATCGAGCCAACTATTATAGAACCTGTACCAGGCATGGTACCTGAGCCAACCAATATATATCCTATACCAGGCATGGTACCCAAGCCAACCGAATGTCAAACACAATCCAACAATCAACAATAATGAACACAATCACATGTAAATCAACAAACAACAGAGACAAGTTCATTTCACATGATTGACAACCAAACATTTAGACATTCATAATTCCATTCCTAAACCATGCAATAAACATACAATACTAAGAAACAGTTACCATGTACACATATTGAAAATAGGAAAACAACAACCATCACCTATCTCGAATAGCTTGAAAGCACTACTGGACTGGAGCCTTCCCATTTCAAGAAGCTTTCACTTGTCCTTGGTCTAAAAATAATTACACATAATACTAAAATCAGTCAAACTAGGCTAACAATCTATGGATTATACTCAGATCCTAATCCCCAGGCCAAACAATGATCATTCCACCTATCTCAGGGCTTTCCCACCATTAATTCACCTAAAACTATCATTTTTATGGATACATTAAACAATTTATGGTAGTTTAATCATGAAAAATAAATGTAATCACAACCCAAGAATTTCTACACCCTAGAATCCCCACTACGCTAGATTCTACCATCTTAGTTCAAGCCAAACCTTCCCCCAAGCCCGTAACTATCGATTCTAAGGTCCGAGAATCAAAGTACTAAATAGGGAAGTAAAATACTTACCTTTAGGAAGAAATTTAGTGGAAAACTGGTATGGAATTGCCCAAATCGCCTCTGACCTTCCCTAAAATGTTCTTAGAAAAGTCTGAATATTTTGGGAAATTTCTGCATTTATAATGACTAATTCCACTATAGCGGTCCCCGCTCCACTGTAGCAGTACCGCTGTAGTGGAACCCATCCACTATGACAGTGCTGACTGACTTGACTTTCGCTACAGTGGGAATTTCTCCGCTAAAGTGATCATCGCTATAGCGCAGTGTCAACTGCTATAGAGGTTGACATAGAACAGAACCTCGAGAAATCCCCTAAAATTGCCTATTTTACAACACACTTCAAATCCTGATATTCTGAACCAACTCTTTCACATCAACTTTGATATCAAGAGTTCTACTCGCTCGAATTCACTTTCGAAAAGTCCCCCGAATTCCTTAAATCCTTAGCTAATGGAAATACTAGATCAACCTAAGATGTTTTACCCAATACTTTCCTGGATTTCCTTAGACCATACCTCGCTAAAAAATGTTTGAGACTAGCCTAGTCCAAAATTTTAAACTCCCAAACCCAGAAGTTTTCTAGCCCTATTCTTTGCAGAAATGGTTTATCCATAACAATGGAATATGTTATTACAACATATACTAATTTACCTATCATTCATTCTTGAATGATCAAACCCAAAAAATATAAGCTAAAGAAAGAAAAGGGTAGTACTTGAATCCTCAAACAAGTGAGGGTACTGGTCTCGCATGTCCTTCTTGGTTTCCTAAGTGACTTTCTTAACCGGATGATGCTTCTATTGAACCTTCAACAATCTAATTTTCTTTGTCCTCAACTTCCAAACATCCCGATCAGGAATAGCAACTAGATCCTCCTTGTACTGAAGATCCTTGTGTAGAAATATCAAATCACACTTAATAATGTATTCCCTATCCCCATGGTATCACTTTAGTATAGATACATAAAATCCTAGATAGACTCTGAACAAACTAGGTGGCAGTTCTAACCTGTAAGCCACTGGTCGTACAATTTTGAGAACCTCAAAGGGGCCGATATACCGAGGGCTAAGCTTGCCCTTCTTGCCGAATCAAATTACCCCTTTCATTGGTGACACCTTCAAAAACACTTGTTCACCAACTTGAAATGCCATGTCTCTTACCTTGTTATCTGCATACTCCTTCTGCCTGCTTTGGGCTTCTAACGACTTGGTTTGAATACCCCTAAACTTTTCTTCAGATTTCTTCACCAAGTCAACACCCAATGGTTTCACATAGCCTGCCTCAAACTAACCTATAGGTAATGTACATCCCCTTCCATAAAGTGCCTCAAATGGTTCCATATCAATACTGGAGTGATAGTTGTTATTGTATGAGAACTCACACAATGATAAAAAAAATGGTCCCAATGGCCCCCAAAATTGATTACACATGCTCTCAACATATCCTCCAATACCTGAATTGTCCTCTCTGACTGACCATCTGTTTGAGGATGGAAAACTATGCTGAAACTGAGTTGGGTGCCCAACTCTTCGTGCAACTTGCCCCAAAACTTGAAAGTAAACTGCGTACCTCTGTATGAAATTATGGAGAGTGTAGCCCCATGCAATCTCACAATTTCCTTAACATAAATCTTGGCAAACTATTGTGAATTATAATCCACCCTAACCGGAATGAAATGGGCTAACTTGGTCAGCCTATCCACGATGACCCAAATGGAGTCATAATTTCCCAAGGTCTTAGGAAGACCTACCATGAAATCCATGGCTATCCTTTTCCACTTCCACTCAGTAATAAGCATCCTCTTAAGTAATCCTATATTCCTTTGGTGTTCATACTTAACCTACTGACAATTCTGACACTTAGACATATAATCAGCTATGTCCCTCTTCATCCCAGGCCATAAATAAAGTCACCTCAAGTCCCAGTACATTTTGATTATGCCTGGATGAATTGAATATCGTGAACCATAAGCTTTTAACAACACCTTTTGTATCAAGTCATCAACACGGGGAACACAAACCCACCCCGTAAAGCATAATACCTTGCTAGCGTCTAATGTGGCATCCCGGGCCTTCCCAAATACCACCTTGTTCTAAAGCTTGTTCAACTATGTATCCTGAAACTATTTCGCTTTGATTTCTCTAGAAATCTGGGTTTAACCTTAATACTAGCCAACACCCTACCCTGTTCTAAAATGTCCAATTGCATGAACTTGGATTCCAGAGCCCGAGTCTCCCTAACCAAGGGTCATTTGGATACCCCCAAACAAGCCAGACTGTCCATGCTAACTTCTTTCTAGCTCAATGCGTCTGCCACCACATTACCTTACTCAGATGATACTGGATGGTCATATCATAATTCTTTAACAGTTCTATCCACCTCCTCTGTCTCAGGTTCAAATCCTTTTATGTAAACACATATTGTAGGCTGTGATGGTTTGTGAACACTTCACACTTGACACCATAAAGGTAGTGTCTCCAAATCCTGAGTATGAAAACCATCGTTGCCAATTCCAAATTGTGGGTTGGGTAATTCTTCTCATGAGGCTTCAACTACCTGGAAGCATAAGCTATAACATTCCTTTTCTACATCAACACAGCACCCAAACCCAAATGTGAAGCATCACAAAACAAAATAAAATCCTTAACTTTGACCAGTAATAATAGGATGGGAGCTGTAGTCAGAAGTGTCTTGAGCTTTTGGAAGCTCTCTTCACACTTGTCAGACCAAACAAAAGGTACCTCCTTTTGAGTCAACCTTGTCAAGTGGGTCACAATGGAAGCAAATTTCTTGACAAACCTGCGATAATAACCTGCAAGCCCCACAAAACTCCTAAACTCATTCAAAGAGCTAGGTCGGACCCAAATCTTAACTGCCTTGATCTTTTGGGGATACACTATCACACCCTTTTATGAAACCATATGCCCTAAGAAGGAAACCGAAGACAACCAAAGTTCATATTTTGAAAACTTGGCATACAATTTCTGGTGCCTCAATTTCCCCAGAACAATGAGAAGATGCTTTGCATGCTCCTCCTTACTCTTGAAGTAAACCAAAATATCATCTATAAGCATGATTACGAACGAATCCATAAATGACTTGAAGACACCATTCATCAAACTCATGAATGCTGCTGGCGCATTGGTCAACCCAAACAACATTACCAGGAACTCATAATGCTTATACCGAGTATGGAATGCCATATTAGGTTTATCCTCTGACCTAATCTTTAGTTGATGGTACCCTGACCTTAAATCAATCTTCAAAAATATGAAAGCACCCTGGAACTGATTAAAAAGGTCATTTATTCGGGGTAAGGGATACTTATTTCATATGGTGACCTTGTTTAATTGCATGTAGTCTATACACATCCTCATACTACCATTCTTCTTCTTCATAAACAAAACCAGAGCACCCCAAGGTAAAGCAGTGGGATGAATAAATCCCTTATCTAAAAGTTCCTGAAGTTGAGTCTTAAGTTCCCTCAACTCTGCCGGAGCCATATGATAGAGAGGAATAGAGATGTGGAAAGTTCCATGATAAGTCGGTAATCTACCAAGTTATTAATCCTATAATCATGAATTATCGCCATATTTTGATAAGATTTAGAGGTTCTTATGACCTTTATTGACATGAATGCAGGTACTCTTAGTCAAATATAGAAAACAAGGAATTGGACCCAAATGAGCTCAAAAGGAGTTGGAGTATAAAGTGATCAAGTGAGATAAGGATTCTGTCTTGTGGTGTAGACCTCATGCAACATGCATAACTCTTGGTGCTGTCCGCACGTCCCCTCACATGAAAACCAGAAGAAGAAAAGAATCTGTTAAGGGGGTGCGACGCCCGTGCGACACGCAAAAGGCCTAGTGCGAACCGCACCCCATTTCGTATGTTGACTGAAGATCAGCCAAGTCTTTGGTTCACTCATGTAGAGCTGTGTGATGCACACAACATGACGTGCAAAATGCACATCGTAGCGCACAACTCGCGAGGGGCAATTTTGTCCAACTTTGTGTGACACTTTGGGAACATTCTAAAACCCAATTTGGGCATAGTTCTTATAGTTTTGAATAGTTTTTAGTTTTTGAAGCAAGTTTCTCTCCCAAGGCAAGAAAGAGGGTTTCAATCCATTCTCTCAATCTTCAACCTTGGACTTATAAATTTGAGCTTGAATATTGGATTCTTGCTACAATTAATGAAAAGGAATTTAAATTTCCCTATGGGTATACTTTCTTCTTCATTTAGCATGAGTGGCTAAGTCTCCTTGTCTTGGGATGTGTTAATGATGGGTACTAGATAAAAGTGTATGGGTCTTGCTTATTTGTGTTTATAATTGCTAATATAACATGGGTCTAGTGATTTTACCATATTTTAACTCTGAAATTGGTGGTTGCGAACATTGATTTAATTTACTTGTTTGTGTTCTTACTTGAGAAAGGAGTTCATAATTTTGGATGTGAAATTGCTAGTGGGTACTTGAGATTCCATTTAGATTAAGGCTAGAAATAGCTAAATTCACTAGAAACACCTATTTAAGGGTCTAAGCTAGAGATAGTGTGACCTCTCCAAGCCTATATTGGTTGGTTTATGCCTAAACAATGGTGTTTGAATGAAGACTGTTGGATAGATAATTGTGATATTGAAAGATTAACATTCATGCCTAATTCTTGGCTTGAACGGGCTGTTTTAAGCCCCAATTGTTGTCTGTTACTGCTCAAAATTTGAACATGTGCTCACGGGATGGTAGGGAACACATTTGTGTTTTTCGTTCTAGTTTTGGGTTGTAGGGCCCATGGGCCCATTTATGACCCAAACTTCGACCCGGCTATTATTATAACACTATAGGTATTGTTAGTCTCATATTAATGTGTAGATTCTTGTTTTGATAGTGTGGAAGCTTGTGGATACTCCTCGAGGGAGATAGGCTCCGGTCTTGCGGATTGGATTGTGCACGCGTGCTCGACCTTTCTGGTATGTTATGGTTTACTTCTTAGACTGAGTATAGTTAGATTATATATATTTATATGTTTTTGGAATGTTAGGTTATATTATAGGTAGAATTAGGCTTAAATCTCGTAACTTGTATTAATTTGGCCATTTCGGATATTAGATTTGGAATATTACTATCATCCTTAGTCTAAGTGCTTGTAGTATCATTGTGGCTAGCGTAAAATCCTTAGTATGCTTTTAGGAGGTTTTAGAGGTAGAGTAGATGTCTGTAGTTGTTTTCATGGTTATCTTTCTATTATTTCTGGCTTTTACTGGTTGTGTGCAAATTATGGGCCCGAGGCCATAACTTGGATTTGGATGGAGTCCCAGGTCAGTTTTCTTGGTTGAAGAGTGCTTTTCCCTGAATTGCCTTGTGGTGTGATATATTTTGTGATTTTGGGACATTGCATGTTCGTATTGCATTTACATACCTGCGGCACAGAAAGGAAAGGTTTTCGAGGCTTCTGGTTGAAACTTGAGGATTTTGTGATATTCATGGATTTCAGATGTTAAAGGAGTTTTACTGGGTTTTTAACACTGGTTTTCGAATGGAAAGGGATAACACTACTTTCATGCCGGTCCTAGAGGTATTCCTGGATCTTTTCTCCACTATACTTATTTTTATATGCATAGTCCGATGAGGTATTTTCGGGCCTATACTATTCATATATATATGCATGGTCCGATGAGGTATTTTTGGTTTTATACTATTCATATATATATATGCATAATTTGATGAGGTATTTCTGGGCTTATATCATCATGCACTCATACATCACATCATATCCCATCGCATTACATTGGTTTGAGTGCACTTGGATTGTTGGTTTCCTGGATTAATTTTGTTATTTGTTCCTTCTTATTGGTTTGATTTGTTCCCTTTTCAGTTTTATAACTAGATTTAGGTGGATCCCTGTATTTTTGCTTACTTTCATGTAATGTATTACTTATATATTATCTCTCTTTGCTCGGTCGGCCTATGATGCGTACTGAGTACCCATTGTCTTGGTGCTCATACTACACTTCTGCATCTTTTTGGTGTTGTTATTAGTTCAGATTTTGCCATTAGTCATATTGGAGACTCATGCAGCTTTTGGGGATATTCGAGCCTAGGGTGAGCACCTGACGATCAGGACCTGACTATATCTCATCTTTTGTACTGTTACTCTTGTATATTCGAAGATAGTTGTACTTATCTTCTGTTACTTCTAGCACTTGTATTCTATTAAAAGCATATGTACTGCGGATACCAAGTCTTGGGGTTGGTGTAGTTTCTTTATGTATATATTTTGGGTTATTGCTTCCACTTTGTCCTATCTTTACTTTGTGCTTCCGCTTATTTCCTCTTATTGTGCATATTGGGTAGGTAGTAGCCCATTACTAACCATGCATATTGGATCGGTATGGTGACATTCGTATCCTATCTGTAGGAGGCTACAGGTCATTGTTAGGAAAAGTTTCATCTTCTTGGCTCCTTATCGTGCGTTCCTGGCTCTATTGACTTTTAAACTTTGGTTGTTTCTTTCCTTCTCAGATGCCTAAGATGAGTTTGACAACGGGTTGTGTCGAGGCTTCTGTTTCTATTACTTCAGTGCTTCCGTCAGTGCCAGGACTTCAGAGTGAGAGTTTACTATATCAGATAGGGGGTGTGGGACCATCTCAGCCTCCGATTGGATTCATGGCTACCCTAGTTCTTTAGGACACCATGGCCAGTACTCTGAGTCCTTCGTTGGGTATTTCAGTACCCGATCTTTAAGCGGTGCTTCAGCTAGGGTTGAGCTTATAGTTCTTCAGCAGGATTGTATGTCGGTATTGAACTATGAGGCGATATTACACAAGATGGTTAAAAGTATTGCTAGGACTGAGCCTACAGAGTTTGACAGAGTTCAGAGCTTTGTTGAAGGGTTGATTTAACCACTCCGTATAGCGACCGAGCACTTGGTTATAATTAAGACTACTTTCCTTCAGGTGGTCGATCATGCTTGGGCTATTGAGGGGTTGTGTCATGAGGTATATGGAGATAGAGGTAAGAGGCTTTGCTGTTAGGGCAGTTTTTGGGGTTTGCATTTAGAGCATGTAGGTCATGGTGGCCAATCAGGTTTAGCCGGATTCTTTCATTGAGGTGCTTCTAGTAGGGGTTGTTATACTTATGGTGAGGAGGGACACCTTGCTAGGACTTGTATGAGATTCAGAGAGTTCCACCCCTTTCGTGTTCCAGCTTCACGAGGTACTTATTCAGGTCCCACAGTTCATGGTAGTCATTCAGATCTGGCCAGGCCTTTACAACAGAGTATGGTCAGTCGAGGTTGTTTTGAGTGTGGTGATATAGACCACTTTTCTAGGGAGTTCCCTTCAGTGCAACACCCTAGGCGGCATGATCAGATGGTTCAGGCTCCCAAGGCTCCAACACCACCGACTAGAGGCGGTGCACAGGGTAGTAGGGGTTGTCCTCGGATGGTGAGAGATGGCTTTCAGCCAGATTGTTCAAATATCCATCCAGAGTTATCAGGCACCGTGCGTCAGAGTGAGGTTTCCTTGGGTTGCTACAATTGTGGAGTGGTTGGTCACTATGTTCGAAATTGTCCCTAGCGAGGGACGGTCGAGCCTTAAGCTTTGACTTCTCAGTCCCGAGTTAGACCCCTTCAGTTTAATGCCCCTCTTGGCGGGTCATAGGTAGAGGTTTCTGATATCATTGCTCCAGGTAAGGTTTTTGTTGCCTTTGGCTAGTGATAGTACTGTTCGTGTGTGATTTTGTCCCTTCTTTTGTAGATTTGCTTTTATGCCTACCTGCTACTTGTTTAGTTGTTTGACTACTTGAGTGTAATGTTTATGCGTGTATTTTCGTGGTAGATTATTCCTTAGTAGTGGATGGGGGAGAGTTATCCTTGATAGGTGTTTACCCGAAGTTGTAGCTCGTAGGTATTTCTCGTTAGACTATTCTGGTGGGTCTTGTTCCTAGCTCATCTTGGTTCTCGATTGGGTTGAAGTCTTTCATTCCTAGGGTCCTAGATTGTTGTTACCTAGGCTATTATCTAGGGTTTGCTAGAAATCCTTGTGTTGGTTTGGTGTTACCAGTGGCAGCGCCAAAGTTTGAGCTTTTGCCTTAGGTTGAGAGGTGTTGGTTATGCTAGCAAGCATGGTTTAGTTTCCTTTGGATTCTTGTCTTGTTGGGTTGTCTCCTTGTTCTCCACAGTCCTAATTGGAATGAGTTTCGACCATGGTACTCTGGTTGAGTTTTGATTATGGCATTGTGGTAGAGTATTGAACTTTAGCAATTTTGCTGAGTGTTGACTGCAGCATCAGGGTTGAGTTGTGTTCATAGTTTGTTGGTTAAGTTGGGCATTTGACCCATTTCTCTCCTGCCTTATTGAGTTCTGACAAATATAGAGATGGGAGCTAAGGGAATGGCTTTAGGTTTTATTGGGAAGATATTGTAAAGTTCAGTATATGCTAAGGAAAGGTTCGATTTAGTTGGAAAAGAAGCGAGATGTCTCCTTGTTTATTCATATATGTTCTAGTAGCTGACTAAGGTGACAATTGAGGGTTGCTTTGGTTTGTGTGTTGGTGACTTGATTCGACTGACTATGGATTGCAGTGGATTTCCCTTCAATTGGTTCGAGGTTCAGTAGCATCTATGGATTGGGAAACTTGCATATTCAAAGCCTGGTTGACTTTGGTTTCTAAGGGTTCATTGGAAGCATATGGGATCGACAGAGGCAGTGGTCAGTAAAATGGAAATTGGGTTTCAAAATTTTGGGCTGGCAAGTTATAACATATGGTTTGTGGAAACTTCTCCTTGATTACGACATCCTTGTGCCATAAGGCAATAGGTATGGGCAACTTGGCTTCTCTATTTCAGTTTTGGAATGGTAGTTAGCCTGGGACATCTCATCCTTGGCTAACCAGTATATCAGGCTGGACATTACTGATTTCAGCGGTGTTCTTATCAGTACAAGGTCCATTCAACCTTGGTTGAGCAGATTCAGCGGCGTAAGATTGGGAATCAGCGGTGGTGTGTTATACGTGGTCAGATTGTGCAGACTAAGACTACTGAGGCTATTTTGGGTCCTAATGGAACTTTGAGACTGATGGTCACCCTTTATTTGCTGAGAGTGGAAGCTTGTTTGGTTGATTCTTCCAGGGTTGTCTTTTATGTGGGGTTCCAGTGTTGGTTAAACTCGGCAAGTGTGGCCTAGAAGTTTGGTATGTGGTATGCTTTAGGTTGGTTGGTTGGTGTGCTGATGTAGTATAGGGTTTGATTTTAGCCAAAGAGGTGAGTTGATGGTTTTTGCAAGATTTCTACAACTAAGTGGAAGCCTTAGAGTTTAGACACCCTTTCCCTTGCCTACGGGGTGTCCTGACTGGGTATTCATGTAAGGTGGACTTCTTTCTGAGGTGAGAGTTATAAGGCAATTTCAAATCCAAATGGTGCTTGAGTATTCTTAGAGATTGGAGCTTAGCTGGTGATTTTGGACCTCGTGGTAGGTTTACCACACTCCTCGAAGGGTCTTAGTTTGGTTTGGGTTATTTGGGCAGGTTGCCCTGGTTCATTCATTTGCAGTTGATTCTGATTTGGTCCGGTTCAGTGAGGTTGGCTTTGTTCGTTCTACAGTTTGGAAGTTTCTCCGTCAACGCAAAGTGTTCATTCATGCACTTCTTAACCATGGTATGCAAAATTTTAGTCGGGTTCAGATGGGTTGATCAGTTTGGTTCAGTTATTGAGTTTGATATTAGCAAAAATGTTCGTTTTTTGGTTGATGATCAGTCAGGGCAGGTAATTCCAATTTCTGAGGTTTTGCTTCAAGTTGTTATCTTGGATGGCAAAGGATAGTAGGCTATATCTTAGTTTGGAAAGAGCTTGAGTAAAAAGGATGACTTCGTTCATGGTGGAGTATAAGTGGGAACTATGGATCTTCGGTGTTTCAGCTGGTATTTTGAGGGTGGTTTGAGTGTTCGAATTATATGAAGCTTCCTGTTTGTGGTGCAAAAGGATTCAGTTCAGGATAAAAGGGTTTTGGCGGATCAGCGGGTCATGAGTTAGAGTTTTGGGTTGATGGCTTTTCTGGTAAACTTGGTTGTGGTTTTGAGGATTTGAGTTATGTGTGTTGATCGCCTTGGTTCTGTGGTTCCGGTGTTGTGTCAGTGCTTTCTAGTTGAGATTCTTGAGGTTCAGTTTGGGTTGGCAGATCTTTGGAGTTTTTGAGTTTAAGATTGGAATCTAGCTTGGCTAGTAAGAAGTTAAGGCTTGGTTGCTTTCTTGGTTTCGTTCTGTTAGATGCCGTCTGGTCCTAGAGGCTACCCGAGTTATCTGAGATAGTAGTGCGGGATTTGTATCCACAATTCGTAAATATCTAGTCTTTCCTTTATTCCTGACTTTTGGGGACGAAAGTCTTTTTAGTAGTGGATGATGTAATGACCCTTCCAATTATTTACGCATTTTTTCCATTCTTGTACTGTTAGATCTTGCCTGTAGTGGCCCTAAGTCATTTATGGCTTGTTGGGACCGATAGTTTGGTGCCCAGGCCGTTTGTTTGGTCTTTTTGGCCATTTCTTGTTTTAGAGCTTTAGGATTTTAAAATCATTGACTTCAGTCAACATTCTTGGTGAACGTGCTCAAAATCGAATTCTGACAGTTTCATTAGCTCCGGAGCGTGGACTTTGGTCTAGAGGGATCTTTGGTCGAGATCCGAGAGCTTCTAAGCTTGAAATTCTCTCTCGTTCTATGTTTCCAAGTTTGTTGGGCTTGTTTGGTTGACTTTGAAATTCTGTTAGCGCTGTCAGCTCCAAAATGTCGACTTTGGGCTACAAAGACCTTTGGTTCGGGTCCTGGGGCTTCCGGACTTGTGTTTGGGTTTTGAGTTTCGAGTTGGTTTTGGGCATGGGGCCCACTCTTCGTTAAAACAATCTCCGTTGGGAGTTTTTTTTATTCTATTGAGTCCAGAATGTTATTTTTGGTAGGGTAGCATCGTTGGTTTATGTTCTTGGTATTTCGGATGAATCCTGAGGGTCCGTCAGATGAACTTTTGGCCTTTGTGAATAACTGGTTGCTGCTATAAAAGTTGCAGACCAGTTGGTCATCGCGATCGCGAGGTGGCCATCGCGTTCGCAATGGTTTAACTTTTTGACCATCGCAATCGCGTGTGTCTCCCTTCGCGACTGCAATGAAGCCAGTTGGGACCCGACCTAGTTTTCTCTTCACGAACGCATGGTTGGACCATTGCGTTCGCGATGGTTTGGAAAGCGTTTCCTCGTGAACGTGTGAGGTCCTTCGTGATCGCGAAAAAGGACCCCTGGCAGCTATTTAAAACTCCAATTTCATGTGCTCCTTCAAAATTTTGAACAACTCCATTGATAAGCTCCCAAACTCTAATTTCCAGCTTCTTTGCACCATTGTTCTTCATCCGATAAGTCCCCTCATCACCCCTCTCCTCCTTTCGTGTTTATTCTCGTAATTCCCCTACTAAATCCTCCATTGTTGCTCATTTCCTAACGCTTGGGATTCTTGTAGAATCTGCCCCGTTTGTGATTGCATGATCGTGGGCTCGCTCAATTTACCTCCTTGGCGCAATTTCTCGCATTGTGGTAAGCTTTCTTGCCCAATTTCCGAATTTATTCCTTGAAATGCCATCTTTAATTCTTGGCTTGAGCGGGCTGTTTTAATCCCCTATTGTTGTCTTTTTCCGCTCAAATTTTGAGCATGTTCTCCCGAGATGGTAGGGAACACATGTGTGTTTTTTGTTTTGGTTTCAGGTCGCGAGGCCCACGGGCCCATTTGTGACCCAAACTTTGGCCTGACTATTATTATAGTAATATGGGTATCGTTAGTCTCGTATTAATGTGCAGATTTTGTTTTGATAGTGTGGCGGCTTGTGGATACTCCTCGGGGGAGATAGGCTTCGATCTTGTGGATTGGATTGTGCGCGCGTGCTCAACCTTTCCGGTAGGTTATGGTTTACTTTCTAGACTGAGTATAGTTAGATTATATATATTTATATATTATTGGAACGTTAGGTTAGATTATAGGTAGAATTAGGCTTAAATCTCTTGACTTGTATTAAATTGGCTATTTCAAATATTAGATTTGGAATATTATTGTCATCCTTAGTCTAAGAGCTTGTAGTATCACTGTGGCTAGCGTAGAATCCTTAGTATGCTTTTAGGAGGTTTTAGAGGTAGACTAGATGCATGTAGTTGTTTTCATGGTTATCTTTTTGTTATTTTTGCTTTTACTGGTTGTGTGCAAATTGTAGGCCCGAGGCCATAGCTTGGATTTGGATGGAGTCCCAGGTCAGTTTCCTTGGTTGAAGAGTGCTTTTCCCTGAATTTCCTTGTGGTGTGATATATTTTGTGATTTTGGGAGATTGCATGTTCGTATTGCATTTACATACCTGCAGCACGGAAAGGAAAGGTTTTCGAGGCTTCTGGTTGAAACTTGAGGATTTTGTGATATTAATGGATTTAAGATGTTAAAGGAGTTTTACTGGGTTTTTAACACTGGTTTTCGAATGGAAAGGGATAACACTACTTTCATGCTGGTCCTAGGGGTATTCCTGGATCTTTTCTCCACTATACCTATTTTTATATGCATAGTCCGATGAGGTATTTTTGGGCTTATACTATTCATATATATATGCATGGTTCGATGAGGTATTTTTGGTCTTATACTATTCATATATATATGCATAGTCCGATGAGGTATTTCCGGGCTTATATCATCATGGACTCATTCATCACATCATATCCCATCGCACTACATTGGTTTGAGTGCACTTGGATTGTTGGTTTCCTGGACTGATTCTGTTATTTTTTCCTTGTTGTTGGTTTGATTTGTTCCCTTTTCGGTTTTATAACTAGATTTGGGTGGATCCCTGTATTTTTGCTTACTTTCCTGTAATATATTACTTATATATTATCTCTCTGTGCTCGGTCGGACTATGATGCCTACTGAATACCCATTGTCTTGTTGCTCATACTACACTTCTGCATCTTCTTGGTATAGGTATTAGTTGAGCTTTCACCGTTGGTCGCGTTGGAGACTTGTGCAGCTTTTGAGGATATTCGAGACTAAGGTGAGCGCTTGACGATCGGGGCCTGACTATATCTTATCTTTTGTATTGTTACTCTTGTATATTCGGAGACAGTTGTACTTATCTTTTGTTTCTTCTAGCACTTGTATTCTATTAGAAGCTTTTGTACTTCTAATACCAAGTCTTGGGGTTGGTGTAGTTTCTTTATGTATATATTTCGGGTTATTGCTTCCGCTTTATCCTATCTTTACTTTGTGCTTCCTCTTATTTCCACTTATTGTGCGTATTGGTTAGGTAGTAGCCCATTAATAACCGTTCTGGGCTACGGGAATTGGTTCGCCTACTGGGGGGTTGTAGGTGTCATCATGACCTGAGAAATCGAGTCCTGACACTTACATGGCCACATACAAATTTTAAGTGTCAATAAGTTACTAGGGATTAGGCCAGGTGAACTTACGGCCCATTTCACAAATTGTATACCAGGTATATGGTCTGTATATCACCTACAGTGGACAGTATATCAGCCTTTTCAAATTTTATAAAAACACTATTTTGGGTTTCTTTTCTCACTTTTCACTCTTTGGTCTTCCTCAACAGTCTCTAAGATCTCTCATATACTCTCCTAAAGCTAGGTAAGTATTCTCCATGATCATACAACATAAATCCAAGAATTTCTACAAGATTCTAACATCACATCATTCTCCTATCTATAGTGAAATCAAGAACTCACTCCTAGGGTTCAAGACTTAATTTTGAGCAAGACCCACCACCTATCAAAGAGACTATACCTCCTTCCACATTAAGGTAATCATACTTTCATGATTATAAATGATTCTAATATATGATTATGTATCTTAAGCAAGAATCTATGATCAAAACCTTGGGTTCTCAAGAAAACTCATCTCCAAGGTTCAAGAAAGGTTTTTGTAGTTCTTCTACAAATATCATATTTTCTTGGGTATTTGAGCAATTAAGGTATGTGAGGTTATCCTCTACATGCGGGAACATTGGTGTTCTTTTCCATGCTACATTCTTCATGTCTATGAGTGTTTCTCTATGAATGAGTTAGGGCTTATGAGGAAGATCTTATGTCTTTTTCTTATTGATTCCTTAAGAACTTCAAGAATTTCCTATGATATTATTCATTCTTTATGATATCCTTCTTTCAGGAATTCTATTATTTTTACCATGAAATTATGAAAATATTAAATAATATGATTTTTTTTCAAAAACTGAGTTTTATGATTCATGTTAAGGATTTTACTTATGATATGACTCCTATGACTACAAACCATGATTTTTCATGATTTTCTATGAAAAGTATAAATACTATGGTTTTTCTCAAAGGTTAAGCGTTACTATTTATGATACAATTTTTATTATAAATAGTTTTGAGCTTCACGATATTATATTATAATTTATGAACTATGAATCGAGTCAAGGCTCTATATTGTGATTTATGAACAATGAATTGAGCCAAAGCTCTACAATATGACTTATGGGATTCTAAGCCAAACATGTTTTCATAGGCATTTTGCCAAATTATGATATACAATCTTAAAGTTATTTCATAATATTTTTGTAGTAATGGTTAACACCAAGAAGGCATACGTTCAGATAACGAATGCTGGAAACTACATTTATTGATGTAGGTTAAGGATCATACCATTGCTTTGGAAGACTCCTCCATATGTCCCTGGTAAGAGCTTATTATGGATCCACATGACAAGTATGCCTCATACCCGATAAGGTATGAGATAACTTAGCTAATCGAGTCGATATCAGACTCCATGTGCTCTCATGGTTGTTATATCGGTTTAACCTAAAATGGTATGATACATTAAGAAATGAAAATGCTATTCATATGGATTATGACTTATGAAAGATGATTTTTGGCCAAGGACAACCTAACAATTTTAAATATTTTTACATTACTCTGTGTTTTAGTCGTGGTCTTCAGCTATGTAATTTACTTCACTTTGTAGTTATATTTTATTTAATCAGTTACTATTCAGTCATGTTTCATTCAGCTATTTTACATATAGTAGAATTCCATATATACTTATTTCCTGTTTGCCAGAGTGGTTCATTTTAAATGATGCAGACTCAAATACTTAGGATGATCGAGCAACATGTTAAGTGCTATGTTTCATTTATTGGTAAGCTCTATTTGTTCTTGGAGCATAATTATCCAGTTGCAATTTGTTTAAGTTTAAGGGTCATACTGGGGGCTTGCCACAGTAAATAGTATCCAATCATGTTAGAGGCTTCATAGGTTGTCAGTTAGTATGCTCTTATAACATGTATCTCAGTTTTGACCTTTGTGTCACTTTATGAATTTAACTATGGTTCATGAAAAGAATTTATTTTATTTACAAGACCTATTTTATCATATTTATCGAATTCCGCAAATGCTTTAAATTATGAATTTCACTCATGTCTAGATGTAGGCTCTATGTTCATACCATATTATGGGTAAGCTCTGGCTAGAAATGGCGTTGAGTGCCAACCACTCCTTGGGTGTAGGCTTGTGGCATGACAGTTACATCATCCACCACTAAAACACATGTTCTCTTAAATGTAAAGAGAAGGAAAGTACCTGGATTATCGAAAAGTTAGGAATATATATTCCGCATGACTAGCTCGGTATCTCAGGTGGCCTCATCTACCAAAAAATGCCTCCATTGTGCCTTCACATATGTTATACCCTTAGGCCCTCAACTTTTGGATCTGTCTATCTGAAATAGTTACTGACTCCACCTCAAATGCCAGATTATGATCTAATTGCACCAAATCTCATTAGGTCACATGAGAACCATCAGAACAATATTTCTTCAGCATCAAAACATGAAACACCTAATAGTCCTTGAGGTAAGGCCACCTCGCCAATACATTGTAACACCTCGAATCGACCAATAAACCTAGGGAGGGGATTGCACTTCTTCTCAAATCTCGCAAAACCTTTCATAGGTGATACTTTCAGCAAAACCATAATGTTGACCATGAACTCTAAGTCATGAACTCTTTGACCCACATAACTTTTTTGCATACTCTAAGCTATGAAAAGTCTATCCTGAATCACCTTCACCTTGTCCATAGAACCCCTTAATAGGTTTGTACCCTATGGTATAATCTCAAAAGCATCAAACCAACCAACTAGAGACCTACACCTCCTACCATATAAATCCCTAAATGGGGCCATCTGAATGTTGGAATGGTTACTGTTGTTATATGCAAACTCTGCCAAAGGTAAGAAATGGTCCCCAATGACCTCCAAATCAATCGCACAAGCCCAAAGCTTATCTTCAAAAATCTAAATAATCCTCTCAGACTGGCTATTTATCTGAGGGTAGAATATTGTATGTCATAACCTAACTATCGGGCTGTGAGGGCACCTACTCTAATCACCTTGATAGGAGAACCCTTACCACCTGATTAATACAGGATATGTGGAAGTCAATAAGAAAACATAAGAAATGCCTTTAATATTTAAAACCAATTACCAAAAACTTGAGTACAATAAAATCCTTTACCAAAAAAAAAACCCTCCCTAGAAACTAGTCTAAACAGGTACAAGAGCTTCTAAGAGAATACAAAAGCAACAAGACACAACTCCCACTATAAGAAAGTGAGGAGTAGAAGCTTTCAAAGATCACCATCGCCTTCACCAGGAATACCACTGATCCTGCAACCAGACTATACCAAGTGGCATAGCAAGAGTAGTATCAGTAAAACAAATGCGTACTAGTAGGCATCATCGGTTTACCCGAATCCACCATATAATATCATGTAAAGATTCAAAAGAAAACATACAACATGAAATTTATACAATCTCGATCCTTTAACAACATCCCTTACTGCCTGGGTATAATGCCCATGAACTTATACACTCTATCTCAAGCCTCCCTACCTCATTTCTCTACCAACTCCATCATTAGAAGCCATTCCACCCTTGTACCCTGATCATAACCTTACCCCTATAACCCTAATACTTTTCAAGCCTACCAATCTTACCAACACTAGAATTACCTTACTGGTTCCAACCCTGAAAATAAAGTTGCTAACTATCCCTGTTAGCCATTCTGTCACTTCTCACTTAATAATCCTATGTCAACAACCCTGGTCCTTGACCCTTAGCTAATTTAATGGATGATCTGTAAAACCCTCATTTACCATCCAGACTCAACCACCCTACCATGCATGTTCCAGACCACATTGATCGACATGTACAATCCAAGTTAGTGAATATGAGCAAGACTTCCAGTCATCAGCCTGACAAACTAACTCAAGACTTTGACTACCAATCATTAACCAAGTCAACTACTATGAATCTACAACAATAAGTTATAACCAACTGCACAAGTAAACAGGGCACCTATAACTATGTCACAACTTGCAAGTAACTTGGACCACCAAAGGATCCCTAAGACATTATCTACAATGCTTAACATGAAATCCCTGTATACACAAGAAACATCCCAACATTTCAACACAACAATCCGGCCTCTCATGGACCAATATGTAATAATTACATCACAAGAAATAAACCTGGTTCACTAATGGAACCAACACATAGAAGCACAACCAAATATGTACAAGGCGTGGTATCCGAGCCAACTATAATAGAACCTTTGCCAAGCGTGGTACCCGAGCCAATTGATAGATATCCCATACCAGGCGTGGTACCAAACCTAACTAATAAAATATACCAGACATAGTACCTGAGCCAACCAAAAGTCACAAATATCACAATTATCACAACCACAATGAAAACAACCAATACTTGTAAAACCAACAAGTATTTAAGACAAGTTCATTGCATGAGATTGACAGCCAGATATCATTAACATTCGTTACCTTATTTCCTAAAACGCGAAATATACAAGCAGTACTAACGAAATAGTTAACATGCTCACATAACATAATTTGGGAAACAATTTAATCATCACCTATACAACTGAGATGGTTCATTATCTCGACATTGAAGACCAATTTAAAGAATAACCCCGACCTAACTAATTAAGCACATAATACATAAATCTCCATACTGGAATTATTTAGAAGTATACGACCATCCCCAGGAAATCCCTTTTCTAATTCCACAAACTTAGTACCTTCCATGTTCATCCCATTCCCACATTCATACAAAGCCCGAGATTCCACTATGACCTAGCAATCCCTTTACACTTTAATCATTACCGATTCCATGAACCCACCCAAAATCTAGTCTCCCTAGGATTTAGAATCCTAATATCAATAGTAAATCAAGTATTGGGATCACATTGCTCATAACACACTAATTCCACCCTAATCAATAAGATAAAACAATATATTTATTCTTTCAAACTCCATGCCCAAAGGCCTAAGCATGAAATCTACTATCAATCTACACATTTTATGCATTCAGAAATAGGTTTAAACTACTTAGTTAAGCCTAGCCTACCTGGGCGCCAAACAGCTGCTGCAGAAGTCTGAACACAAACTTATGGCTCTGTGGAGGTGAATCTTGATAGAAATAGGCTTGGAATCAAGGAGTTTTTACCCTATTCACACGGGAATCTTTCCTCTCCATTGCTACCACGCTTTGGAGCAGCCTAGGAGGATTTTTAGAGCAACCCTCATTCCTTTTTAAACTGAAGAGAAGGAGTCCCAATTTAAAATCTGTATTTTCTAGCTACTGTCCCGTCAGCCCATTATAGTGACCTGCCGGCCGCTACAGCAACAACGCTATAGTGGGAAAATTCCCTCTATAGCGGGATAATGTTAGCCTGAGCAATATTTCAAATTCCAATTTTTTTTATCGTGTCATACCAAATTAATTTGATAGCGTAATTCCACAGTTCCCATAACTCATAATGAGGTGTCATTGATTGAACATGTATTACAACAAATACCAATTTACCCATCGTTCATCCCTAAATAATTTCTAAGGCAGAAAGAAAAGAAGGAGCCAACCTTGGAATCCTATTGCTCAACCTTGACAGCGTAATTATAGTCTTACACAAAACATCAAAACTTTAATCTCCCTAGGGGTACCCTACTAACCAGAAGTTAATTCGATCCTACTCTGTCAGGGGATCCCTTCCCTTGAGTTACACAAAACAACTTAAAGTAACCTCTGTCGAGTGACCTAGCAACCTGGGGCCTCACTAATATACTAGGTCAGGGAGATTAAATGAACAAAACAACAAAATATTATCTGCTCGGCAGTCTAGAACCCGCTATAGCAAGATTATTTCTTCTATAGAGGCACTGCTATAACGGCCAACCCCCCACTATGGCAGTTTATAATAGTTTATAGGGATGAGAAATGAGTTTCTCGCCCATTTTCCCCCTATTGCACCTAAAAACACCACTTCCCCCCGATCACTTTGCTCTCGACATCAAAAAATAAGGTAATAATCGTAACACCTTACTTTCCCTACTTCATTGCATAAATGTTGATCATTTTATGCTTGAATTTGGTGAATAGAATAGATATTGGTTTTTTTGAATTTTCAATTTTGGCTTTGATTTGGTGGAATAATCAAAGCATTGATGCTTTCCTTACATTTACAATGCTCCCATAGCATTTTGGGCGTAAGAATTATGGGGTTCCTGGCCAAAATTGGCTTCAAAATGTTGGGAATATGAAGGGTTATTCTGATTCAGAAATGTTGATCTGGGCAATTTTTAAGAGTTATAATGCCCAAATTTTTGCATTAAATAGTAGTAGTGTACTTTGTGAACAGTGATCTAAACTTGGAATGTTAAAAATGGAATTTTGGATCAAGAGGCGTCATTGTTGCACCTCTTGAAAATCTGGAACGATAAAGGCCTCTATAGCGATGCTGCCATAGCAGAGAAATTCTCACTATAGTACCATCACCATTGTGGGAAGAAGCCTGTTATAGCGGGAGGCTGCAGGTAGTAGCCTCTCAGACAGGGTCAAGAATTGGATTTTTCTCTGAATTTGGTTTTTCCTTGCATCTTACGAGTTCTAATCCAACCTTTTGTTAAAGTTGCAGATTAAATAACTCAATAAATGCCAACCAAAAACATATTCCACCTTATGAGAGGTTCCCCGATGATGCTATTCAGGAGAGATTCTGGGACAACCAGAGGACTTCTCTTTGGTATGAAAGGGATTTTCACATGAGAGGGGTAGAGGAGAAATCCAGGGTCTTCAACAATTAGCTTGGGGATTTTGGCTGGGGTCCATTGTGGAGGCTTCCCTTTCCGGGCATTCAGGTTGGGTTAGGGAGTTCTATGCTGTACTTCCTACCGTGCATTGGGATGACCCCAAATCCACCATCTGTATTTAAGGAGTGGATGTCCCCATGGATGTCCAGACCATTAATGAGGTGCTAGGAGTGCCCCATATTTTGAAGGTTGTGTACGAAGCCAAGCTTTAGGAGTGGGACATGACGTGGCTATGGGACACACTGGTAGTGGAGGAGTTCAGGGACCAGGTCTACTGGCCTACCGCTGAAGGCATCACGAGTACTTACTTCTCAGCTGACGCTAGGAGGTGACTGAACTTAGTGTCCCAATGGATCTGTCCATCGAGAAACCTTACTGACGTGACCTTCTCTCGGGCCTTGGTGGTGGCTTATGCTATGCAGGGCATTTAGCTGAATGTGGGAGCACAGATTGTGTCAGAGTGGAGGGAATTCTACCTGGGTACTAAGAAGGGCCCCTTTCTTCCCGGGCTAGTATCTGCACTCTGCAAGCGGGTTGGTGTGACCGAGGATGATACCGACATTGAGGTAGAGATGGATTCCCCCTTTAACCCTATCCAATGAAAGGTGGTTGCCTCTAAGGGGAAGAAGAAGATAAAGGTGAGTAAAGAAGAGATCAGCCTAGTTGCCGAGGGCACTGATGATGATGATGACAATCCTGCCCCTCCTCCCTAGTCCCAGCCCTCGATCACCAGCAACCACCTAGAAGAGGACTTGGCTATAGTTAGGTAATTCATGAAGGGTTCCCCTACTAGAGTTGTAGCCCCACCTCTTCCTGCCTAGGACTATACAGTGCTCGATAGGGAGATCGATGAGAAAAGGAGGAAGAGGCACTCCTGGGACCGCATATTTGCACAGATATGGAAGACCATAAAGGTCATGTTCAGCTATGCCGTCCCTGATCAGGAGCTTCCCCAGCTCAAACCAGAGGACTTACAGGAGTTCCTGTTATTGGGTGACACTGAGGCCAAGGAACCCGCATCGGCAGCCCCTGATGGTTATGAGGCATCCATCTAGGACACCCCCTCTCTTTACTAATAAACACTTTTACTGCTTTTGGGTTTTGCCCCATTTAAGGCATGTACTAGGCATTGTTTTCACCTTTTTTCCCTTTTATTATCGCACATGGATGCTAGTTTCAACATTATTAACCTTATATGCATGCTCAGTTGTTCTATATGCAATTACCATACCTTACATAGTAGCTCACAACTTAACTGTTGATTTAGAACCTTTCAGGAATGAAAATCAAAACAGGGGAAAATAGGGCAAGAATTCTGCCTCGCCCATCCTACTATAGCGCTATAGTGGAGAAATTCCCATGGTTCCCAACCAATCCCGATTGTCTTGAAATCAGAGTCTCTCCATACTCACAACTGATAATTTCCCCTTACCAGTTTTACCAATGCTAATTCCCTGCTAAAAAATTACTACCGACCTTTCGGTTAAATCACATAGCAATTAGTCACTTAACCACTTACACCTAACCAAGTTATAACCCTTTCTTGACCGCAATTTCACAATAATGCAAGCAGTTTCACCCCACACATTTGAAGTTATTCAAAAAACATAAATACACATAAGCACAATCTCAAGCTTCATCACCAAAACATGTCCTATTTATTATCCTTTATTTGCCTCAAGGATGACCGTTAGCCGATCAACCATGTCTTTCCGTAGCCTCTAAGACCATATACCAATTGGAACCTTCTCAGTTTCAGTTTTCCTTGCTTGTGTCATTTTGATGGAGTCAAATGACATCCTTTTTCCTTGTCGAGATACCAATTAGAATTGAGAGATACTAATTGGACTCAACCCATTCAAGCATGTAACAGACTGCATGAAAGGAGTGAAAGAAGTGGAACAATTTCCTAGAATGCTTAGTAGCTTCCAAAAGATTAGATGGGGACATCAACACACTAATCTGCAGAACTCTATTAGACATTTTCTCTCATACTGGGAGACCGGTACCATAGGCTCTGATACCAACTTATCATGATCCAACTACCAGGCCGTGCAGGTGATAAACGCTCAGATCGTACTCCCCAAGTATGGAGGCATGATGATCGTCAAGCAAAACACATTTATAAGTACCCAATAGGTGTCGGGGTCATACCCACAAAGACTTGTTGCTAGCTATATGAAGATTGTATCGAAATGAGTTCATAAGGAGAGTAAATATTTAAAATACAAAAGTAAAAGGTTGGGGGAATTGAGATTTTGTCACTACAATCACAATTCAAATTAAAGCAAATGAGTAAAACGGGTGTACCAAATTGAGTAGGCGACTACGGATGTGAATCTAATGGGGCTTTAATATGGGATAATGTCATTATCAATTCACACTTATTCTCGCTTATTGACACAAGTAACATTGGTCATGAGTATGGTTTTTAATCTCTCAATCAACAACCATATATCTGATAATCCCAGTTAGAGCATTATTGGTTAAATCAACAAGCAACCAATATCTAACTTGGGGAGGTCATACTATCTCTAGCTTAGACCCTTAAGTGGGTGATTCCGTCGATATGAGCTATTTCTAGCCTCAAATCTGAATGGAGTCCTAAGTTCCCACTAGTAATCTCACATCTGAAACCATGAAATTCTCTTTCAAGCAACAGCATAGTCAAGTAATGAAAATTAATGTTTGCAACCACTAATTATAGGATTAAAACTTGGTGAAACTACTAGACCCATGTCAAATAAGCAATTATAAGCGAGAATTAACAACACCCACACCCATTTTTCAAGCACCCATTATCAACACATCCCTAGACAAATCAAATTAGCCACTCATAATAAAGGAGAGAGATATACCAAATGGGTAAGTCACAATCCTCTTCTTTCAAGCTTAATCTCAAGTTCTAAGCTCAGTTTGAGTACACAAATGGTTAACCAAGGTTTAGAAGAGAGAATAGATTGAAACCCTCTTCTCCTTAGAGAGGAAAACATGTTCTCAAGGTTAAAAGCTCTTTAGAATATTCAGGGATGAAGAGTGTTATTTACAATTGTGCCTATATTGGCCTTTTATAGTTTCCCAATATGTCACAAAAATTTAGGACAAAATTGCCCTTCGGGTGGTGTGCGACATGACATACGATTCACACGTTGTGATGTGTGCATCACACAATCTTCAGTTGAACCAGTGACTTCAGCTCATTTTGGAGGCCTCATGCAAAGGCAGTGCGGTTCACACCTTGGGTTGTGCGCGTCGCACAACGACCGCACCCCTTAGCAGATTCTTCAGTATATTTTGTATCTCTATGCAGCGTAGGTGCATTTCGTACCACAGCTTGTGCGTGTCGCATGGGCACCGCATCTCAGGTAAGAATCTCCATCCTTTTCGATCCTTTCACACTTCACACCTTTTGAGCTCTTTTTTGGTCTATTTTCTTATTTTTCATCATTATAAAAAGTTCCTGCATAGACATCAATAAAGGCCATAAGAACCTCTAAATCTATTCAAAACATAGCAATAATTCATGGATATTGGCTCAATAAGTTGATAGATTATCGACTTATCAAACCCCCAAACATGAACTATTGCATGTCCTCAAGCCAGATACTCACAGGGCAAGAAATGAATTATGCTCTAGACTCAATCAAGGCACAAAAGACTGATCTATACTAAAAATTAAGAAAAATAATAAACAAAAAACTCAAACAAAAGATCAACTACGATGCTCATCTCAATTTGAACCACCACAAACTCAAGGCATTTGGCCATTTCAAAACCTTTTCCAAAAGGACTTCATTTCTCATTCAAAATCAAGGAAATTTTGTCATTCAAAATAAGACATTTAAGCTTCTCAAGTAATTGGCATGGACCATCAAGGTTTGCCTCGAGATTCACCACACAACTTGTCTCATTCATTCCTCTCAATTGAAATAGAGACTTCATGATTCAATTCGAGTGCATGATGCCACTCACCATAAGAGAGAATCCTACTCACAATCATTCAATTCACAAAACAATGGGATTATAGGAGAACCAATAAGACTCTCACTCTCTCAAAGAAGTTCAAGTGCATATATGTCAAACCATAGGATTGCCCTTCATGTAATCGCCACTAATGTAGGGTAGCCAAGCTCGGAATCACCAAGGACTTGCGGGTTACAATGTTCGCTAGGGCTAAGGTGAGAATTTCATTTAGTTCAAGTGACTACACCTCCCTAATTCTCTTTGTTCTCATTTCGAACACCACTCACATTTTTAAATTTCAACTTCACCTTATTTCTCCCTCACACAACCCAAGCTTCTCCTTTTCAATCATGATCATTCGATTCCTTGTATCGCCTTTATTTTGTAGCACCTATTTTTGCTTTTCATTTTTGCTCATTGGATTGACTTTTAGAGCAATTTTCAATTCAAACCTAAGGTGCTACCTTGCATTTGAAGTGCATTCCTCTTGTTCTCTTCATTTGATCACATACACCCCCAAACTTAGGCGTTTGACTATGTTGTCTTTTAATTCCCCCCCCCCCCAAACTTAGGCTTTAGCCTACATTTCACTTTCAAGCAATTAGGGAGGATGGGTGCCAAGGTCACACCTAGAATTTTGCCTTGAATCACATTTGGGGCAAGTTCTAGATGACACGCATGTGCGAGAATCAAGGTAAAGCCTCACCACATAAGGCATCATGCCACAAGATTTCTTTCATTAGTCTCGAAATCAATTGGGATAAATGACCTTCGTCAAGCTATTCCAATTTCATTACACACTCATTTGTGAGTCAATCAATCCAAAGAGAGAGTGTGCAAGTCATTAAAAGAGAATGCTTTTCCTCAAAAATTCATTTCCCTTCTTCCTTTTATTTGCAAAAACAATTTGCCAAGATTTTTTTTCCTATGGGCCTATTTCGAGACAAGCAACTACGAACTCAATTTAAAACTAAAATTTGGCATTTTCCCTTAAGAAAGTCGCCTCTCAATATATCATAGGGAAACACCAACCCGATTTGACACAAAAACAAAAGAAAAATAAAGATAAAGAAAACTTTTGCTTCTTGGAAAAGAACCGTGGTATTAAGAAAACCCTTGGAGTTTATTGCTAAATTACTATTAAGAAGGGATATCCAAATAAAATAAACCCCAAAACTCAAATGGAGCATTGTACCCAATAATATTATCTAGAAAAAATAGAACACTCCCTGAGGCAGTTGTGCGAAGAGCAGTAATGTTGATGCAGCCGCACCTCGATTACGCAACAAATTGGTCAATTTAGATCGTGTTTCTATTTATCATTGTGCAAAGGTTGTGCGACATGCACTTCTAGATGTGCGAAATGCCCCACTGATCGCATGGTGGTGTGGATTTTCGAAGAAAACTGCCAGTGTTCTGTCTAAGAGGTGCGAAACTAGTGTGCGGCGTGCATTAATGCTCATGTAACTGCACACCAGTTGCAGGTTATGGTGCCCAACTTCTCAGCTTTCTGTTATGCCTGTGCAACCTGCTGTGCGATGCGCACCTTCTGAAATGCGATCACATAGGGCACCGCATGTACTGATTATTTCTCACACTGCCTTAGCTTGGTTCCCACTACAAGACTACCAAAAACAACATTCAAAGTAAAACCAGAAAGCAAACAGTACAGAAAGTAAAGTATCAAAATGCTTGAGTTGCCTCCCAAGAAGCGCTTGGTTTAATGTCATGGCTCGACGAAGGTACCTCCCACTCAAGGCTCGTCTAGGTAGATAGCCTCTAAGATCGCAAACTTCCCTAAAATGCCCAAGTATTTCTTCACTCGCTGCCCATTAACTTTGAATACCGAACCATCCTCATTTTCCAATTCTATGGCTCCGTTAGTGAAGACTTGATGCACTTTAAAAGGACCCAACCATTTGGACCTTAGTTTTCCCGAAAAAAGTCAGAGTCTAGAATTGAATAGGAGCACCCAATCTCTTGGATGGAAGTCTCGCCTTAAGATTTATTGATCATGATAGTGCTTCATCTGGGCCTTGTAGATAGATTCACTTTCATAAGCCCGCATACGAAACTCATCCATTTAATTGAGGTCTTCCAGTCTAGCACGAGTGGCTCTCTCTCAATCCAAGTTCAGCTTCTTCAAGGCCCACATAGCCTTGTGTTCTAATTTGACCGGGAGATGACAAGCCTTTCCAAAGAGCAATTGGTAAGGGAACATTCCAATCGGGGTCTTATAAGCTGTCCTATATGCCCATAGTGCATTGTCCAACTTGCGTTACTAATCCGTTTGGTGAACTTTCACTGATTTTGAAAGGATGAACATGATTTCCCGGTTAGACACCTCAACTTGCCCGCTCATTTGTGAATAGTAGGGGGTGGCAACTTTGTGTTTGACTCCGTATTTCTCAAGTAGTACGCTAAAAAACTTGTTGCAAAAGTGGGATCCTCCATTACTAATGATGGAACGAGAGGTGCCAAACCGAGCAAAAATATGCTTTTTGAGAAAAGCAGTCACGCTTCTTCCTTTATTATTTGGTAAAGCCACCGCCTAGACCCATTTGGACATGTAGTCCACAACCACTAGAATGTAGGTGTTCCCATGTGAGTTTGTAAAGGGACCCATGAAATTGATACCCCATATATCAAACAATTCGACTTTAAGGATAGGCATTAGTGGAAATTCATGGCGTCGAGATATGCCCCCTCCGCGTTGACACTTGTCACACTCCTTTACCAAATCATAGGCATCTTGAAACAAGGTAGGCCAATAGAATCCATTTTGCAGCACTTTAGAGGCCATGTGCATACCCCCATGATATCCACCAACAGGTGACGAATGTCATTCTCTAAGAATGGGTAACATTTCAATCTCTAGTATGCACCTCCATATCATCCCATCGGCGCAAATCCAAAATAAGTAGGGCTCATCCCAATAATATTTTTGAATGTCATGGAGGAATTTTTTTTTTTGGTTTGAGTTCAGGCCCTCTGAAAGTAGATCGCTTGCTAAGTAATTAGAAAAATCCACAAACCAAGGTGTCAAGTCGTGGGAAGCAACCGAAATTCGCTCATCTGGGAATGAGTCATTGATTTCAAGCTCCCCCACAGACCTTCCTTCTTCTTCCAAATGCAATAAGTGGTTGGCCACTTGATTCTCACACCCTCTCCAATCCTTCACCTCAAGGTCAAACTATTGAAGAAGTAACACCCACTAGATTAACCGGGGCTTCGCATCCTTTTTAGTAACCAAATACCTGATAGCTACGTGGTCAGTATGAACCACCACCTTAGTCCCCAAGAGATATGCCCGAAATTTCTCAAAAGAAAACACCACAACCAATAATTCCTGTTCCATAATGGTGTAGTTTGTTTGGGCCGTGTTCAAAGTTGTTCTTGCATAATAGATCGGGTGAAAAATCTTTTCTCTTCATTGGCCAAGCACCTCCCCTAAAGCTACGCCACTGGCATTGCACATAAGCTCAAATGGTCTCGACCAATTCGGTGAAATGATAATAGGGGTGGAGGTTAACTTTTATTGTAAGGTGAGGAATTCCTTCATGTATCTATCATCGAAGTCAAATTTGGCCTCCTTTTCTAGTAGCTTACATAAAGGATAGGCTACTTTTGAGAAATCTTTGATAAAACGCCTATAGAATCTGGCGTGGCCAAGAAAACTCTGGATGCCCTTCATAGTTTTCGGAGGGGGAAGTTTTGATATAACCTCAATTTTGGCTTGATCAACTTCAAGCCCCTTTTCATAGATCTTGTGCCCCAAGACTATCCACTCCTTAACCATGAAGTGACATTTTCCCCAATTCAACACCAAATTTTTCTCCTCGCATCTTTTAAGTACCTCCTCTAGATGCTCCAGACAATCGCTAAACTCATCCCCAACAACAGATAAATCATCCATTAAGATCTCCATGGTGTCTTCCACCATGTCCGAGAATACCGACATCATACACCTTTACAAGGTGGCTGGGGCATTGCAAATCCCAAAGGGCATTCTCTTAAAGGCAAATGTGCCATACGGACATGTGAAAGTAGTATTTTCTTAATCTTCCGAAGCGATTGAGATTTTATTGTATCCAGAATAACTATCTAGAAAACAATAGAAGCCACAACCCACCAACCGATCTAGCATCTGATCCATGAACGGGAAAGGAAAATTGTCCTTTTTCGTCCAAGAATTCAATTTTTGGTAGTCCATGCATACTCTCCAACCGGTCATGGGTCTGAAAGCGATCAACTTATCTTTCTCATTGGGAACCAGGGTAGTTCCTCCCTTTTTGGCACTCATTGCACTGGGCTAACCCAAGTGCTATCAGATATGGGAAAGACCACCCTCGCGTCTAACCATTTAATAATTTCTTTCTTCACCACCTCTTGCATTGGTGGGTTAAGCCTTTGTTGGTGCTCAATGGAAGGAATGCTTTCCTCTTTGAGGTTTATTTTATGTGTGCATATTCTCGGAGGTATACCTATGATATCCGCTATGGTCCACCCTAGAGCTCGAATATGCTTTTTCAACACTTTAAGAAGAGCTTCCACTTACTTGTCTCTCAACTTGTTGGAAATAATAACCAGCAAGGTCTCGTTAGCACCTAAGTAGGCGTATTTCAAATGGGTAGGCAGTGGTTTGAGCTCCAAGGTAAGAGGCTCAATGATTGAATGATTGGATGGTGTAGTTTGCCTGTTATTTAGATCGAGATCAAGTTTCTTTGGAGGATAAGCGTAGGAGCCTATGCCCACTAACGCACAACAAACCTAGTCGAATTCCTCTATCCCCTCACCATCATGATTCAACAGTACCACTTCTAAGACTTTATTGACAAATCCCTCTCTCATGTGCAGGTCGACGCTTTCCTCTATTTTTTCAATTATGAAATCCATTTGGAGATCACTTGGTTGCCTCATAGATCTATTCATATCGAAGGTGGCTTCCTCATCATTCAAAGCAAACTTCAACTCTCCCGAGTACATTTGTCTCAAGGTACGCCCTGTTTTTATGCTAGGTTGCCCAAAGATAATGGGTATCTCAAAGCTCCCTTTGCAATCAAACACAACAAAATCCACAGGGTACACAATTCTACCTACCTTGAACAAAATGTCGTAACCAACCCCCACGGGGTGCTTCATTGACCGGTCCATCATAAAGAACTCCATGTTTGTGCTAGTGGGCTGCCCCAACTCCAGTCATCTAAAAGTGGCCAATGACATCAAGTTGACACTTGCGTTTTCAATGCACACTAACCTAGTGGACTTGTAAACTCCCTTCGAATCACACATAGTGTGTACACCCAGCATCACCGCATCATTGGTGCAATCCCCCGCAAGATTGCACTACTAAAAGGAGATAGCTAAACTACCCTAACATCCTCTAAGTAGAAAGTGGTGCATAATTCTTTCACAAACTTGGCATACTCGGGAATCTTGTTAAAAGCAGTACTTGCAGGCATATTAATGGTGATTCTCTTCAACATAGACTCAAAATCTTTTGGATTCTCATCCATTCTTTCTTGCAACAATCGTTGAGTAAATGGAGGAGGACATGTAGGGAAAGGTTTGAGAACCTTAGGCACCTCGCTCTCACTTTGAATAGATTTGGTCAAACCATTTCCCCAAGCTTGCTTGTTTCTAGGCTTGCTTATCATTGGCATTGCAATATCAATGGGGTTGAGAGAGCTCTTAACACCACTACCCCTTTCATCATTCTTGGCTTGCCTGGATTTGAATTGAGAACTAGGCCAAATCATTCTATATTCAAGATGTTCAATAGCTATGGAGTGCGATTGCACGGTTTGGGCAAGACTTACAAGGTTATGACTCAACTCCTCAATGACTTTGTAGGTTGCCCCTACTTTATCTAACACCTGTACAAGAATACTTTAAATTCTCGAGTCATCATATCATTCATTCCGACCTTGATTCCCATGATCACATATGCCCAAACTATGAAGGTTGTCATGGGAACCCACCTCGTGGCCAACTGTAGACACCTTATCACTACCATCATTCGAGCTCTCACCATCTTCTACCAGCCTCACACCCCTAACAACACCAATGGTGTTAAAAGTTTCAACTCGCTCATTTGAGATACTCTTTACCATAAATTCAAGGAGTGTGGAAGTGATTGACAACTCTCTATCCCTTCGTGCATCATTCTTTAACCAATCCTCAATCTCTTTAGCAAAGGTCGCACCCGTTGCTCCCTCGGCTCCTAAAAATCCAACTTAAGGTCTAATAAGGCATGAAAAATTCAAGTGCAAGTGAGTTGAGTGAGAAGTACTGCCATTGATGCTTGAGTGATGTGTGCCTGCAATCCACAACAAATAGCAAATGAAAGTAAAAGAAACAAGCACTCTCAAAGTGACTTCAAATCAACAATCAAAAATAGCTATCAATTCAAGTCCCCGACAATGGCACAATTTTTGATAAACTCTCAAATCATACTCCTCAAGTATAGAGGCACGTCGATCATCAAACAAAACACATTTATAAGTACCCAAAAGGTGTCAGGGTCGTACCCACAAAGACTTGATGCTAGCTATATGAATATTGTATCAAAATGAGTTCACAAGGAGAGTAAATGCTTAAAACACAAACGTAAAAGGTTGGGGGAATTGGGATTCTGTCACTACAATCACAATTCGAATTAAAGAAAATGAGTAAAGCAGGTGTACCAAATTGAGTAGGTGACTAGGGATATGAATCCAATGGGGCTTTAATGTGGGATAGAGTGATTATCAATTAACACTTTTTCTCGCTTATTGATACAAGTAGCATTGATCATGAGTATGGTTGTTTATCTCTCGATCAATAACCATATATCCGATAATACCAGTTAGAGCATTATCAGTTAAATCAACAAGCAACCAATATCTAGCTTGGGTAGGTCACACTATCTCTAGCTTAGACATTTAAGTGGGTGATTTCGTTGATATGAGTTATTTCTAGCCTCAAATATGAATGGAGTCCCAAGTTTCCACTAGTAATCTCACATCCGAAACCATGAAATTCTCTTTCAAGCAACAACATAGTCAAGTAAAGAAAATTAATGTTTGAAACCACCAATTTTAGGATTAAAACTTTGTGAAACCACTAGACCCATGTCAAATAAGCAATTATAAGTGAGAATTAACAACACCCACACCCATTTGTCAAGCACCCATTATCAACACATCCCTAGACAAATGAAATTAGCCACTCATAATAAAGGAGAGAGATATACGAAATGGGTAAGTCACAATCCTCTTCATTCAAGCTTAATCTCAAGTTATAAGCTCAATTTGAGTACACATATGGTTTACCAAGGTTTAGAAGAGAGAATAGATTGAAACCCTCTTCTCTTTGGAGAGGAAAACTTGTTCTCAAAGTTAAAGGCTATTTAAAATATTGAGGAGTGAAGAATGTTATTTACAATTGTGCCTAAATTAGCCTTTTATAATTTCCCAAAACGTCACTAAAGCTTAGGACAAAATTTCCCTTTGGGTGGTGGGTGATGCGACGTGCGGTTCGCACATCATGATGTGCGTGTTACACACCATTTTAAGTTGAACCAATGACTTCAACTCATTTTCGAGGCCTGGTGCAAAGGCGATGTGGTTCCACCTTGGGTTGTGCGCATTGCACAGCGACCACACTCCTTAGCAGATTCTGCAATAAAATTTGTATCTCTATGCTCCATAGGTGTGTTCCGCATCACAGCTTGTGTGTGTCTCATGGACAATGCATCTCAGGTTAGAATCTCCATCTTTTTCGATCCTTTCACACTTCACTCCTTTTGAGCTCTTTTTGGGTCCATTTCCTTGTTTTTCATCATTAATCAAAAGTACCTGCATAGACATCAATAAAGGCCATAAGAACCTCTAAATCTATTCAAAATATAGCAATAACTCATGAATTTAGGCTCAATAAGTTTGTAGATTACTGACTTATCAGCAGGCACCTACTCTAATCGCCTAGATAAGAGAACCCTTACCACCTGATTAATACAAAATATGTGGAAGTCAATAAGAAAACATAAGAAATTCCTTTAATATTTAAAACTAGTTACCAAAAACTTGAGTACAATAAAATCCTTTCCAAAAACAACAAAAACCCACTCTAAAAACTAGTCTAAATAAGTACAAGAGCTTCTAAGAGAATAAAAAAGCAACAAGACACAAAATCCACCATAAGAAAGAGAGGAGTAGAAGTTATCAGGGATCACCATCGCCTTCACCTAGGAACATCACTGATCTTGCAACCATACTAAACCAAGTGGCATAGAAAGAGTAGTATCAGTACAAATAACATGTACTGGTAGGCATCATCAGTCGATCCAATTCAACCACATAATATCATGTAAATATTTAGAAGAAAACATACAACTTGAAATTTATATAGTCCCGATACTTTAGCAACAACCCTTACTGCGCAGGTATAATACCCATGAACTTATGCACTCTATCCCAAGCCTCCCTACCTTTTTCTGCTTTCAACTCCATAATTAGAAGCAATTCCACCCTTCTACCATGGTCATAACCTGACCCCCTAGAACCCTAAGATTTTTCAGGCCTACCCATTTTACAAACACTAGAATTACCTTACTGGTTCCAACCATGAAAACTAAGTTGCTAACTATCCTTGTTAGACAATCTATCACTTCTCACTTAAAAATCCTATGTCAACAACCCTGGTCCTTCACCCTTAGTTAATTTAATGGACAACCTGCAAAACCCTTATTTACCATTCTGACTCAACCACCCTACCAGAAATGTTCTAGACTACATTAACCAACATGTACAGTTCAAGTCAGTGAATATGAGCAAGACTTCCAGTCATCATCCTGACAAACAAATCAAGACCCTGACTACCAATCATTAACCTTCTTTGTTCATCCCATTCCCACATTCATACAAAGCCAGGGATTTCGCTATGACCTAGCAATCCCTTTACACTTTAATCATTATCGATTCTATGAACCCACCCAAAATTTGGTCTCCCTAGGATTTAGAATCCTAATATCAATAGTAAATCAAGTATTCAGATCACATTGCTCATAAAACACTAATTCCACCCCAATCAACAAGACAAAATAATACATTTGTTCCTCCAGACTCCGTGCCCGAAGGCCTAGACATGAAATCTCCTGTCAATCTACATATGTTATGCATTCAGAAACAGGTGTAAACTACTTAGTTAATCCTAGACTACCAGGATGCTAAGCAGCTGTTGCAGAAGTCTGAACACAAACTTTTAGCTCTATGGTGGAAAATCCTTACAGAAATAGGCCTGGAATCCAGTGGTTTTTACCCCATTCGCGTGGGAATCTTTCCTCTCCTTTGCTCCCAAGCTTTGGAGCAGCCTAAGAGGTTTTTTGGAGCAACCTGCATCCCTTTTTCAACTGAAGAATAGGAGTCCCAACATAAAATTCATGTTTTCTAGCTACTGATCCCGTCATCCCATTATAGCAACTTGCCAGTCGCTACAGTGGCGACGCTATAACGGGAAAATTCCTGTTATAGCAGGATGATGTTATCCCTACAAAAATTTCATAGTCTAAATTTTTTCATCATGTCATCCCAAATTAATTTGATAGCATAATTCCACAGTTCCCATAACCCACAATGAGGTGCCTTTAAATAACGACTGAACATGTCCTTGCATTGTATAGAGCTCTACCTAAGTACCCAAAACACCCTCATGATCTAGAATTGGTTCCTTAGCTTTACCTTTCAACACTTTGGCTCAAATCATACATAACTTCTCATCCTCAAACTGTTGAGCCCTATTATAACATACCAAAGGTGACTGAACCCTAACACAAGAAAGAACTCTACAGGATTCTGAAATATCATGTTTCACAAAACTATTAGTCAAGGTTTGAACATAATGTTCAAAAGACTCTCCCCCACTAGTCATAATGCAAGGCTGCCTATACTAACCGTCCTCCTAATCAAGGCATTTTCCAATACATTAGCCTTGTCCAGATGATAAAGAATAGTCATGCCATAACTGTTAAGAAATTATAACCACCAGTATCAACTCCAATAGGGAATATCAACACTAGTATTACAAATATACGCGAAATAGAGGACACGATCCTTCTCAACCAATCACTAGGCCTTAAGAAATGAGACCACCTTTTCTGGATTGTAACCTAAAGTGCTCCTTGCTCTAGTCTAGAATTATATGGCATGGATAAGGTAACTGTCTCGACGTGACAGTCAGTGGCATAGCTAGAAATTTTATGAAGGGTGTTCAAGTATTGGATAAGTGATTCCATTAACGAATGGGTGCATCAAAAAGTTTTAAACCAAACTATGTCATATTTATCTTTAATGAGTTCATATTTAATTTAATATGATGTGACGAAACAGAGGAAAAAAATAAGAAGAGAGAATTCAACCTACAATGAAATAACTTTTAGTCTTCAAGCTTTCATTGGCCTCTAATGATGACAATGGTAGCAGCGAGACACAAAGAACGGAGAGCAATATCAAATGAGACTTTTTTTTCTTAATTTTTTATGGAGCCTTTTCGCTTTCGGTTTTGGCGGAGTTATAGAGAACTTTCAAGATTTGATTATTAACTTTTAATTAATCAATTATTTTTAAATTTTATTTAAGAAGTTTAATGAAAAGAAAAAGAAAGTCAAAGAAACTGATACTTTTATTGTCATAGATTTTTAGGTTGTAGATCTTATTTAATGGCTTTGATTTAAGATTATTTTAATGAGTAATATTACTTTTGAATTACAATCTAACCTCTCTATAGTGGCAGTATTTTCTGAAAGTTTCATGGCTATTATAGTGAGGCGTTGTTATACATGTACAGTGGCATGTAGGGGTGTTCATAGATTGGTTATTGGTCAAAACCAAAATCAAACCAATATAATTAGTTTTTAAAATATTAAAACCAAATTAAATATAATATATATTTATTGGTTTGATTGTTATCGCTTTGGGTTTGATTTGGTTCAGTTATTAATCATACACGGAAAAAAAAATCATTCAAAAGGAAAAAAAAGACAACAATTCATTCAAAAAGAAAAATAAATCCTAAATTATCACATAAAATAATAACATGGTGTACATTTAATACAAGATATTTAAATTATAAATAAATTTTGATGAAAACATATATAAGATATTTAAAATTATTCATACAAAATAATATATATGTACATATAATTATAATATATATATATATATAATATTATCGGTTTGGTTATTTCTTTGGTTTTTTCAGACAAAATCAAAATCAAATCAAATATTATCAGTTTTTTTTTTAAAATGTAAGACCAAACCAAAAAAAACAAAATAAAAATCGGTTTATTTAATTAGTTTTATCCAGTTATTCGATATAGATCGGTTTTTACCCAAACCTTGAACACCCTTAGTGGCATGTGATATGATGATCTTATTCAACTGTTACAAGCAAAAAATACAAAATTACAAAGAGTATGAATGTAGAAAAGGCTGATATCAGTTGCTTTTTTCCTCGTGAAGTTATGACCATAACTGATGGACACTATATAAATACATTTTTTCCTTTCAAATATTAGTACTTGAAATTTACTATATGCATAACATTACTAATGATTATTATAAATATTTTAATATTTTATTATACATAATATATTTTTTATAAAATATTATTATTAAACAATATTTGAGTATGATTGTTATAGAGGAATAATTTTACTAAGAGTGTACTGCTATAATGAATGTCATTATTGTTATAAGTAGAATGTTGTTATAGAGAAGTAAAATATAACATGAAAAATCAATTTTGGAGAAAATCAGGTTATTATAGTGAAATGTTGTTATAACAAGGGGCCGTTATGGAGAGGTTTGACTGTATTTCAAAAATAAGATCAATTTCCATACTTATCAATTCGTTCCACTTTCTCTTTCATGATTATAATATTGTTCATTAATCAATATAATTGTTCTTCAATAATAAATAGGAACGAAAAGGTTTAGTTTTTTAAAAAAGTACGCAACTACTGAGAATCAAACCCCCGCGTGGAGCTACATGAATGACTTCTGCTGAACACCCTACACCGCTGAGCTACCTTATCTAGTTGTTGGTGTTCAAATGTAATATATAACCACATAAAATAGCATTTTACCTATAAACACGGGATAAATTTTGGCAAAAGCTGTTCGACTGACCACCCTTGATACGTTTTAGCTCCGCCCCTGGTAACAGTTTTAAATCGCGTAGTAAGAAGAAAGTTAATACATACCCAAATGATGTCAAAATTGATCATATCCAACACAATCGAGTCTATCTACATGTCGTACCTTATCAAAATAACAAGACAGGATCGATACACACAATCCACCCCTAAGAAATCAGTAACAAGACTAGAAACACGTATAGGCACATAAAAAGGGATCACACATCATATCAAGACCCGATGAAAATTATGCAGACACATAGGAGAAAGTAGAACCAGAATAAAATAAAATTGTAGTAGGTCGATGGCATACTGGAACAATACGTGTATCAACAACATCGGAGGCGTCTGCCTTTGGTCTACCAGGAAAAGAATAGTAGTGGGCATAATCAATCTCGCCCTGAGTACCTCCACGGACACCACCTCAACCTATAGCCATACGTAACGCTACTCTAGATGAAAGAATTTTAGAACCTTGGTGTTGAACCCTCTGCCTCAACCTGGGGTAATCCCTCACAATATGTCCCAAGTCCCCATATTTGTAGCAACCCCTACGAGTTGAAGTCTACTGAGAAGAACCTATATGACCATAATACCTCATGGCCTGAACGTCTATGTGAATAACTCGGGGATTCCCATCCTAAACTGAAAGAATATTATCCCAAATGACCTCCCTTGGACGCTTGATGTCATGACCCAAAGTACAAGTTCATGATGGTACCAATCCTAACCCACTGGTAGGTAAGCCAACTCTTCACCCAACATAATAACAAGTATAGAATCGCAGAATAAATAAAGCAACAAAATAAATAATTTTTAAAACCTAATTTTTTATAAGTAAAACGTGAAATGGGAAAGTTAAACAAATCCCAGAACCTAGTGTCACCAATTTAAGATCTACTAAATAGAGATTACAACTGTTTGTTAATACAACTATCTAGGATATCAAGAGACATAAAGAAAAAATAGAAGAAGCTAGATTATTTCTTCGAACACAAGTATCTCAAAAAAGCTTTGATGGAAACTCAACCTCAGATGATCAAAATCTATGAGGTCCGTTAGTACCAGGATCCATATCAAATGATGTAGCAAAAGTAGTATGAGTGCAAACCACGCATACTTAGTAGGAATCATAGATCGACTGAGCAAGAGTTAACAACTATTCGTACAAAATATGCTTAGTTATCTTCCAAACAACATAATAATCCAATAACTTTGTAAAATAATATAACCAGCTGACCAAAATCACCCATTAAATAAATGTGCACTGCAAGTAAACCTGACAGTTAGTAAAAATCCAATCAACACAAAAGATAATATACAATGCAATATAATATGATGCAATGTAATGACCAATGAACCTGTAGGTATACACCTCCTCCACCAAGATAATTCCTTCTTTCTTTTCCATCTCGTGCTATAGGGTGTGAACTCTATTTAAATCTCTTTCTAACTCATGTTCTTTGCGTTACAGAAAATGCCTCCCAAAAGAGCGAACAGAAGGGGAAACAAAAACAGAAATAGAAATGAACAAACACCGCTAGCTCTAGAAGACCCTCTGAATGAGCAAGTCACTGATGCAGAGTTCAATGCTACCTTTCAGGTGCTTGCTCAGGCCATGACCACTCAGGTTAAATAACAAGTTGTGGCACCATCCCCACCTCCAAGTAACTCAGCAGAAACTAGAGTCTGAGATTTCACTCGGATGAATCCCCCAGAGTTTAATGGTTCTAAGTCTGAGGAAGATCCACAAGAATTTCTTGAGGATATTTAAAAAGTGTCAAAGATTATGGGTGTCACTCCAGTCGAGAGTGCAGACTTATCCGATTACTAGCTGAAAAGAGTGGCTCATACCTAGTATCATCAGTGGAAGGAGTCTTGAAGTGCTAACGCAGACCTAGTAGATTGGAATCACTTCAAGACTATATTTTTGGACAGGTTTTTCCCACTTGAACTCAGGGAATCCAAGGTTCAAGAGTTCATCAATTTAAGGTAGAATGATATGAGTGTGAAGGATTACTCTCTTAAGTTTACTCAATTGTCTATGTATGCTCTGGCTATGGTAGCGGATTCTAGAGCCCGTACGAGTAAGTTTGTGTCTGGTGTGTCCAATGATGTGGCCAAGAAGTGCAGGACCACTATACTGGTAAAGGAGATTGATATATCTAGGTTTATGACTCACGCCCAGCAAATTAAAGAATAAAATATCTAAAAGCGCAGATGAGACAATAAGAGAGCTAGAACATGTGACTTCAGCTATTCTCATTAGAGGTCAGATGGTGGTAACCGCTCTCAATTCCACCTGAAAACATCAGCCCCAACCTCATCTTCTGCCAGTGCTCCAGTGCCTAAGTCTAGGAAGGATCGACGGGATAGGGCGCCAGGCTCTAAGTCCCAAGGTACAGCCACTAGCGGGCACACTCATCTAGTTTTCAAGAAGTGTGGTAGGAACCACCAAGGTGAGTGTATGGAAAGCAGTGGAATTTTTTTTGGGTGTAGTAAGCTAGGCCATATAATGAAGGATTGTCCATTGACTTCTCAGAAGGGCATGGATACTAGCCCATAGAATCAGGCTAATTCTACAGCATCTCTAGTAGGTTTCCCGACTCAGCAGGTTGCCTCTTCTAGTACAGGTGGTGATCAATGCCAAAATAGGCTCTAGTCTCTTCAGACTCGACAGGACTAGGAGGATTCTCCTGATATGGTCACGGGTACATTACGAGTATTTCATCTTGATGTTTATGCATTGTTGGATCCTGGAGCTACACTTTCTTTTATGACTCCGTATATAGTAGTAGGCTTCAGTGTCAGTCTAGAAATCCTCCTAGAACCCTTCTTAGTCTCTAATTATGTTGCTGACCCAATTATAGCTAGATGGGTATACATAAATTGCCCTATCACAGTTTCCTAGAAAGTCAACTCAGCTGATCTTGTAGAGTTAGAAATGAATGACTTCGATATTATTCTAAGCATGGATTGGTTACATTTCTGTTATGCCTCAGTTGATTGTAGAACTAGGATTTTTCAGTTTAAGTTTCCAAACAAACCAGTCTTAGAGTGGAAGGGTAATACTTCAGTGCCCGTAGGTCGATTCATCTCTTACCTTAAGGCCAAAAATATTATTTCCAAAGGGTATATCTATCATCTTGTTCGAGTTAAGGATTCAGACTCCAAGACCCCAACTCTTGAGTTAGTCTCAGTGGTTAATGAATTCCAATAGGTGTTTCCAGAAGATCTTCCCGGAGTTCCTCCTGAAAGGGAAATCAACTACGAAATAGATCTCCTTCCAGATACCCAAACTATCTTAATTCCACCTTACAGAATGGCTCCAGCTGAGCTTAAGGAATTGAAGGAACAACTAAAATGCCTTCTACATAAGGGCTTCATCAGACCTAGCATCTCACCATGGGGTGCTCCATTTCTTTTTGTGTGTAAGAAAGATGGTTCTCTCAGGATGTGTATTGACTACCGATAGTTCAACAAGGTCACATTCAAGAATAAGTATCCCATCCCCAGGATTGATGACTTGTTTGACCAGCTTCAAGGTGCCAGTTGTTTCTCTAAGATAGACCTCAAATCCGGCTATCATCAGCTAAGAGTCAGAGATTGTGACATTCTAAAGACAGCCTTCAGAACTGGGTATGGTCACTATGAATTTGTAGTTATATCTTTTAGACTAACAAATGCTCCTGTAGCTTTTATGGATTTCATGAATAGGGTGTTCAAGTAGTATTTGTACATGTTCGTCGTGGTCTTTATTGATGATATACATGTATATTCTCAAAGCGAGGAAGAGCATGTGAATCATTTAGGGTTGTTCTTCAAGCTCTCAAGGATCACCAATTATTTGCTAAGTTCTATAAATGTGAATTCTAGTTGAGGTCAATTGTTTTCCTTGGTCATGTGGTGTCTAGTGAAGGAATTCAAGTTGATTCGCAAAAGATAGAGGCAGTTAAAAACTGGCCTAGACCCACTTTTCTAATAGACATTAGGAGCTTTTTGGGTTTGGATGGTTACTACAGGAGGTTTGTTAAGGGATGTTTGTCAATAGCTGCCCCATTGACCAGATTGACTCAGAAAAAGGTTAAGTTCCAATGGTCAGATGAATGTTAGAAAAACTTTCTAGAGTTGAAGACTAGGTTAACTACAACTCCCATTTTGACTCTTTTAGAGGGTTTAGATGATTTTGTGGTATATTGTGATGCATCCAGAGTCGGACTAGGTTATGTCTTGATGCAGCATGGTAACTTCATAGCTTATGCCTCCAGACAGCTTAAGATTCATGATAAGAATTACCTGACTCATGACCTTGAACTTACAGCAGTTGTTTTTGCCCTAAAGATTTGGAGACACTACTTGTATTGTGTTCATATAGATGTGTTCACAGACCATAAGAGCCTCCAGTATGTGTTCACCCAGAAAGAGTTGAATCTTCATCAAAGAAGATGGTTCGAGTTCCTCAAGGACTATGATATGAATATGCTCTACCATTCATATAAGGCCAATGTATTGGCTGATAACCTCAGCAGACTGTCCATGGGTAGTGTGCCACATGTGGAGAAAGAGAAGAAAGAATTAGTTAAGGATGTTCATACACTTGCTTGCCTGGAAGTTTGCCTTTGAACACAGCAGATGGTAGTGTGATAGTCTGAAATGGCTTAGATTCTTTGTTGGTAGTTGAGGTAAAAGAGAAACAAGATAGTTATCCTATATTACTTCAGTTAAAAGGTGCAGTTCATCAGCATAGGTTAGAGGTTTTCTCCTAAGGGGGAGATGATGTGCTTCGCTACCAGGGCCGTTTATGTGTGCCTAATATGGATGAGTTGAGGCAATAGATCCAGACAGAAGCCCATAGTTCTAGATATTCTATTCATCCTGGTGCCACTAATATGTATCGTGATCTATGGGAAGTCTATTGGAGGAACAACATGAAGAGAAACATTGTAGATTTTGTGGCTAAGTGTCCCAACTGTCAGTAGGTAAAAGTAGAACATCAGAGACCAGGAGGTGTGACTCAAGATATTAATATTACTACTTGTAAGTGGGAAGTGATCAACATGGATTTCATTACATGTTTGCCTCACACTAACAAACAACATGACTCCATTTGGGTGATTGTGGACAGGGTGACTAAATTAGCCCACTTTCTAGCAATTAAGACTACAGATTCAGTAGAGGATTATGCCAGACTCTACACCCATGAAATAGTCAGGTTGCATGGGTTTCCCTTGTCTATCATCTCAAATAGGGGTACTCAGTTTACATCTCATTTCTGGAAGTCATTTCAGAAAGCTGTTGGTACTCAGGTAAACCTTAGTACAACATTTCATCTACAGATGGACGGTTAGGCAGAGCATACCATTTAGACCTTAGAGGACATGTTGAGAGCTTGTGTAATTGATTTCAAAGGTAGTTGTGATGATCACTTACATCTCATAGAGTTTGCATACAATAATAGTTTCCATTCTAGCATTTAGATGGCCCCGTATGAGGCACTTTATGAGCGTAGGTGCAGGTCACCAGTTGGTTGATTTAAAGTGGGCGAAGCAGCCTTGATTGGACTAGATTTGGTTCATGAAGCTATGAAGAAGGTTCAACTTATTAAGGAAAGGGTGAAAACAACTCAGAGTTATCAGAAGTCCTACGCAGATATGAGGAGAAGGGATTTGGAGTTTGAGGTTGATGATTGGGTTTTCCTAAAGGTGTCACCCATGAAGGGTGTTATGAGATTTGGCAAGAAAGGGAAGCTCAGTCCTAGATATGTAGGTCCTTACAGAATCTTGAAAATGGTTGGTAATGTGGCCTACGAGTTAGAGTTGCCAGCTGAACTAGCAGCAGTTTATCCAGTCTTCCATGTCTCCTTGCTGAAAAAGTGTGTTGGTGATCCAACATCGATTATACCATTAGAGCGTGTGTCTATGAAGGGTATCCTCACCTATAAGGAGGTTCCAATTGAGATTCTTGATCATCAGGTTCGTAGGTTGAGAAATAAGGAGGTCGCTTCAGTGAAAGTACTTTAGAGGAATCAGTCAGTCAAGGGAGCTACTTGGGAAGCAGAAGCTACCATGATGGCCAAGTACCCTCACCTCTTTCCTTCTGATTCAGCTTCAACTTGAGGTAATAGATCCTATCTAGTCTTTCAGATTACTTATATTTATTTCAGTCTCAGTATCATGCTCCATAAGTTGTTCTTGCAGTTCAACACACTTTCATGTCCTCAAAAACTCAATTCAGTCAGAAACTAGCTTTTAGAACTCAGTTGGTAGGGATTGCATCTCTTTCCCTCAAAACTCATCTTGTTTAGTCTTTATTCAAGGATGAATGATCCCAAGGGGGAGATATTATAACACTCCAGAACTTCCAAGCCTAGACCCAGCTCAGAAAAACAAGAAAATAAAATTTTCTGGTTTCCACGGACCGTGGAATAGTCCACGAGTCGTGGAATGCCTCTGTGGAATTGCTTCCAAATGCCAGCCAAGTTAGAGTCAAGATCATGAGTTGGAACCACAAACCCTAGAATGATCCACAAGTCATGGATTCCACTCGTTGAACTCAAATGTGAGACCTAACTGACCCTATGAATCCACGATATGTTTCCACAAACCATAAAATAATCCATGAGTTGTGGAAGTTCTCGTAGAAATCAAACCTAAGGGTTATCAATCCATCAGGAACCATGACAGGGTTAAACAAATTGTGAATGGTTCCACGGGTCATGAACCTAAGTCATAGAACTCAGACCCGCAGCTTGACAAAAGGCCCAGGAACCATGATAGGGTTCTACGATTCATAGAAGCATCCATGAACCGTAGAACCTATCCATGGAACTCGAGTTGCCAATTTTTTAGCAGTTTTCTTTTATTTTCCCAGGGGTATTTTAGGCTTTTCCCGTCTTATCTAAGGCCTAAGGTATGTCATTTTAACTCATCTAAGACTAATTAGTAAGCCTAAAACTACTCAAACCTCATCATTCCCTCATACTAATTGACACTTAGCAAATTAGGAGAAAAAAGAATGATTCTCTCTCTCAAGAACAAGTAGAAGGTTCTCACAAGTTCAACCCCAAAATCCAAGGGTTTCTCCATAGAATTCTCTTCCATGTATGTGGGAATTCATTAACGGGTCCCTTTCACCCATTGAGTCCCTAGACTTAGCTAAGTTCCCAGCTTTTCAATTATTTTATTCAGACCTAGTGTTCCTAAACTTTATGCAATCATTGAAATTCAGATTCTATTATTTGTACAAAATTCATTAAATGTTTTCTTGGGAATCTAGGATAGCCATGTGTTCAGAATTCAGTAACCCTAGCATATGTTAATTTCAATACTTAAAATTCATACTTGCTAGTTAGATAATTCAGTCAGTCATGCTTCACGATTTGAATTCCATATTAGTTTTCAGTATTATTGTGCATTCTCAAACTTTATCAGTATTTGAGATATCCATCATAGATATCCATCATATCTATATATCTATATATATATATATATATCAGTTGCATTCATTACTTGTACATTCAGTTGGGAATAGGCTTAGTATTGAGTGGATAAAGGGAAGAAGGCTCACCGCTCAGTTTAGGCTGAGACCTTTAGTAGAAGTCCCTAAGTCCCATAACCACGACACCATCGTAGGTTCTAATGGTGTCACTCATCATATTAGGCTTGACACCCTTGTCCCTTGTGGATATCAGTTTAGTGGATCTACGTTAGATTTGTTTGTACCCTTGGCAAGGTATGAACACCCTCCCATTTAAGGTTACAGGTTGGCCCTATAGTTAGCTCACTTGGGGTATGTCAGTTAATAGTATCTCCCACAGTCAGACTTAGCATTGCATTGACCTTGTATTCAGTTCTTCAGTTCATCATGTTATAGCTTATGTTAGATATTGGTCATTGCATTCAGTTTATCTCTCAGTTCATGCTTCAGTATATATTGCCATGTTCAGTATTCATGTTGACAACTTTGCATATATCCTACATGCTCAGTATATTCAAAGTACTGATGTATACTTTTATGCTACATCTTATCATGATGTAGGTCCAGGCGCTCAATATCAAGACCGCGCTTAGTGCAATTTTCATGTCCTTACTCAACAGCTCAGTGGTGAGTCCTCATAGTTCAAGGGCCGTAGTTATGCTCATCTATTTTAGTCTTATATTTAAGTTTTCAGACTTTTAGAGTTAGCTAAAGGCTTGTCCCAATAACTCACTTCAGTTAGAGGCTTTCAGACATAGAATTAGAATCAGCTTTTGGGTTGTAAGTTTTACTTTCATACTTACTACCTTCTTATATATACATATATTCAGATATGCTTGGATTATTTTTCCAACCTATTTATTTAAAATAATTTAGCTTCTGCCCAAATTGTATTTGATTTATAAATGCCTAGTCATGCCAGACCATGGGTTAGCTTGGGGTCACTCGTGACACTAAGTACTGTGTCGCATTTAGCGGGTAGCCTCGGGGCGTGAAAAGAATTTTCAAATGCAATAGGTAAATATGAAAGTATTTCTCACCATATTAACTGTTGGATATAAGCCTCCTCATACGATAAATCTATTTTCAAAAATAGTGCCCTTAGGTCATATTTTAATAACCAAGCAGATTGCTTTCAATATGATGCAAATTTATAAACACCCAAATTGTCATACGAAAGTTCAGGCAAAAAATTGAGTTCCAAAGTCAACCCCAAGACCTAAATGTCATAACTAGAATTTTTCTTTCAAAATTAGTTTACCTATAATGCTCAGTCTCAAATATAAAATTTAATCAAAAATTGTGTTCGAATTGACCCTCAAATCATCAAAAAACTCTTTTTAGAAGCTTTGGAAAAAAACTCCAAATCCCTAACCCCAAATACCAATTAATCACTAATTTAAATATAGATTAGCAAGAAAAATATAATTAGAGAGTTAGAATCTTATCTCATGAACAAATCTAGCAACACCTCATTGAAATCGCCTAAAATTGAATTTTCAAGCTCCCAAAATTAAGTTATGAAGTCAAAATTCAAAAATAGAATTTTAAATCTACTATAATGACCCTTCCAGTCATTATGGGATAGTTAGGGCCATAGTACCTTGTTAGAGTTCCCCCTAGTAGGTTGAGCTAATAAAATCTTAAGGTGGAGTGGTTTAAAACTGAAAATAGATGCTTGATTGTGATGAAATATGAACTTTTATTATGTTGTGTTCCTTAAGAGGATGACCTAGTGATCTAGACCTCAGTAGGAAATTCTGAAACTATGAGTGAGATCATAGAATGTATTTATAGTAGTTGCCGCATTGGATTTCTTTCATGATGTCTTAAGAATGAAATTTGTGTTGTGAAATGGGGCTCATGTTCACGGTGGGATTCTCACTGCAGTGAAACCACCATAGCAGGCGAAGTGCCATTATAGCAAGACTAGACAACTCATTAAGACTTGCCATATCGATCCCTTATTCTCCATAGCAGAACTGTTATCACAAAGAATCATCCACTATAGCAAATGATGTGAGGAAGAATACCTACTTTAAGTCACTTATTCTGAGTTTTATCGCGTAAACTCCAAGAATTTGTTCTAGATCTCTAGAAAGACATTTTTCCAAGGCTAGGGTGATTTTCTCTTTGAGGTAAGTTTATGCCATCAAACTCTCCGTCTAGAAATACTCTAACATCATAAAATTGTTAGAATGGATTGTAATAGTGAAATTGTGGGTTAGAACCCTAGGTTCATGAAAAGGGTGGAAAAACCAATGGGTAGATGTAATAATCATCTGGAATGCTTCTAAGTTCTAGATTAACACTTCCTAGCATAAATTTATTGTTCTTAAATATGAATTGTGGTAATTGGGAACCTTGAGTTCGATAATAATTTAACCTTTAGCATAAAAACTACTCTAAAGGGGGAAATTAGAGTAAAAACTCCATGATGAAGGTAATGTGGACATTGTGAAACTAGTTTATGGTGAATTGACCTATGGTAATGATATAAACCTGGAATAAGGGTAGAATTTAGTGGGTTTAATTCACAAATCTTATATTTGAAGAGTAGATAATTGAATACTCTTATATTTGATTGTTTTAGACTTTGAACATTCTGAAGCATTAAAGAAAGGAAAGGCTCTTACGAATCAGCTTGGAGACCAAGTTCTTCAATTGAGGTAGTTTATGGTTTATGTGAAGTTAGACTTAATTTTGTCTCTTATATGTGTTATGACTGACAAAGAATGTTAGTTCATCTTCGAACATAATCTGTGGTTGAATATTTATTGGCTTGACTATGCTTGTATGATTAAGTTGTTAACCGTTAAAACCTGTCTTAAATGACTTGTGAGGATGATGTGTACTTATTATATTTATTGTGTACTTGTTAATATCCTAAGAGATAGCAAGACTGAAAATACTAAGATATGTTGAAAGAGATTGAGAATATACATTCTATTATATTGATGAGTGGATCGAGTCTGATGTAAGCTTACAGATAAACGGTTATATTATGGAGTGGTTACCATACCGGTATGGTACATGGACCCTAGGATATCCCTGCAGGTCATGTCTAGTTGGACAGAAATAAGACCCTTTAGTATGTGTGTACAGATGAGTGACAATTGTGAGTTTAGATATGATACACAGTGAGACTGATGAGATACATAGGCAATACAACTGTAAGATCAATATGGACTTGATTCCATGTTTTGTGATGTGACTGCAAAATATTTGCAGTGTTTGTCATGACTTATTATATCTTTTGGGTGACTTATATGTCCTTTTGTTGTCGACATTTATATGCTTGGATTTTGGTGATGTACCTGGATGACGTGACTACTTGATTATTTGAGTTCCTGATTATGTGTTGATGTATTTGTCTACTTGCCTTATTTGATTCATGAGATATACTTGCTACTATTTTGAGTTGGCCTATGATATCTACCAGTACATAGTGTTTGTACTGATTCAACTCCTGCACTTTCTTTTGAGTGAAGACTGTGTTCCTGAGACATCGATGTGACCTTGCATCTACGCAGCTAGTCAATCGATTTGGGGGTAAGCTACTCCTATTCAGGCTGTCGCAGATCTTCTTAGTCACATAAGTCTACTTCTTCAGAAAATGTTTATTATTAGTTGTTTTTGGACTACTATTAGACACTATTTATTTAGCGTCCTTTGTATGATGACTTTTAGATATTGGGGATGTAATAGTTAGTTTCCACACATTTTTATTTAGTTGATATTAATGATATTTTATTTCATATTTGAATTGCTTAATTTATGCTAAATGAATTGGTTAAGGCTTGAATTATTTGGTAAGACATGTTCCCCACTGTGGGGTTAGTGAGGATGCCACTCACGGTCATTTGAGTTATGAAAAAAATGGTATTAGAGCTTTGGGTTTGTCGATATCATCATACAAGGAAATGTCTAGTAAAGTCTTGTGGAACAATATAGAGACGTCTGTATTTCTCTTTTACAGGCTACAGGACACCAGGAAAACTCAATTATTTCTTTCTTGTTATTACTTGATTCCAATTGTTATCTAGTGATACAAATTGGTATCAGACCTCTTTATTCTTTTCTCTCATGAAGGTGAGGACATGTGCATCAGAGGCAAGAGCATAGGTACCTGAACTAGATATTAGGGTCGTAGCTCATAATAGAGAACAAACAAGAAGGGGTGGTAGAGACAGAGGATGTAGAGAAGCACCCTTCAGGGGTAGGTCTGCAGTTGGACAAGTTTGTGATAGGTCAGAGTCCCCCACACCACCAAAGGATCATAATAGGATGATAGAGGAGGTGGAAGCACCAGTCTAGGAAGGTGTTGCACCTGCTCCAGCTTCATCAGATGTGCTAGAGTAGGTATTGACTCTACTGAGTGGGTTGGCAGGGATTGGGGCAGCACCCGCAGTTCTAATAGGTCAGACTCTAAGGGTCCATTAAGTTGTTGTTTTGGCTCTGAAGATGGATGAGTTTTCTGAGATAGGGACATTTCTGAGACTGATGACTGGACCGGTGATGACTAGGAAAGAGCATGACTTGTTTAGGAGGTTCACTAAGATGAAGCCTCCAATTTTCTATGGTACTGAGACTGAGGATGCTTATGAGTTTATTATTGATTATCATAAGAGGCTTCACAAGATGGGGGAAGTAAAGAGATATGGGGTTGAATTTGTTACTTTCTAGCTGCATGGAGATGCAAAGTTATGGTGGAGAGCCTTTGTGGAGTGTAGGCTAACTGGGTCACCTCTTTTTACCTGGACTCAGTGTTACTCTATCTTCTTAGAGAATTACGTCCCTCGTACTTTACGAGTTAAGAGGCATGATGAGTTTACTAGTATTAAGTAGCACAGTTTGTCTGTTCTAGCCTATGAGGCCTGATTTTGCTCTCTATCTCGATATTCATTATAGTTGTTGCCCTCTAGAGAGGAAAGGATTTGTTTCTTTATCAATGGGTGAATGTGGGACTTCAGCTGTGACCTCCCGATGGTGTCTTTTAGGAAGACTTTTTAGGAAGTGGCTGAGTATATTAGAAATGTGAAGGGGATGAAATGGGATGGCTATGCTAAGTCTTCTGAGAAAAGGCCCAAAAAGGGTTATTGGCCCAGTTTCATTAGGGTTATTCTAGACTCCCTATTCAGTTATCTATACAGGTATCAATTGGGGGTCCATTAGGGATCAACCATTATTACTTAAATCATAGTGGGTGTATTACTTTTGCAGCTTCAGCTCAGCGTTCTACTTTTGATAGGGCATGTTATGAGTGTGGTGAGGTTGGGCACATTCATAGAAGGTGCCCCAAATTTAGACAAAGTGGTCAATAAGCTCAGCAGCAGGCTCCACAAGCTCGAGCTCCATCTGGTAAAAGAGGTAATTCACATAGTAAAGACTGTCCTTCAAGTGGGCATGGTGGCCACGTGGCAGGCAGAGGTTTTACCCAGCCTAACCGAGATGGTAGACATGCTATTAGAGGTGGTACTTAGCCTGGAAAGGGTGGCACATAGACATGTGGTTGGACTCATTTTATGTTTTCTTAGACAGACCGGAGGTAGAGGCATCTGATGAAGTCATCACAAGTATTATTCTGGTATGTGATCAGACGGCTACAACTTTATTCAATCCCTCTACTACTTTTTCTTATATGTCTACCTATTTTGCTGTGGGATTGGATATGATATGTGATTTACTTAATGTTCATGTTCATGTTTCTACCTCTGTTGGTGGTTCACTGATTGTAGATAGGGTCTATCATTCTTGTCTTGTGATATTCTTTGGGTATAAAACCTAGGTAGACTTAGTGATTCTAGACATGGTTGACTTTGATGTCATTTACGGTTGAGTTGGTTGTCCCCTTATCATGCAATTTTAGATTATAATGCTAAGACAGTTACCATATCTATATCAGATATGTCTAGGCTTGAGTGGAAGGGTAATTATAGTTGTGTTTGTAAAAAGATTATATTTTTTATTCATGCCAAGAAACTTTTAGAGAAGGGATGTCTGGCATTTTGATGCACCTTTAGGACACTAGTACAGAGGTTCCATCTATAGGGTCATTTCCTATAGTCTGTGAGTTCTTGCAAAGTGTTTCCCATGGATTTACCTAGCATGCCACCAGACTGTGATATTGATTTAGAGCGTGGGACTCATCTTGTTTCTATTCCACCACATCAGATGGCCCTGGCTGAGTTGAGAGAGTTGAATGGTCAATTGTAGGACCTACTTAGTAAGGGGTTTATTCATCTAAGTGTCTCTCCGTGGGGTGCTCCTGTGTTGTTTGTGAATAAAAAAGATGGGAGAATGAATATGTGCATTGACTACCATCAGCTGAACAAGATCACTATTTTGAATAATCACCCTCTTCCCTGTTTATATGACTTATTTGGTCAACTTTAGGGTGCATCAGTCTTATCTAAGATTGACTTGAGGTCTGGGTATCATCAGTTGAAGATTCATCCAAAGATTTGAGATGAGCATATACCTAAGACTACTTTTTGGACTAGGTATGCTCATTATGAGTTCTTGGTGATGTATTTTGGGCTTACTAATGCCCCAGCTGCGTTTATGAGTTTAATAAATGGTATCTTTAAACCATATTTAGATTCTTTTGTAATTGTGTTTATTGATGACATTTTGTTGTATTTGAAGAGTAAGGTGGAGCATGAGAACCATTTGAGAGTTGTGTTGAGGTTGTTGAGAGAAAAAGAGTTGTATGCTAAATTCTCTAAGTGTGAGTTTTGGTTGGCGTCTGTGTCCTTCTTGGGATATGTGGTTTCAAAGGATGAAATTATGGCTGATCCATATAAAGTTGAGTCAGTTAAGAGTTGGTCTGGGCCCATTTGAGTGAAAGAAATTCATAGCTTTGTGGGGTTGGCTAGATACTATCATTGATTTGTGAAGGGGTTTGCTTCTATTGCTTTCCAGCTAACATGTTTGACTCAGAAGGATGTGTCATTTTAGTGGTCTGATGAGTGTGAGGAGAGCTTTCAAAAGCTTAAGACTTTGTTGACTATGGCGCCCATCCTTGCATTACTTGTGGAGGGTAAGAACTTTGTTATTTATTGTGATGCTTTATATTCTGGTTTGGGTGATTTTTTGATTCATGATAAGAAAGTCATTGTGTATTCTTCTAGACAGTTGAAGGTGCATGAAAATAACTATCTTGTGCATGACTTGGAATTGGCGATGGTGGTGTTTGCTCTTAAGATTTGGAGGCACTACCTTTATGGTGTTTATTATGAGGTATTTACTGACCATTGTAGTTTGCAGCATGTGCTCACGCTGAGGGATCTTAACTTGAGATAGCGGAGATGGATGGATCTGCTTAAGGATTATTATAATTCTATCCTATACCATCTGGGAAAGGCAAATATGGTAGCTGATGCTTTGATTAGAAAGTCTGGGAGTATGGATACCTTAGCTTGTTTGGAGGCTACAAGGCATCTGTTGGCTAGAGAGGTTCAAACGTTGGCTAACAATTGTATGAGGCTTAATATGTCTGAGTTTGGGGGAGTTTTTCCTTGTCTTGAGGAAAGATCTTTATTTATAGAGAAGATTAAGGCCAAATAGTTCGAGGATGCTAAATTAAGCAAGATTCCTAACAAGGTCTTGCAAGGGAAGGCCAAGAAAGATGTGATTGATGATGAGGGTGTACTGAGATTTAAGGGGCATGGTTTGTTCCCCGTGTTGATGATCTGATTAAGAATATCCTGATAGAGGCTCATAGCTTGAGATACTTTATACATTCTGACGTCACTAAAATGTATCGTGATCTGAGACAACACTCTTTGTGGGGTAGGATGAAGCGTGATATTGTTGAGTTTTTTGCCCAGTGTTTGAATTGTCAGTAGATAAAATATGAGCACTAGAGATATGGAGGGACACTTCAGAGAATGCCCATTCCTGAATAGAAGTGGGAAAGGATAGCGATAGACTTTGTGGTAGGTCTTCCAAAGACCTTAGGTAAATTTGATTCGATATGGGTGATTGTTGGTAGGTTGACTAAGTCTGCACACTTCACACAAGTTCAAGTGACCTATAATGTAGAGAAGTTATCCAAGTTGTATACTCAAGAGGTTGTTCGATTGCGGTGTTTCAATGTCTATCATCTGTGATAGAGGTACACAGTTTACTTCTAACTTTTAGAGGACTTTGCAGGCTGACTTAGGTACTAGGTTGGACCTTAGTACAATATTTCACCCTCAGACTGATGGGCAGTCTAAGCAGATTATTCAGGTTTTGGAAAATATGTTTCGCGCATGTGTGAAACACTTTCATGGTCATTGAAACCAGTTTTTGCCATTGGTAGAGTTGATAGTAACCACTCGAGTATTGATATGGCTCTATTTGAGGCATTATATAGAAGGAGGTGTAGTTCTTCCATTGGTTGGCTTGATGTTTTTGAGGTAAGACCATGGGGTACTGATCTTTTAAGGGAGTCATTGGAGAAGGTGAAGGTAATTCAGGATAAGCTTCTGGAAGCCTAGAGTAGGTAGAAAAAGTATATGGATCAAGAAGTCTGGGATATGGAATTTATGGTAGGGGAGCAAATGTTGCCCAAGGTTTCATCCATGAAGGGTGTGATGAGTTTTGGTAAGTGAGGTAAGCTCAGTCCGAGGTTCATTGGTCCTTTTGAAGTTCTTAAGCATATGAGGGAGGTAGCCTATGAATTGGATCTACCTCCGGGTTTGTCGGGAGTTCAGCCCGTGTTTTATGTATCCATGTTGAAGAAATATCATGGTGATGTAAATTATATTATTCACTGGGATTTGGTCCTGTTTGAGGAGAAAACGTCATATGAAGAGGAGCTTGTGTCTATCTTAGATAGAAAGGTCTGCAAGTTGAGATCAAAGGAGATTGTATCTATGAAGGTCCAGTGGGAGAACCGTCCTTTTGTGGAGGTCACTTAAGAAACCAAATCAGACATGCATAGCAAGTTTCCCCAGCTTTTTGTTGAGTCAGGTAATCCCTCCCTTGATTTCCTTCTTGTTCATTTGGAGATAAGCGGTTATTTAATTTGTATCTGATATACTGACCCTTTCAGTCGTTATGGGATGGTTAGGGCCATAGTACCCTGTTAGATTACCCCCTAGTAAGTTGTGCTAATAAAATCTCAAGGTGAGATGGTTTAAAATTGAAAACTCTTTCTTGATTATGATGAATTGTGCTGAGTTTTATTGTGTTATGTTTTGTTAGGGGGCAACTTAGTGATCTAGACCACCGTAGGGAATTTTGAGACTATGAGTGAGTTCGTTGCATGTTCTTATAGTGGTTGCCATGTTGGGTTTCTTTTATGATGTATTAAGAATGAAATTTGTGTTGTGAAATGGGGCTCACGTTCAGTTTTCCCAAGCTACTAGTTTAAGCACCACTGCAGCAGTGGGATTTCCACTACAGCAAGATCATCATTGCAGTCAGAGTGCCGCCATAGCAAGACTAGACAAATTGTCAAGACTCACCATAGTGAATCCTTATTTTCCATAATTGAATCGATGAAGTGAAGAATCATCCACTGCAATGAATGACGTGAGGCAGAATACCTGCTTTATGTCACTTATTTCGAGTTTCATCTCATAAACTCCAAGAATTCATTCTAGAGCTTAAGAGAGGTGATTTTCCTAAGGCTAGGGTGATTTTCTCTTTGAGGTAAGTTTATTCCATCAAACTTTCCATCTAGTAATCCTCTTACATCATAGAATCGTTAGAAGAGATTTTAATAGTGAAATTGTGGGTTAGAATCCTAGGTTCATAAAAGGGTGGAAAAACCTATGGGTAGATATAAGAATCATATAGAATGCTTCAATGTTGTAGATTAACACTTCCTAGCATGAATTTGTTATTCTTGAATATGAAGTATAGTAATTGAGAACCTTGAGCTCGATAAAAATAGGACCTTTAGTATAAAAACTGCTCTAAAGGGGGGAATTGGAGTAAAAACTCCATGATGAAGGAATGTGGACATTGTGGAACTAGTTTATGGTGAATTGACCATTGGATAATGATATAGACCTTGAATAAGGGTAGAATTTAGTGAATTTAATTCCCAAAGCTTATATTTGAAGAGTAGATGATTGAATACTCTTCTATTTGATTGTGTTAGACTTTAAGCATTTCAAAGCATTGAGGAAAGAAAAGGCTCTTGCAAATTAGCTTGTAGATCAAGTTGTTCGATTGAGTTAGGTTATGGTTCATGTGGAGTTAGACTTAATTTATTCACTTGTATGTGTAATGAATGATAAAGCATGTTGGTTAGTCTTTGGAAATAATATGTGGTTGAATATTTGTTGGCTTGACAATGCTTGTATGAATAAGTTATTAACTGTTAAAATATGTTTTAAATGACTTGTGAGGATGATGTGCACTTATTGTTTTTATTGTGTACTTGTTTTTAATATACTGAGAGATAGCTGGAATGAGAACATATTGAGATATGTTGAAAGAGATTAAGAATATACATTATATTCTATTGATAAGTGGCTCGAGTCTGATGTAAACTTACAAACAAGCGGTTATGTTATCGAGCGGGTACCACACCGATACGGACCCTAGGTAATCCCTTGCAGGTCATGTCTAGTTGGGCAGAAATAATATCATTTAGCATGTGTGTAGAGATGAGTGACTGTTGTGAGTTCAGATATGAAACAAAGTGAGACTGATGAGATACAGAGGCTATAGAGCTGTAAGATCAGTATGGACATGATTTCATATTTTGTGATGTGACTGCATTATATTTGCAGAGTTTTTCATGACTTTTTATATTTGTTGACTGACTTATATGTCCTTCATTTGTTGACATTGATATGCCTGAATTTTGGTGATTTACTTAGCTGAGTAACTATTTGATTATCTGAGTTTATAATTATGTGTTGATGTACCTGTCTACTTGCCTTATTTGATTCATGAGATATACTTGCTAGTATTTTGAGTCGGCCTTTGATACCTACTAGTACATAGTGTTTGTACAGATTCTACTCTTGCACTTTCTATTGAGTGCAGACTATGTTCCAGAGACTTCAACGCGACCTCGCATCTAGCGCAGCCAGTCGACCGATTCGAGGGTGAGCTACTCCTATTCAGGCTGACACAAATCTTCTTAGTGACATATGTCTACTTATTCAGACAATGTTTATTTATTAGTTGTTTTGGACTACTCTTAGACACTATTTAGTTAGCATCCTTTGTATGATTATTGTCGAATCTTGGGGATGTAATAGTTAGTTTCCACACTTTTTTATTTAGTTGATATTGATGATCTTTTATTTCATATACGAATTGCTTAATTTATGCTAAATAAATTAGTTAAGGCATGGATTAGTTGGTAAGACATGTTTTGCCTGAGAGGGAGATTAGTGTAGGTGCCACACACTGCCATTTGAGTCGTGACATCTACCCAGGACCAACCCTCCATCGAGAACACGATGCCCTAACCCAAACTCTACCATCACGAACGCAAGATTCCACTCGCGAATGTGAAGACCAATGCAACCTGATCCCCAAACTCAAACCTACTTCTCTTCACAAACGTGATCACCGTATCGTGAATGCAAAGATCACTATTTTCCTTCTCCATTAATGCAACCATAGCATCATGAACGCAAAGAAGGAATTTGGCTTCACCAGAAACAACAGTTCAACTATGACAAACCTCATACAAATCTCCAAATAGACCCTCAAAGTTCGTTTGGAATCTCACATAAATAAACTAAATATGCAAATTGACTATAAAACACGTTATGGACCTGTTAGAATCATCAAATCATCAATCTGTGATCATTATAACTGAAAGTTAATCATGGTCAAACTTAACATCCTTAAAATTCAAGAATTTAACCAATAACTAAAATCACTCTCCAATGCCTTGATATTCGTACCAACTATCCAAATAAGTCAAAAATCACCTTCTGAACCTAACAAAACTATCAAAATTCAAATTTGATCGTCTTAACCTACAATGTTGACTTTGGTCAAACTTTAAACCTTTAAAACAGAAAATCTCATCCAATATTCATCTGATTAGCTTGAAAATCATGGCATCCATCCCTGCAAGTCAATATAATATACAAAAGATGTGGGAAGGGTAAAAATAGAGAAAATATGCAAAAAAAAAAAAAACTCAAAACAACTATGCGAGTCATTACATTATATTTTCACCTTTTGTAATTGATTTTGTGTCTACCTGAATGTTAGACTAAATTTAGATGTAGATAATTATCAAAACATAATTTAAGATTAATATTTTTTTCTTTTATCAATTGGACCTCAACCTAATCAAATTTATTATTTTCTCTTTTCTGAAAGTTTGAAACTAATTAATTTGGTTCAAGGAACTGAAGTTCACTTTTGGACTACAAAATATTGAATTACCATGACATGACATATAAGAAGTTACAGAGTACGAGAGGATAAATTAGAAAAAAGGTTTCTACCTTTTAAGAAACTTATATTTGTTTATATTCTAGTTGTTAACTGAAATTTATTTTCATAGTTAAATAACTACTGAAAGCAAATCAATTTGTGAACGTTAATTAGTAAAGAGGATATGTAGATTATACTAGTTGAGTTTTGAGATTTTATGTCATAACCCGATTTCTCAGGTCATGATAGCACCTACAACTCCCCTGTAGGCGAACCAATCCCCATAGTCCGGAACGGTTAGTAATGGACTACTACCTCAGCAAGCACGCACAAAAAGTAAAATATCCAGAAGCAGATAGAGAAAGCAACATGAAAGAAAAGCAACCTAATACATATAAAGAAACTATATACCCCATGACCTGGTATCAAAAGTACAAGATCCACTACTAAAAATATACAGAGTACCAAAAGGCGCAAAAGGAGAATATACAATTGTCTCTGAATAAAAAAAAAGAGTAAACAGTGCCAAAAGAAGAAAAATGGTCAAGCCCCGTCGTCAGGAGCTCACCTTAGTCTCGAATGTCCAAAAGTTGCATGAGTATTCATTCAATCAATGGCGAGAGCTCACACTAGGATCTGCACTAGGAAGATGCAAAAGTGTATTATGAGCACCAATTGTAAAGCAACGGACACCCAGCCCTCGCCAGGTTTGTTTGTTGAAATGTTGTTGGATTATTCACTTTTGTTACTTCTTTCTTTCTTTTCGTAGCTTCTTTCATTTCTATTGTAGTTGGTTTAAGTGATGGTTCCTAATGATAGATCGAGTGACGACATTCTTTAGGGAAACTGTTGCTTTGTTTGGTCTGTGAAGCCAGGGGAAGTCTGAGTACCCGTTAGGCTAGATGAAATTGCATGTATGGTGGGGTGTATATGTTGGTGAATTTTAAGTGCTCATCTTTATTTAGATTGATGATTTTTCCCTATCTGCCGGAGCTTTCTCGGCGACGGGAGTTTTCTCAGCTGCCGGTTTCTTCTCGGCGGGCTTTTTCTCGGCTTTTGGTGCCATTGTAGAGAGAGAAAGGGTTACTTCGATCTGTTTTTTGCGCCTTTCTGACTTTTCTCCATCGCCGACGATCTCTGCCATGACGAACCTCCGTCGCAGCTCCGGTGAACCTAGATCTTCGCCGGTCAGATCTGCTCCGGCTAGATCTACTCCGGTCAGATCCGGGTCTTGATCTTGCGCTCTTTCTCTCTTTTCTTTGTGTTTCTTGTGTATCTTCTCCTTGCAGGACCTTTGCAACCTCAGATCCGGCTCAATTTTTGGCGTCCACCGAGCTTCCAATGACCACCAAGATTCCGGCGACCAATTTTATCGGAATCTTACAAATCAAGCAAGAAAGCGGTTGCTCTTTACTTCAAGCTCCATTCTGCTCTAGCATAAATTCCGGCAACCAACCAGATTTCGGCGAACAAGAAGATTTCGGCGACCAATTTCGACACCCCATCTTGCCGGAATCCAACCACTTTAGCAAGCAGACCGTCCTTCTCTCCTCATAGCTTGATCCCGGTGACTTCTATCCCTAGGCTTTATTTTCGTCCTCAGTTTTTTATCGCATTCTTGATAGCCTATTTAGGTTGACATTTCTGCCATTGCTTTTACACTCGCTGTCTAGTTTTTTTTACATTTTATATTGATTTTGACGTGTAGTATATTCGGGAAGCAAATTATTGGCTCTATATCGTGTTTGGTAGTGTAGTTCCTGTCTCTTGTACCTTATTTTGCTTTTCTTCTCATATAGTTGCTTAGTATAGAGTAGTTGGTGGAGTTGGTTTATCCTTGATTATAGCGCACATTTTAGTGGCTTTGGTGAATGATGGTCGAGTAGGGTCATGTCATCGGTCGCACTCGGGTTTGGGGGCTGGGTCGGGGGTGGGGCCGGGGCCGGGGGCGAGGGGAAGAAGAGGCAAGGGGTTTAAGGGAGCATCTAGGTTGAGAATAGGGTCTTGGAACATAGGGACTTTATCCGGAAAGTCCATAGAGCTAGTGAAGGTTCTAAGGAAGAGGAGGATTAGCATAGCGTGTGTCCAGGAGACTAAATGGGTGGGCACTAAGGCGCGAGAGGTAGACGGGTATAAGTTGTGGTACTCAGGAGGTGTGAGGAATAGGGATGGGGTAGGTATCCTAGTGGATGAGGAGTTGAGAGAGCAAGTGGTGGAGGTTAGGAGGGTCAACGATAGGTTGATGACAATTAAGTTAGTCCTTGGAGGGTCTACTTTGAACATTATTAGTGCGTACGCACCACAAGCGGGCTTGGATGAGGAGGAGAAGAAACGCTTTTGGGAGGTTTTGGACGAGGTAGTGGGAGGTTTGCCTGATACTGAGAAGCTTTTCATTGGAGGAGATTTCAATGGGCACATCGGGGCATCTTCGAGGGGTTATGACGATGTGCATGGAGGCTTTGGTTTCGGGGATAGGAATGAAGGGGGTGCCGCACTCTTGGATTTCGCTAGAGCCTTTGGGTTGAGAGTAGCTAACTCTAGTTTCCCGAAGAAGGAGGAGCACTTGGTTACCTTCCGTAGTTCGGTGGCCAAGACTCAGATAGACTTTTTGCTCCTTAGGACAGGTGATAAAGGTCTTTGTAAAGACTGTAAGGTTATCCCAAGTGAGAATCTTTCGACCCAACATAGACTCTTAGTGATGGATTTAGAGATCAAGAAGGAGAAAAAGAAGCGGATTGTGGATGACCGGCCTAGGATTAAATGGGGTAGCCTGACTATGGCCAGTGCACTGGAAATAGGGGAGAAGTTGTTGACTAGGGGGGCTTGGGGGAGTAGTGGGGATGTGGATAATATGTGGGATACGACTGCTAGTTGCATAAGGGAGAAGGCTAGAGAGGTGTTGGGCGTCTCGAGAGGTCGTTCTGGCAAGCATCGAGGGGACTGGTGGTGGAATGGAGAAGTAAAAGGAAAGGTGGAGGAAAAAAAGAGGTCATATGCGAAGTTGGTAGAGAGTAAGGATAAGGAGGAGAAGCGAAGGAATAGGGAGGCGTATAAGATAGCTAGGAAGGAGGCTAAGTTAGCGGTAACGACAGCTAAAACGGCAGCCTTTGAAAGCTTATACGCGGCTTTAGAGGATAAAGGTGGGGATAAGAAGTTATATAGGTTAGCAAAGGCTAGAGAGAGAAGGACTCAGGACCTCGACCAAGTGAAGTGCATCAAGGACGAAGATAGCAAAATACTAGTAGATGAGGTACTCATTAGGAGGAGATGGCAGTCTTACTTCCACGGACTCTTGAATGAAGAGGGGGACAAAAGCTTTGTGCTGGGAGATTTGGCACACTCAGAGAGGCGTCGTGACTATGATTATTGTAGCCGTATAAAGGTTGAAGAGGTTAAGGTTGCGATTCGTAAGATGCGAAGGGGTAGGGCGACGGGGCCAGATGAGATTCCCGTTGATTTTTGGAAGAGCTCGGGTGAGACAGGTGTGAAGTGGCTAACCGAGTTGTTTGATGGTATTTTTAGAACGGCAAAGATGCCTGAAGCTTGGAGATGGAGCACGATGATTCCTTTGTACAAGAACAAGGGCGATATTCAGAGTTGCAACAACTATAGGGGTATCAAATTGCTAAGCCACACTATGAAGGTCTGGGAGAGGGTGGTGGAGTTGAGGTTGAGACAGATCGTGCCTATTTTAGAGAACCAGTTCAGCTTTATGCCAGGACGCTCGACTACAGAATCTATTCATCTCCTTAGAAGACTGGTGGAGCAGTACAGGGAGAGGAAGAAGGACTTGCACATGGTGTTCATCGATCTAGAAAAGGCGTATGATAAAGTCCCTAGGGAGGTCCTTTGGAGGTGCTTGGAGGCTCGAGGTGTACCCGGGGCATACACCAGATCAATTAAGGACATGTATGAGGGGGCCAAGACTCGCGTTAGAACTATGGGAGGAGATTCGGAGCACTTTCCCGTGTTAATGGGGTTGCACCAGGGATCGACCCTTAGCCCATTTCTATTTGCCTTGGTAATGGATGTATTGACGCGGCAAATACAAGATGAGGTGCCATGGTGCATGTTATTTGCGGATGATGTAGTTTTGGTGGACGAGACTCGCGGAGGAGTTAATGCTAAGTTGGAGGTTTGGAGACAGACCCTCGAGTCGAAGGGGTTTAGGTTGAGCAGGACCAAGACTGAATATATGGAGTGCAAGTTCAGTGAGGTGACTCAGGATGATGACGTAGAAGTGAAACTGGATACACAGGTCATCCAAAAGAAAGGGAGTTTCAAGTATCTTGGGTCTATTATCCAAGGAAATGGAGAGATTGATGAGGATGTCACTCATCGTATTGGTGTTGGGTGGATGAAATGGAGGCTCGCATCTGGAGTCTTGTGCGATAAGAAGGTGCCTACTAAACTTAAAGGCAAATTCTACAGAGTGGTGGTCTGACCAGCTTTGTTGTATGGAGTTGAGTATTGGCCAGTAAAGAACTCCCATATTCAAAAGATGAAGGTGGCAGAGATGAGGATGTTGCGATGGATGTGCGGGTTTACTAGGAGAGATAAGATTAGGAATGAGGATATCCGAGATAAGGTGGGTGTGGCGTCGGTGGAAGATAAGATGCGGGAAGCGAGGTTGAGATAGTTCGGACATGTGAGGAGGAGAGGCACGGATGCTCCAGTGTGGAGGTGTGAGAGGTTGTCTATGGATGGTTACAGGAGAGGATGAGGTAGACCGAAAAAGTATTGGGGAGAGGTGATTCGACAGGACATGGCGCAGTTGCAGCTTACCGAGGACATGACCCTAGATAGAAAGGTGTGGAGGACGCAGATTAGGGTAGAAGAGTAGTAGGTAGAAGTGTGTGTAGGCTAGTAGGTAGGAGTGTTTTTCCTTATTGTCCCGACTAGTAATCGTAGTGTTACGCTTATAGTTTCTTGTTCTTGGATTCCTCGTGGTAGTATTTTGTGGCAGTGCTCTGTTTCTGTCTGTTGTGTGCTACTACATATTACTTCCTATCATCTCTTGTAGTTTTATCTTGTATTTTTATCCTGTATCATTGTTACGTCCTTTTTAGCCTATTTTTAGACTGTTTTGTCTTGAGCTGGGGGTCTATCGGAAACAGCCTCTCTACCTCACCTCTGAGGTAGTGGTATGGACTGCGTACACTCTACCCTCCCCAGACCCCACGTTGTGGGAATACACTGGGTATGTTGTTGTTGTTGTTGTTGTTGATTTTTCCCTATGATAGATTGGGTGATATCATTCTTAAGGGAGAATCATCATCTTCTGATAATTGTGAATCGTGACTTGTTTGGTACTAATGGAGTTAGTCTTGCATGCAAATCGAAATGGGCATATCCCTCTGAAATGTTTTGTGAAAAATGCATGGCAAAGAGTGATTTTGTGACAACTCTTTTGATCTTTTTGTGACTCTTGACTCATTAGCGATGTTAATGGAAATGTGGCTCCTTTTTGTTCTTTTCTAGGAAGTTGAAATTGATCCTTCTTGAATGATTCACATGCCATGTGTGGTGAAGTTTAGTTGAATAATTCTTGTGCTTGCTTGTGTTAACTAGAACTTGCCCGGTTAGTCTTTAAAGCTAGTTTAGATTACTTTTGGTTGGAGAAATGATCTTAGGCCTTCTTTGTGATTATTGAAGCCTACTTAGCCTTAAAAGCCACCATTGAACTTAAATTGAATCATTAGTCACCCCTCTTGAGCCTAATACCTTTTCTTTGGCAACCTTGTTACAAACCTTGAACTATTTTGACAATGAATCCCTCTCTTGAACCCATCCCTCCTTGAACTCCACAAGTGTGAAATCGAGGCTAAAAGCCTAAGTTTGGGGGTTGATAAAGGTACCTTGGAGGAGTGCTAAATGAATAAATCATGGTTGGTTGCTTAATAAGAATTTCCAAAAACAAGGAAGAAAGAAAGCAAAATAAAAAGCAAAGAGGAAGGGAAAGAAAGAAAATCCTCCAAGGTGAAGAAAATGATAAGAATTGGGGCTTCAAATGAAAAGAAGTAAAATCGTGCCTCTTGTTGAATGAAAAATGAAATGAATGGCCTTGGTTTCGAATTGAAAAGTTGCGTAGAATCTGTGGAGGATGTAGTCACTTAAATCCAAATGTGTATCCTTCCCGCCCCCGAGCCTATACTACAAGCTTAGAAAAGCCCTTTGAGATCTCCAACCAATTGTTCTTGAGCTAGTGGCAAATGAAAATAAGGGCAAGCCTATGGTTGATACTTGTTAGCACTTGAACTTCTTTGTGAGTGTGAGTGTTTGTATTTGTCCCTTGTGATTGTCTTTGTACATAATGTGTTTTTGGGACTTCCGTTATTGTGAGGGCATGCGAATTAGGATAGTTGGTGAATTGATAAACTCCGAAAATGAGTCAAATGAGCATGTGTTGTTGAGCTAGTGGTTTGAGTCACATCTTGAGGATTTGGTGTTGTCGCTTGATTGTTCTTAAAGTTCCATTGCATCCTTGAATTGTGTCTTGAATATAGGGGAATGCTTAGATTTAGTTTTCATGTGATTGACTAATCTTTAGTACCAACCGAAGTCATGCTTGGTGCTTGAAATGGATTTTTCTTGACATATATTGAATGTCATTGCACTTGTGTTGTGTGCCTCTTGTGCTAGAAGTTTTTAGTTTCTTGAGGACAAGCAATAGTTCAAGTTTGGGGGTTTGATAAGTCGGTAATTTACAAACTTATTTAACCTTTAAGCTTATACTTTTGCATCCTAAATGAGAGAAAATAGTGCATTTGACATTATTTGCTTCTATTATACATATGTATGTGATTTAGAAGTGATCGGTGCAGAATCGGATGAAAACAAGTGAAGATGGAGAAAATTCAGGAATTCTGGGCAACCAAGCGTGATCGCACTAAAGCAGTGCAGATGGCGCTGAAGGTGGATGACAAGCTTGTGCGTGATGGCGCTGGGGAGGCGCGATAGCACTGCAGAGAGACGTGGTTAACGCCAGTCAAGGACAGGGGCACGATCGCACCATGCTAGTGTGATTGCGTTGACCCGTGAAAACCCCTTGAGCTCGAGAGCACTCCATTAGCGCGATAGCACTTCACTACGCCTGAACGTGAAAATAGGCAGAAATGACATTTCACCCTTGTGGAAACCCCAATCCATACAAAAGACCCCTCAGCCGTGTAGGAAGATATCTTTGGCTATTCTCACATCTTTTGGCAAGCTTGGAGAAGAAGTTCATCAACCAACACCATACGAGTGAAGATTTGGATGCTTTTTATTGTAAAATCTTAAGTTCCATTCTTCAAACTCTTGTTCTTAATTGTTATTTTATTGGTGTATTGTTGACTTGAGATTATTGGGTTTTGTATTAGAGATAATACTTGTTTGGATATTGAATTCATATATAGATTTTGCTCTTGTTTGATTATTTGGGTCTATTGAATCCTCCATTGCTTAAATTTATAGTCAATGATTGCAAACATTGACTTAGCTTTCTAATTTCGGTTTTTGCTTGAGAAAGGATTTCCGTAAATTCGGGAAGATTCAATAGTGGGGATTTGAGGGTTTCCACTCTAGACCAAGGCTAGAGATAGTTTGGTTGCCGGAAACTCCCATCTAAGAGTTGGGGTTAGAGATAACCCAACTCACCCAAGTTATTTTGTTGGTTTATTGCTTACTCGTGGTAGTTCAAGAGAACACATGAGACATATGCTCGATTGGTTAAAAGACAGTTAGGCATACCTTCAACCAAGACTACCTACATGTCAACTAGGTGCATGTCTTGTGAGTTGAATTCCCATTCCCAAGTCTCCCTTGATTTCCTTGCTTGGCGAAAGCAAGGTGAAAGCCATTGATCAATTTATCTTTTAGTTATTTTCTTTTATCTTTACTTTTAGGCTAACCCCCCCCCCCCTTTTAGATATCTTTCCCCTTTTTGTTGATTGAACTTTAATAAGTTGCTTGGATTCTCTATTAGCTCGATCGAGACTGCATTGTTCCCTTGGGTATGACCCCGACACTCATTGGGAATTATAAATTTTGTTTTGCTCTGACGATCACTGTGACCTCCTACATGGAGAGCACGATTTGAGCATTATAACCCCACGCGGTCGCGATGACCACGCTGGCTAGACCATCACAATCATGAGGACTAGTCACTCAGTCGTGAAGAGCACGGAGGAAGGGACTACATCGCGGTTGCAACAAGGTACTTCGCGATCACAAAGAGCAAAGGTACCAAGTCCACAGGACCTTTATCGCAATCGCGTAAAGGGCCTCACGGTCGCATTTAAGGCCTGAGTTCTATGCCTACAAGAGCTACCAACAGAAAACTAGGGGAGAAAAAAACTCCAGATGGGCCCATAGAATTCATCCGGGACTCCTTGCATGCATACGAACTACGCTACTCAACTAGAAATGGCGTTCTAGATCCAACGGAATCAACAAAAATCCCATCGAAGGTCGATTTAACAAAAAGATGGGCGTCATGCCCAAATATCAACCTATGGCCAACTATTTCCAAAACGGAACCCAATGACCGAAATCAGGTCCGAAAGCCTCAGGGCCCAAACCAATAGTCCCTTTAGCCTAAACTCGATGTTCTGGATCTAACAACACTGACGAAATTTCCATCCGAGGTCATCTTCTCCAAATGTTGACCATCAATTAACAAGCCCAACTGGCATAAAAACACAGAACGAGAGAGAATTCCAAGCTGAATAACTCTTGGATCTCGACCAAAGGTCATACTATACCAAAGTCAATGCTCCGGAGCTAATGGAACTATCAGAATTTGATTCCGAGCATGTTCACTAAGAATGTTGACTAAAGTCAATAATTTCAAAAGCCTAAAGCTCTAAAACAAGAAACGGCCAAAAAGACCAAACAAAGGGCCCAAGCACCAAACTACCGATCCTAACAAGCCATAAATAACTTGGGGCCACTACATGCAAGCTCTAACAATACAACAAAGGCAAAAATGCGTAAATGACCAGAAGGGTCATTACACAAACTTTCAATGGATGGACCCTCGGGAATGCATCTGGGATCTTGCAAACATAAACGAGCTGAGCTATTCAACTAAAAATGGCATTCAAGACTCAACAGAAATAATGAAATCCCAACGGATGTCGATTTAATGAAAACTGGGTCCCACGCCCAAAACTAACTATTGGCCAACCTTTTCCAAAACGAAACCCAAAGCCCAAAAATAAGTCCAGAAGCCTCGAGATCCAAACCAAAGGTCCCTCTAGCCTAAAGTTTACTTTCCATATCTAACAGCACTGATGGAATTTCCACCCGAGGCCAACTTCTCTGAATATTGACCAAAATCAACCCTAATATCCTAACTGGCCTGAAAACACAGAAAGCAAAGTAAAACAAACCCAAAAGCTCCCAAATCCTGACCAAGGGTCCCACTAGACCAAAATCCCTATTTCAGAGCTAACAAAACTGTCAAAATTTTATTCCGAGCATGTTTATCAAGAAAGTTGGCCAAAGTCAAAGATTTCCTAAGTTTAAATCCTAAAATAGGTTAATATCCATAAAGACCTAACGAATGTCTCGGGTACCAAACCGTCAGTTCCAACAAGTCATAAATGACATATAGCCGCTATGAAAAAGCTCAAAACATGGAAAAAGCACAAAAAATAGAAAATAACCTAGAGGGTCATTACATCTTATCTCTATTATAGTAATGTAGAACAATTGTACCTTCTTCAAAATATAGTTCAGAGACTTAGATAGTGAAAGCAATACAATTATGCCACCAAATCAAATTAACATAGGATTGTTAAAACTCCTGATAAATTGTTTGATATTGTAAATTAATTAATTTTGCCTTTTCATTGATTTGAATTTGCTTCAATATTGTTCTTGTTGTTTGAACCAAGGAAGATTCTGAATTTAGATTACCATGTACTTTAAAAGTTCTAAACCATCACATAGTTCAAGTTGAAGTTTGTTTGATTAGTAGTGCATATGGTATCCATCAATAGAACTTGTTCAATGTATAGTGTATTGAACGTATTCAGTTATGTGATCATTGATGTATCATTATATTTCATTTTGAAAACTAGGTGGAAAGCTAATTTACCAGATCACCAAGTAGAGAGTCAGTGACCCTAGTGTTCAGTTTCTGGGAAGAGAATCCAAGAGGTTCTTTTTCATTGTTTCCGTTTTGGTCTTTTTCTGATTCAGTTCTTTTCAGTAGGTGATCCTCAGCATATTTGGTTTGTCTTATCCCGGTGTTCTTTGTTAGCCCCTCTTAGTTATGACTATACACTTCTCTAAATTTAAAATGAATTATGCAAAAAAGACTTAGGTTTGGCTATATGATGTTAATGTTCTTTTGTCAAATTAGGATTTCTTAAGGGTGTGCTTAAACCATCCTTCTCACGATCTATGCATCTATTAGTTGTTCAATAGTTTGCTAGAAACTTGTTAACAATTTATATTATATCAATTGCATATTAAGTTTGTGGTGTACAAAAAAATTTCCACTTTAGATATGTCAGTTGGTATTGGCTTTATAGCTTCTTTGATTATTGCTCTATATTTTCTGAGAAAATTTACTTGAGAAAAGCTATATTTTGTGAGCCAAACTATTTCATCGTTGTGATGACCCTACTGGTCATCTTTATATTTACGCATTCATTGTACTGTTAGAGCTTTCCTGTAGTGGTCCCAAGTCATTTATGGCTTGCTAGGACTGGTAGTTCGGTACCTTGGTTATTCGTTTGGGCATTTTGGCTGTTTGCCTATTTTAGAGCTTTAACTTAGAATATCATTGACTTTAGTCAATATTCTTAGCTAACATGCTCGAAATTGAATTCTGACAGTCTGTTAGCTCTGTAGTGTTGAGTTTGGTATAGTTGGACCTTCAGTTGAGGCCTGAGAACTTCCGGTGTGAGTTTTGTGTTGTTTTCTCTATTTTCAGGCCATTTATAGTTAAAAGTGTAACTTTGGGTGACTTTCAATGATCGGAGCGTCAGATTTGAAATTCGATGATTCCATCATCTCTGGAATTTTGAGTTTAGGTTAGGTAGGTGGTTGGTTCGGGATTCGGGTGAGCCGGGATCATTTTGAGCCTTTAAGTTCTTTTATTTAGTATTGATTTGGGTCAATATTTCTCAAAAACAACATCGTACGGAAGTTTCATTGATTCCGTTGAGGCTGGAACGTCATTTCCACTCTATCAGCATTATTGATTTTTGAATATCAATTTCTAATTTTGCCCGGAATGCCCCGTGGAGTTTTCAAGAGTTGCAGAAAAATGTTGCAGTCCAGGCCTTCAGCGCGATCGGTGCTGGCCTAGTGCGATCGCTCTCATGCGCATTTCGGCTGGCCAGCGCGATAGAACTGCCTGGGCGCCGTTGGCGCTGGCCAATTCCCTGCAACTATATATTGCCTTTTTTTCATTTTTCCAATATTTTAGCTCAGCTTTTCCCAACTGTAAACACTTAAGAACTCTCCCAAATTGCTCCAATACCAGTTCTAACCTTGGGGGAATTGTTGTTCATCATAAATCTGTGCTTCTTCGTCTCTTGGTAAGTCATCTTCCCCAACTTGCTTTCTTTTGGTTTTCTCTAAAATCCCCATTGTTGCTAAATTCTAAAATCTTAAAAATTGTTGTAGTGGCTGCCTCATAGCTCTTGCATGTTCATTGGTTTGGAGAATTATCCGTCTTGACCTAAATTCTACCTTTGGAGTAAGTAATCCTTGCCTAATTTCCAATTTTTGTTCTTAACTTCCAACTTAAATCCTCTCTTGAGCAGACTATTTTGGTGCCCTTCTCTTGGCCAGTTGTGCTCAATTTTGGAGAATATCTTCTTGGCATCATTGTGGTCATCGTTCTCCTTTCCTTTTTTTGTTTTGGGTTGTGGGCCCCGCAGGCTGGCTTTTGACCCAGCTATGATTGTAGCATTATGGGTATCGTTGGACTCGTTTTAATATTTTATCTATGTTTTTGATAGTTTGATTATCATTCAAGGTTTCTCAAAGCGATTCGGGCTTGGATTTTGTTGTCCCAGCAGCTTCTCATCGGCCGACAGGTAGGTTACGGTCTAAACTCCCTAGACTTAGCATATATTGGATAAAATTATACTATCTAGCATCCTTGGGTTGGGTTATTAGGATGGTACCACAGACCTTGACCGTTTTTCCATGTTTCGCCTCATTTCTTTCCTCCGTTGTGTGTAGTATTCTCCGTAGTTGATATTATCACCCTTATGGTCCTGTGTGGCCTTGTTTTGACTCTGGACATAGATGGTGGGTTATTCAAGGGGTGCCTGTGAATCCCGAGCATCGTTATTATGATATTATACTGGCTATTTATGTTGTAGAGTGATTGGAGCCTGTGTAGGGCCGATAGGTTGATTGTGAGCTGTTAGGCAGCTAATTGTGTTTAATCATATCATTTCCATGTATATAAAGAGATTTTATCCATGCTTTATTACGGTTTTGGCTACGAGCCTACTGGAACTGATTTTCTAAACTTTGCATGGCCCTAGGGGCCATTTTTAACGGAAATGGATCTTCTTGGGGTAAAAAAAAGTCAAATTATGATTTCTATCACCAGTTTTACTATTAACGCTAGACTCGGCAGGGCCAGGGTGCTAGTTGAATTTTCTTACTGATTTGGGATAACTTTAGCCTCGGTCGGACCGAGCACCTGAGATGACTTTCTACTATTTTAGACCCGGTACGCCCGGACACCCTTGGAGGGGTTTTTGAGATATTTTTCCCATTACTTTAGTCCCGGAAAGGATCTGGGGATGCATATTCGAGACTGGGTATCTAGCTTGAACTCAGACTTACTTTCGAATGACATGTTTCAATACTGAGTTTTAGTATGGGGTCCAGGACCTTTATGGACCTTGTCGTTCTGGACCTGGGGCCTAGAGTTGTGTGTGCCGGAGGGAAGGTATATGGCAGAGTATAGGTATATGGGTAGTGTCCTTCCATGAAACCTACCTACTGCGCCAGATCGACACCGTAAGGGGTACATACAGAGTTACCATTTCACCCTGAGATATTCATGCATCATATCATTCATTGATTGAGATTCCACCCTTGTTTGTTGTTTATTGGGTGTACGCTATGGTTATATGGGCAGTCAGAGGGTTTGTTTTCACCTGTTTGCGTTCCTCGATTGTATGGGCAGCTGAGGGACTGTAGGTAGACTCATGTCGCTTCATCATAGTGTTATCCCCTGCTACGGTTATAATTATGAGATTGTTTACTGCTTGGTTGTTAGTTTCTGGATTTGAAATTGATATGATTAGTTGGTTATTGATTCCTGTTCTCCGAGCATGTCTATCTTTACTCTCCTCTTCCTTCCCTTGTACTTGAGGTTACTGGCATACCGTCCACTTGCTAGGTGTGTCATTTCTTACTTTCACCTGTGTCGGTTGTGTATATATTCTACTTGCTAGGCTTGTGTGTTATTTTTGTTGTCTTCCCTTTAAGCTAGCTCTTGTGTACCTTTTCATAGAATTCTGTGACTACTTGTTTCTATTCTGTCTGTTACTACGCTTTTATCATATATATGCCCAGTCGGCCTATGATACCTACTGGATACCTTATGCTTCGCATTTGGTGCTCATACTATACTTTGCATCTTCTGGTGTAGATCCTAGTGTGGGCCATCGTCGTTAGCCCATGAGAGACTTGTGCGAGGAGCTGCTTTTGTGATACTCTAGACTGAGGGTGAGCTCTTGGCGACCGGAGCTTAGCTTTTAGTTTATCTTTTTCTTGTGTACTCTATTACTACTCGGAGACATTTACGATTATATTATTTTAGATGCTTCATACTCCTTATATGTAGTTCTAGCTCTACACTATGATACCAGGTTTTGGGTTCGGTTTAGCTTCTGCACAGGTAGGTATATACTCTTGTTATCTATTCTTTTTATATCATTCTATTACTTCTGCTTATTAAACTGTTTCTTCCACTTAGATTGTTAGATAGTAGACCATTACTGACCGTTCCAGGCTACGGGGACTAGTTTGCCTACTAGGGGCTGTAGGTGCTATCATTATTGAGAAATCAGGTCGTGAAAGCTTGGTATCAGAGCTCAAGATTCACCAGTGCCATCGGTATAGGAGCCAATGTATAGTAGAGTCCTGCAGATTGTGGCAGAGACATCCATACTCAAACTTCGGGAGGCTATAGTGACATCTTAGGAAAATTGGAATTTTCTTGTTTCTATCTCGTGCGTATTACGCTTAAAAGTTTTTGGAAATCTCACTTATTCTGGTTCACTCTTCAACAGATGGTTCATACAATATCTTCAGCTTTTGGCAGAGGAAAGTCTCATTCCCCTACACCTCTGACTCCATCTAGGGGTCGGGGTGGTCACAAGGGTAGAGGTAGGGGTCGAGGTTATCCTAGAGCAGCGGCACCTCCTAGAGCTGCTAGAGTCGAGATAGAGCCCGAGTTTAATTATGAGCCAGATCTTGCTTACGGGCAGAAGCATGTGGACCCGGGGATAGCCTAGGTACCACTAGTTCCAGCACCAGTTTCTGTGCCAGCTTCAGTCCCAGCTCAGTTTTTAGATATTTTGGGTTTATTTGTTCAGCTTCTAGGTATGATTGGGGAGAGACCTTCTGAGGTAGCACATACTTTCGCTCAGGGGGCATCCCTGGGTGTACAGAGTTTAGGAGTTCAGCCTGCTAGTGCGGCTCCCCGTGCTGAGGTTATTCCAGTTCTAGCAGTTGCACAACCTCTTGCTCCTCGCCCAGCTATGACAGATGGGGAGCAAAAGGCCTTGAGTAGATTTCTGAGATTGGCACCACCGAGATTCGCTGGTATGTTAGGACAGGACCCACATGACTTCATTACTACCTGTGAAGAGATGTTACACAATCTGGGATTTCTAGAGACTCACAGGGTTGGCTATACTACTTATCAGCTGGAGGGTCCAGCGAAGTTATGGTGGAGGGCACATGCTACTTGAAGACCTTCTACATCACCTCATTTGACTTGGTCCGAGTTCTATGAGGCTTTCATGTCCAAATTCTTACCTCAAAGCGACAGAGAGAGATGGAGAGAGGAGTTCACTAGACTTGCTTAGGATACTATGATCGTCTTGAAGTACGAGACTCATTTTCATCAGCTTGCTCTATTTTGGGGCATGATTATGCCTACTGAGGCTGATAGGGTCCGTAGATTTGTTTGGGGGCTACGGATAAAGTTTAGAGAGCCTGCAGAGATATTAGTTACTAGTGGTTGGTCTTTCCAGGCTATTATGGACTATGCCCGTATTGTAGAGGATTTTTGTCATCATGACACCGAGGCCAGAGATAAGAGGCCTCGACATCAAGGTGGCTACAGTGGTTCCAGATATAGTGGTAGAGGTTCAGTCCAGTGGGGCTAAGGTTATCAGCTACAGCAGCACCAGGGTCAGTCCAGCCGACCGATTTAGGCTTCACTTCAGGCTTCCAAAAGTACTCAATTCGAGCAGGGTCAGAGCAGCCATCAGGGCTATAGCATTCAGTCTTCAAGGGGTACAACTTCTGGGGCATCAGGTCATGGTAGACATACGAGTTCTGCTGGTTCATCCTGACCGAGTAGGTCATCAGGGGCTTGTTTCACCTGTGGTATTGTTGGTCATTTTGCTAGAGATTGCCCCCAGTAGGGTGCAGTTCATCTAGCCACTCTACTAACTCAGTCTATTTGCTCAGTTCAGCCACCGGCTCGAGGAGGTGGTGATCAGGGTAGAGGCGGTTCTCCACGTGGCAGAGCAGGTGGTAGGGATGGTGGTCTTTGCCATCCCTGGGAGACCAGAGGCAGTGGTCTCGGATACCGTGATTATAGGTACGATTTTTGTATGCCATCAGTCTGCTATGGCTTTATTTGATCCTGGATCCACTTGTTTATATGTATATGCCTACTCTCTGTATTGTTTAGGGTTGGCTAGTGAGCCATTATCTGTTCCTGTTTCTGTTTTGACCCCAGTAGGAGATTCTTTAATAGTGGATCAGATTGTGAGATATTCCATGATATATGTTGGTGATTTGGAGACTTGGGGTGATTTGATGATACTTGACATGTTAGATTTTGATGTGATACTGGGCATGGACTGGTTATCCCCTCAACGTGCGTTTTGGATTATTATGCCAAGACTGTTACCATAGCCGTGCTTGGTGTATCCCTGGTTGTGTAGCAGGGTTCTGTTAGCCATACACCATCTGGGATCTTCTCTTGTCTTTAATCTAGGAAGTTGATCTCTCGCGGGTGTTTAGCTTATCTAGCATATGTCCGAGATGCTAGTGCTGACCCTTCGTCCCCTGAGTCTGTTCCTGTGGTTAGAGAATTCCTAGATGTGTTTCCTACCGACTTGCCAAGCCTTTCACCTGAGAAAGATATTGATTTTTCCATTAAGTTAGAGCTGGGCACCAGGCCCATTTCTATTCCTTCTTACCGTATGGCTCCTGCTGAGTTGAGGGAGCTAAAGGAGAAGCTCCGGGAATTGTTAGCTAAGGGGTTCATTAGGCCGAGTGTGTCTCATTGGGGTGCTCCTGCTCTCTTCGTGAAGAAGAAGGATGGGTCAATCGGATGTGTATTTATTATCGGTAGTTGAATAAGGTGACAGTGAAGAATAGGTATCCGATGCCGACGATTGATGACTTGTTTGATCAGCTTCAGGGTTCTGCCGTATTTTTGAAGATTGATTAGAGGTTCGGCTACCATCAGTTGAGGATTAGGGTGGAGGTCATCCTTAAGACAGTATTCAGGATACGTTATGACCACTATGAGTTCCTGGTGATGTCTTTTGGGTTGACTAATGCCCCCGCATCCCTCATGGACTTGATGCATAGGGTTCTTAACCCGTACTTGGATATGTTCATGATAGTCTTCATTGATGACATTCTGGTATACTCGAGGAGCAGAGATGAGCATGATCATCACTTGAGGACTGTACTCTAGACTTTGAGAGGTCATCGGCTTTATGATAAGTTCTCAAAGTGTGAGTTTTGGCTTGAGTCAGTTGCATTCCTAGGACACGTGGTGTCTAAGGATGGGATAAGAGTTGATCCGGGTAAGATTTATGCGATTCATGATTGGCCTAGACCTACTACTCCTACCGAGGTTAACAGCTTTATTGGTTTAGCCAGGTACTACAGACAGTTCCTTGAGGGATTTTCTTCCATAGAAGCACCTTAACTATGATGACTAGGAAGGATGTTCCATTTCAGTGGTCGGATTAGTGCGAGGATAGCTTTCTGAGGCTTAAGGCCTTATTAACTTCAGCTCCAGTTTTGACCTTGCCGGTCGAGGGTCAGAGTTTCGCCATGTATTGTGAAGCTTCTGGAGTTGGTCTTGGTTATGTATTGATACAGCAGGGTCGAGTGAGAGCATATGCATCGAGGCAGCTAAAGGTTCACTAGTGCAACTACCCCACTCATGACTTAGAGTTGGCGACGGTAGTCTTCACGCTCAAGATCTGGAGACACTACTTATATGCAGTTCATTTATGAGATATTCACTGATCATTGTAGTCTTAAGTATATTATGAGTCAGCGAGAGCTGAACTTGAGGCAGAGGAGATGGATCGAGCTAATGAAGGACTATGATTTCACTATTCTATACCATCCGGGCAAGGAAAATATGGTAGCGGATGGCTTGAGTCAGAAGGCGGTGAGTATGGGCACCCTAGCTTCACTTTCAGTTTCTGAGCAACTGTTGGCCTTGGACATCCAGTCCTTGTCTAACCGATTGGTTAGGCTTGACTTGTCGAATCCTAGAAGAGTTCTTACCAGTGTTGAGGTCCATTCTACTCTAGTTGATCAGATTCAGAGCCGATAATTTGACGATCAGAGTTTGTGTGACCTTTGTGATTAGGTAGTTCGGGGTGAGGCTAACTGGGCTACTTTAGGTTCTAATGGTATTCTGAGGTTTGATAGTCATCTTTTTGTTCCAAGGGTTAGAGATTTAATTCAGTTGATACTCCATGAGGCACATTGTTCTAGATACTCTATTCATCCTAGCGTGGCAAAGATGTATAGAGATTTGAGACAGCTTTACTGGTGGTTCAGTATGAATAGGCTAAGTTTAGCCAGCTTTACTAGATACTCCATAGCGGAGTTTGTATCTCATTGGTTGAACTATGAGCAGGTTAAGTTCGAGCACATGAGACCGGGTTGCTTGATGCAACAACTTCCCATTCCTGAGTGGAAGTGGGAAGGTATTACCATGGACTTCATTATTAGTTTGCCTCGTACTTCTCAGGGGTTTGATTTCATTTGGGTGATCGTTGATAGGCTAACTAAGCCAGCACATTTTTTGTCGGTTCAGACTTCTTATGGTGCAGAGAGGTTAGCCCAGATCTACCTTCGTGAGATTGTTCGGTTTCACGGGGTCCAAGCTTCTATCATTTCATACCGCGGCACTCAGTTCACATCTCAGTTCTGGAGGGCTATTCAGCGAGATTTGGGTACAGAGGTTCAGCTTAGTACTGTTTTCCACCCTCAGACAGATGGCTAGTCCGAGAGGACTATTCAGGTCGTGGAGGACATGCTTTGGGCTTGTGTTCTTGACTTTGGAGGTTCATGGGATCAGTTTGTGTCATTGGTCGAGTTTGCTTATAATAATAGTTTTCATTCGAGCATTGGCATGGCACCTTTCAAGGCCTTGTATGGTAGGTGTTGCAGATCCTCAATTGGTTGGTTTGATGGTTTAGAGTACAGACCACATGGTACAGATTTGCTTAGAGAATCCTTAGACCGAGTTTATTTAGTTCAGGATAGACTTAGAGCGGCCCAGAGTAGGCAGAAGAGTTACGCTGATTGTAGACTTCCTTCCTTGGTGTTCAGTGTTAGTGACTTAGTTTTCTTTTGAGTATCGCCGGTGAAGGGAGTGATGAGATTTGGTCGGCGGGGCAAACTTAGCCCCAGGTTCATTGGGCCATTTGAAATTCTATTGAGGGTTGGTAGTGTTGTCTACATATTAGCTTTGCCTCCGATATTTTCAGTTGTTCACCCAGTTTTCCATGTCTCGATGTTGCGCCAGTATGTGCCAGATGAGTCTCATGTGTTGCATTAGGATTCGGTTCACTTAGACGAGAATTTATCATTTGTTGAGGAGTCGATAGCTATTCTGGCCAGAGATATCAGGAGATTGAGATCTAGGGAGATTCTAGTTGTGAAAGTTCAGTGGAGACATCATCCGATCGAGGAGGCTACTTAGGAGACCGAGAGTGAGTTGCGTGCTTAGTATCCGCAATTATTCGAGCCTTTAGGTACTCCCTTCTTCTTGACTTTCGAGGACGAAAGTCTTTTTAGTAGTAGATGTTTTGATGACCCTTTCAGTCATCTTTGTGTTTACGCATTCATTGTACTGGTAAAGCTATCCTGTAGCGGTCCTAAGTCTTTTATAACTTGCTGGGATCAGTAGTTCGGTACCCTGGTCGTTCGTTTGGGCGTTTTGGTCGTTTGCCTAATTTAGAGCTTTAACTTAGAATGTGTGATGACCCTTTCGGTTATCTTCGTGTTTATGCATTCATTGTACTATTAGAGCTTTCCTGTAGTGGCTCCAAGTCATTTATGGCTTACTGGGACCGGTAGTTCGGTGCCCTGGTCGTTCATTTATTTATTTTGCCTTTTTCCTGTTTTAGTGCTTTAACTTAGAATATCGTTGACTTTAGTCAACATTCTTAGCTAACAAGCTCGAAATTAAATTTTGATAGTTCTGTTAGCTCCAGAACATTGAGTTTGGTCTAGTTGGACCTTCAGTTGAGGCTTGAGGACTTTCGGTGTGGGTTTTGTGTTGTCTTCTCTGTTTTCAGGCCATTTGGAGTTGAAAGTATAACTTTGGGTGGCTTTCGATGATCGGAGTGTCAGATTCGAAATCTGATAATTCCATCAGCTTTGAAATGATGAGTTTGGGTTGGGAAGGTGGTTGGTTCAGGTTCTGGGTGAACCGGGCTCATTTCGAGCCTTTGGGTTCTTATTCATTAGTGTTGACTTGGGTTAACATTTCTCCAAAACAACCTCATAAGGAAGTTTCATTGATTTTGTTGAGTCCAGAATGACGTTTCCACTCTGTTAGAATATATTGGTTTTTGAATATCAGTTTTTGATTGTTCCCAAAATGCCCTATCGATTTTTGGGAATGTTGTAAATTTCTGGCTGTTGGAGGTGCTGGTCTTATGCCTTAATCGCGATCACGAGACTCCTTGTCGCGACCACGATAAAGTGCCTGGTTCATTATGCTTCGCGATCGCGACGTCCCCTGTCGCGATCGCGATGAAGTCCCTTCCCCTTTGTTCTTCCCGACCACATGGCTAGCCTTCACGATCATGATGGTCTAGCCAGCGTGGTCTTCACGACCATGAGGGGTCCCTTCGCGATCGCGATGAAGGACCCCTGAGCATTATATAAGTTTTCCAACTTCGTCTCTTTCATTCAAAACTCATTTTCTCCAGTGTTGACAGCTCCAAACTCGTACAAACTCGGTAATTGACCAATTTTGGATGTTGGGTTGCTAATTCCTTGGCCTTGATCGTTCCTCCATCATAATTGATAAGTTTTATCTACTTTAATACGTCAAATTATCTCCTTTGATTCCAGAATTGTTCCTTGTGTGGGCTGGCTGGTTTGAGCCAATTCCTTGGCCATTTTCCCTCTAAAATATGAGCATGCACACCTTGGAGGGTAGTGATCATCGTGCTCCTTTTCATTTTTGGTTTCGAGTTATGGGCTCCACGGGCCCGCTTTTGACCTAGATTTTAACCCGACTACAATTATAGCAATATAGGTATCGTTAGACTCATTTTAACGTATTATTTATGTTTGTGATAGTTTGATTACCATTCTGGATCTCTCAGAGCAATTCGGGCTTAGACGTTGTTATTCGGGCAGCTTGTCATCGTACGACAGGTAGGTTACGGTCTAAACTCCCTAGACTTAGCATATATCAGATAAAATTGTACTAGCTGGCATCCTTGGGTTGGGTTATTAGGTTGGTACCACAGACCTTGACTGCTTTCTTCATGTCCGTCTACTTTCCTTCCTTCGATTCTTGTAGTACTTGCTTGAGGCATTTTATTTACCCTTGTGGTCTGGTGAGGCCTTGTTTAACTCTGGGCCATAAATGGTGGTGGCCCGAGCATTATTATCGTGATATTATGCTGGCTATCTGTATTGTAGAGCGATTAGAGCCTGTGCAGGGCCGATAGGTTATTTGTGGGTCAGAGGCCATTGTTGTGATTGTGTATGCCATTCACCATGCATATAGATAGAGGGGATTTCTTCTTGATTTTTACTATGGTTTTGGCTTCGGGCCTACTGGGACTGATTTTCTAAACCTTGCTTGGCCCGTAGGGCCCGGTTTTGATAAAAATGATCTAAAAAGGGTTTGGTAACGTTTTAATGGGTCTTCTTGGGGTAAAGGAGTTTTAAAGGATATTTTATCACTAGCTCCACTTATACTGGACTCAACGAGGTCTAGTGCTAGACTTATTTACTATAGCTTTTGGGGTGCTGCTGGACAAGGTGGGGCTGTGTGCTAGAACTATTGGACTTACTATTTCAGACCTGGATACCTTCCAGGCAGCTTTACTTGGGGATTGATTTTAGATTGCGAGGCATCTAGTATGTTGGTCGGGGGCCTCCATGGACCTTATTATTCCAGACCAGATGCTGCGAGCTGCGGGTGTCGAAGTGGGGGTATATGGTGTAGTAGGGGTATACGGGTGTGACATTTCATGGATCCTGTCTTTTAGGCCTCATAGGTCGCTAGAAGAGGGTAACATACGGTACTACTATCACTCTTGACTTAGCATTGCATCATATCATTCATCTGTGTGAGGTACCACCCTTGTTTGTTGGTTGTTGAATGTACGCTCCGATAGTATGGGATGCCGGAGGGTTTTGTTTTCACTTGTTTGCGTTCCTCGGTTGTATGGGCGACCGGGGGACTGTAGGTTGACTCGTTTTACTTTACCATGATACTACCCCTTGTCACGGTTATGATTTTGAGACATTATACTGCAACGTTGTTAGTTCTGGTTTTGAGAGTGATATGATTAGTTTGGTTATTGATTCCTATTTTTCGAGCAAGTCTATCTTTACTCTTCTCTCCCATTCCTTATACTTGAGGTAACCGGTATACTATCCACTTTTAAAACTTATATATATACTATTTTTGCGAGGATACTAGGTGTGTCATCTCTTACTATGACCTGTGCCTGTGGTGTATATATTCTATTTGCTAGCCTTGTCTGTGTTTCGATTGTCTTCCCTCTGAGCTAGTTCCTGTGTACTTTTTCATTTATTTCTGTGACTACTTGCTTCTATTATGTCTGTTACTACGCTTTTATCTTATATGTGCCCAGTCGGCCTATGATACCTACTGGGTACCTTATTCTTTGCATTTGGTGCTCATACTACACTCTGCATCTTCTGGTGCAGATCCTAGTGTGGGTCATCGCCATTAGCTCATGGAGACTCATGCGAGGAGCTACTTTTGTGATATTCCGGACTGAGGGTGAGCTCTTAGCGACCGGAGCTTGACTTTAGTTTGTATTTTGCAAATTTGTACTCTCTTAGCTTTGGAGACTTGATGTATATGTTATTTTGGACCCTTGTACTCCTTATGTAGATCCGGCTCTTATACGCTATCATACCAGGTTTTGGGTTTGGTTTAGCTTCTGCATTGTATATATTACCTCTGTTATCTATTTATCTTCACCTTATTCCCTTGATTTCACTTATTAAATTGTTCTTCTGCTTGGATTGTTAGATAGTAGCCCATTACTGACAGTTCTGGGCTACGGGGATTGGTTCACCTACTAGGGGGTTGTAGGTGTCATCATGACCAAAAAACTGGGTCGTGACAGCTTGGTATCAGAGCTCTAGGTTCATTGGTGTCATTGATATAGGAGCCAATGTCTAGTAGAGTCCTGCGGATCAGGGCGGAGACGTTTGTACTTAATATTCGAGAGGCTATAGTGACATCATAGGAAAAATTGGATTTGTCTTTTTTCTATCTCATGCATAGTATCCTTGAAAGTTTTTGGAAATCTCACTTATTCTGGTTCACTCTTCCGCAGATGTTTCTTTTGAGATCTTCAGCTTCTGGCGGAGGAGAGCCTCCTGCCCTTACACCTCTGACTCCAGCTAGGGGTTAGAGTGGTCGCAAGGGTAGAGGTAGGGGTCGTGGATGCCCCAGAGCAGCGGTACCTGCTTGAGCTGCTAGAGTTGAGGTAGAGCCCAAATATGACTATGAGCCCGAGTTTGTTCCTGAGCAGCAGCATGTGGACCCGGAGGTAGCCCAGGTGCTACCAGTTCCAGCACAAGTTTCTGTGCCAGCCTCAGCCCCAGCTCAGTCTTCGGATATTAGGGGTTTACTTTTTCAGTTTTTGGGTATGATTGGGGAGAGACCTTCTGAGGTAGCACAGACTCAGGGGGCAGCCCTAGGTGTTCAGAGTTCAGAAGTGCAGCCTTCTACTACGGCTCCTCATGCCGAGGTTATTCCGGTCCCTTCAGATGCACAGTCTCTTGCTTCTTAACCAGCTATGACAGATGGGGAGCAGAAGGCCTTGGGTAGATTCTTCAGATTGGCACCACCGAGATTTGCTGGTATGTCAGGTCAGGACCCGCATGATTTTATTACTACATGTGAGGAGATGTTGCACCATCTGGGTTTATTGGAGACTCACGGAGTCGGTTACACCACTTATCAGCTGGTGGGTCCAGGGAAGTTATGGTGGAGGGCACAGGTTGTCTGCAGACCTTCTACATCACCTCACTTGACTTGGTCCAAGTTCTAGGAGGCATTTATGGCCAAGTTCTTGCCACAGAGCGATAGAGATCATCAGAGGGAGGAGTTCACTGGACTTGCTCATGATTCTATGACTGTCTCGAAGTATAAGACTCGTTTCTATCAGTTTGCTCCCTTTGGGGACATGATGATGCCTACTGAGGCTGACAAGATTCGTAGATTTGTTTGGGGACTACGGAGAGAGTTTAGAGAGCCCACAGAGATATTGGTTGCTAGTGGTCAGTCTTTCCAGGCCATTGTGGACTATGCTCATACTGTAGAGGATTCGTGTTATCAAGACACTGGGGCCAGAGATAAGAGGCCTCGACATCAAGGTGGCTAAAGTGGTTCCAGACATGGTGGTAGAGGTTCAGGCCAGTGGGGTCGGGGTTATCAGCCCCAGGAACATCAGGGTTAGACTAGTTGACCTGTTCAGGCGTCACTTTAGGCTTCTGGTTATCAGTTTGAGCAGGGTCAGAGTAGTTATCATGATCACAGTGGTCAGTCTGCGAGAGGTACTACTTTTGGGGCATCAAGCCAAGGTGGCCACACAGGTTCAGCGGGTTCATTTTGATAGGGTGGGCCGTCAGGGTTGTGCTATGAGTATGAAGTCAACAGTAATCTTTCCATAGATTGCCCCTAGTGGGGTACAACTTGTTATGAGTGTGGAGTTAGTGGCCATTTTTCTAGGGATTGCCCTCAGCGAGGTACAGTTCAGCCAGCCGCTTTGCCGACTCAGCCTATATGCTCAGTTCAGCCACCGGCTTGAGGAGGTGGTGATCAGGGTAGAGGTGGAGCTCCATGTGGTAGAGCAGGTGGTAGGGATGGTGGTCGGGCAGGTGGAGGTCATCGTCAATTCTATGCGGTCCCTGGGAGACCAGAGGCAGAGGCCTCGAATGTCGTGATTACAGGTATGATTTATGTGTGCCATCAGCCTGCTACGACTTTCTTTGATCCTGGATCCACTTATTCATATGTATCTGCCTACTTTCTACCTTGTTTGGGGCTGGATAGTGAGCCATTATCTGTTCCTGTTTCTGTTTCGACCCTAGTAGGAGATTCTTTAGTAGTGGATCGGATTATGAGATCCTGTGTGATATTTGTTGGTGATTTGGAGACTTGGGGTGATTTGATGATACTCGATATGTTAGATTTTGACGTGATACTGGGTATGGACTAGTTATCCCCTCACCATGCAGTTTTGGATTGTTATGCCAAGACCGTTACCATAGTCGTGCCCGTTGTATCCCCGGTTGTGTGATAAGGTTTTGTTAGCCATGCACCGTCTGGGATCATCTCTTGTCTACGAGCTAGAAAGTTGATATCTCGCGGGTGTTTAGCTTATCTAGCATATGTCTGAGATGCTAGTGTTGAGCCTTCATCTCCTGAGTATGTTCCTATGGTTAGACACTTCCTAGATGTGTTTCCTACTGACCTGCTGATGTGCCGCCATTTTACGGCACTTTTGAACTTTAAACTAAGAACAATCGTATGTTTTCAAGCAACCGTTGTCGTTTTTGATGTTTTTATGTTGTATTTTCAGGAAATAGGGACAAACATGGAAACGGAAGGAAATATGAGCAAAACGACATTCTGGATAAGAGTGACGGCCTGAGTGACGGTCCGTCACATGTGACCGTCAAGTGGAGGCAGTTCACTGCCTAAGGGTGACGGTTCCGGCGACGGTCTGTCAGCCTGGCCGTCACACCTAGGCAGTCTGCTACGCGGAATCCGAGCGTTTTTGTGTTTAATTCCTGGACTCCTATAAATACCCTATGTTAGGTTTATTTTACATATTATTCATGACCCAATAGTTTTAGAAGAGTTTTTAGTCGATTTTGGAGAGTAAGAACACGTTTTCTTGTTCTTGAATTCGTGTTCTTGATTTGTTCTTGGGATCTTGGTTTTTCTTGTTCTTGGATATTTGAAGATTGTTTTCATTATATTGTAAGAATCTCTTCTCCTTATTATGAATATGAATTTCTTCTCTTCTTCTTCTAGCATGATTAACTAAACTCCCACAACTAGGGTTGTGGGAGTCATGGCTAAAGTAGCGATATAGATTCCGGGTAGCGACGGGTTCAATATATATGATTGTCACGTAGTTAATCATTCATTATGTCACGTTTTCTAGTGGTTGCCAACATTAGAACATGCCTAGGTTTAATTTGCTTGAGTAAAGAGATTAAAACCGGGAAACTTGATTAACAACGAGGATTCGAGACTACTAACTCTCGTCTTATGATTAATGCTGTAACTAGATTAATCTACTTGATGTTTAGGATTGAAATATAAAAGAATACCTTTTCAAGTTCGAGAGAATTGAAAAGTAAATTCGTCTATTTGGTTGAGAAACATTTAGATGATACCATTAATTCAATCACATCGTGATACGCATATAGAAAGAACCCGGTTAAGCTTAGAATCGACATCGTCACCAACGCCATGGTAAACACTTCCCTAGTTCATTCTCCTACTGATTATTTCTCATACATTATTGTTTGTTTTTGGTTCACAAGTTGATCACACAAACCCCCCCCCCTTTATTTACCGGAAACTATTGACCATTAGTCAACTAATTCACTAAAGACTTAATTTTCACCATATTCTCTGTGGGATCGACCCCAACCTTTGTTGGGTTCTATATTTGACAACGATCGCTTACGCTTCTTAATTGGAGTGGTACTTTGAGCGTTATCAAATTTTGGCGTCGTTGCCGGGGAATACGGTTGTTTGTTAAGTCCGGTGTGTTTATTTGACTCTTAGTCATACTTTCCTGCTTTTACGTTTATTTGTTGTTTTTGTTTTTTGACAGGGTACAGAGTTGTGCATGCCAAGTACCCGGCGCTCGGGTGAATCAACATTACCTTACGACCCCGAGCTTGCTAGAACATTGAGGCGGAATATGGCCGCACAACAAGAGGCAGCAAGGCTCGCTGCAGAACTGCAGGCCCAACAAAATCTGAATGCTGGTGGTCTGCAGGACGATGTTATGCTGAATGATGAGGATATCGACTTGGATGGAGTTGGCGCTACGGGTGCCATTGCTCTTCCACCGCTAGCGCCCGGAGCCAAGTTCAACATCACTAGCACGATGATCCAGCTGTTGAACTTGAGAGGAGTGTTCTGTGGTGCCGCTGGTGATGATCCAAACCAGCACCTGATGAATTTCGTGGGCATCTGCAAGTCGTTCGAGTTGCCTGGAGTGAGTCAGATGGCAATCAGGCTCAGGTTGTTTCCGTTGTCTCTGTCTGATGAGGCAGCATTGTGGTTGACAGAGCTGACCCCCGACTCTATCACAACTTGGGGAGAGTTGAAAGGAGCTTTCCTAGAAAGGTTCTTTCCTCCCTCTAGGATGATACAGTTGAGGGATGAAATTAGTAATTTCAGACAGCAACCTCACGAAGCGTTACATGAGACTTGGTTGCGGCTCAAGAAGAAGCTGACACAATGCCCAAACCATCAGTTGACCGAAATTTTTTTGATGCAGACGTTCTACAGGGCACTAAATTCAGCTACCAAGCCGACGTTGGACAACGCAGTAGGTGGTGCATTCATGGGTCTCACTTTTGTTGAGGCCACAACTACTTTGGACAGGCTCACCAAAACCAACAGGGCCTGGCATACACGGGATACAGAGGTAGCAGCTAGCACTTATGCAGTTGGTATGTCAGCTGAGCAGCGTAGAAAAGAGGAGGAGCGCGACCAAGACATGGCGCATTTGAAAACGCAATTGGACCTACTGACAAAGCATTTGTTTTCAGGAGGTATGGAGAAGGTAAAAGCTGTGGGTTCCCAAGGTAGAGCAGCAGAGTTGGAAACTGATGAGGAGGCAAATTACTTGGGGGGTTTCCAGGCCAATGGCCAAGGAAACCAAGGTCGGACCTATCAGAAAGACAACTACTACGAAAAAGCTGGCTACAGAGATTGCGAGCAGGGAAACTAGAGGAATAACACCGATAGAGGTGGCTTGTATGTACCACCTGGTAATCGGGACAAAGCTAGCAACGAGGCAGGGACTTCCAAGCTAGAGAACATGATGGCGAATATGCTGCTGAAGGTAGAATCGACTGACTCTGGGTGAAGGAGACAAGGACTGAGTTATAGGCCATGAGTCAAATAGTGGAGGCGCATTCCACTTCGATTAAGCAATTGGAGCAGCAAGTGGGCTTAATCTCGGCATCTCTAAACCAAAGGAAGACAGGTACCTTACCGAGTGACATGATTCAAAACCCGAGGAACGACGCGAGCTGTATGGCTATCACCTGCCAGGCCTTACACCTGAGAGAGATGTTGATTTTGACATTGAGTTAGAGCCGAGAACCAGGCCCATTTCTAATCTCCTCCCTACTGTATGGCTCCTGCTAAGTTAAGAGAGCTTAAGGAGAAGCTTCAGGACTTGTTAGCTAAGGGGTTCATTAGAATGAGTGTGTCACCTTGGGGTGCTCCTGTTCTCTTCGTGAAGAAGAAGGATAGGTCGATGCGGATGTGTATTGACTATTGGCAGTTGAATAAGGTGACAGTGAAGAATAGGTATCGGATGCCAAGGATTGATGACTTGTTTGATCAGCTCCAGGGTTCAGCCATGTTTTCAAAGATTGATTTGAGGTCTGGCTACCATCAGTTGAGGATTAGGGCAGAGGACATCCCTAAAATAGCATTCAGGACATGTTATGAACACGATGAGTTCCTGGTGATGTCGTTTGGGTTGACTAATGCCCCCGCAGCCTTTATGGATTTGATGCATAGGTTGCTTAGCCCATAATTGTATATGTTCATGATAGTCTTCATTGACAACATTATGATATCCTCGAGGAGTAGGGACGAGCATGAGCCGCACTTGAGGACTGTACTTCAGACTTTGAGAGATTATTGACTTTATGCCAAGTTCTCAAAGTGTGAGGTTTGGCTTGAGTCAGTTGCATTCCTAGGTCCCGTGGTGTCTAAGGATGGGATTAGGGTTGATTTGGGTAAGATTTCTACAATTTGTGATTGTCCTAGACCAACTACTCCTATCGAGGTTTGCAACTTTATTTGTTTAGTCGGGTACTACAGACGGTTCATTAAGGGATTTTCTTCCATAGCAGCACCCTTGACTATGCTGACTAGGAAGAATGTTCCATTTTAGTGGCCTAACCAGTGCAAGGATAGCTTCCAGAGGCTTAAGGCCTTACCGACTTCAGCTCCAGTATTGACTTTGCCGATTGAGGGTCAGAGTTTCTCCGTGTATTCTGATGCTTCAGAGGTTGGTCTTGTTTGTGTGCTGCATATGCGTCGAGGTAGCTAAAGGTTCACGAGTGCAACTATCCACTCATGACTTGGAGTTAGCGGCGGTAGTCTTCGCGCTCAAGATCTGGAGGCACTACTTACATGGAGTCCATTGTGAGATATTCACCAATCACCATAGTATTCAGTACATTACGAGTCAGTGGGAGCTGAACTTGAGGCAGAGGAGATGGGTTGAGCTACTGAAGGACTATGATTTCACTATTCTATACCATCCGGGCAAGGCAAACGTGGTAGCGGATGCCTTGAGTCGGAAGGCGGTGAGTATGGGAAGCCTAGCTTCATTTTCAGCTTCTGGGAGACCATTGGCCTTGGATATCTAGTCCTTGGCTAACCGATTGGTTAGGCTTGACTTATCGGATCCTAGCTGAGTTCTTGCCAGTGTTGAGATTCGTTCTACTCTAGCTGATCAGATTCAGAGCTGATAGTTTAAAGATCAGAGTTTGTGTGACCTTCGTGATCAGGTAATTTGGGGTGAGGCCAGCCGGGCTACTTTGGGTTCTGACGGTATTCTGAGGTTTGATGGCCGACTTTGTGTTCTGAGGGTTGGTGATTTGATTCAGTTGATACTCCATAAGGCACATTATTCTAGATACTTTATTCATCCTGGTGCGGCGAAGATGTATAGAGATTTGAGATAGCTTTACTATTGGTGTGGTATGAAGCGGAATGTAGCAGAGTTTGTATCTCGGTGATTGAACTGTCAGCAGGTGAAGTTCGAGCACATGAGACCGGGTGGCTTGATGCAGCGACTTCCAATTCCTGAGTGGAAATGGGAAGGTACTTCTATGGACTTTGTTGCTGGTTTGCCTCATACTTCTCGAGGTTTTGATTCCATTTGGGTGATTGTGGATTGGCTGACTAAGTCAGCCTAATTCTTTCTGGTTTAGACTTCCTACGGTGCTGAGAGGTTAGCTCATATTTACATTCGTGAGGTTGTTCGGTTGCACGCAGTTCACATCTCAGTTCCGAAGAGCTATACAGAGGGACTTGGGCACAGAGGTTCAGCTTAGTACTGCTTTCCACCCTCAGACAGATGGCCAGTCCAAAAGGACTATTCAGGTCCTGGAGGACATATTTCGGGCTTGTGTACTTGACTTTGGAGGTTCATGGGATCAGTTTGTGCCATTTGCCAAGTTTGCTTATAGTAATAGCTTTCATTCAAGCATTGGCATGGCACCTTTCGAGGCCTTGTATGGTAGCCATTGCAGATCACTGATTGGTTGGTTTGATGGGTTAGAGTCTAGACCGCAGGGTACAGATTTGCTTAGAGATTCCTTGGACCAAGTCCGTTTGATTTAGGATAGACTTAGAGCAGCCCAGAGTAGGCAGAAGAGCTACGTTGATCATAGACTTTGTGCCTTGGAGTTCAGTGTTGGTGACTTGGTTTTCCTTTGAGTATCGCCCGTGAAGGGCGTGATGAGATTTGATCGGTGGGGCAACTTTAGCCCCAGGTTTATTGGGCCATTTGAGATTCTACCGAGGGTTGGTAGTGTTGCCTACATATTAGCTTTGCCTTCGATGTTTTCAGCTATTCACCCAGTCATTCATGTCTCGATGTTGCACCAGTATGTTCCAGATGAGTCTCATGTGTTGCATTGGGATTCAGTTCAGTTAGATGAGAGTTTATCATTTGTTGAGGAGCCGATAGCTATTCTGGCCAGAGATATCAGGAGATTGAGATCTAGGGAGATTCTGATTGTGAAAGTTCAGTTGAGGCATCATCTAATCAAGGAGGCTACTTGGGAGACCGAGAGTGATTTATGTGCTCAGTATCCATAGTTGTTTGAGCCTTTAGGTACTCTCTTCTTCTTGACTTTCGAGGATGAAAGTCTTTATAGTAGTGGATGTTGTGATGAACCTTTCGGTCATCTTCGAGTTTATGCATTCATTGTACTGAGAGCTTTCCTGTAGTGGCCCCAAGTCATTTATGGCTTGTTGGGACCGGTAGTTTGGTTCCCTGGTCGTTCGTTTGGTTGTTTTGCCCTTTTATTGTTTTAGAGCTTTAACTTAGAATATCGTTGACTTTAGTCAACATTCTTAGCGAACATGCTCGGAATTTAATTCTCATAGTTCCATTAGCTCCGGAACATTGACTTCGGTCTATTTAGACCTTCAATTGAGGCCTAAGAATTTCCGGTGTGGGTTTTGTGTTGTCTTCTCTGTTTTTAGGCCATTTAGAGTTGAAAGTGTAACTTTGGGTGGCTTTCGATGATCGGAGTGTCAGATTCAAAATCCAACGATTCGATCAACTCCAGAATAATGAGTTTGGGTTGGGAAGGTGGTTGGTTTGGGTTCTGGGTGAGTCGGGCTCATTTCGAGCCTTTGGGTTCTTATTCGTTAGTGTTGACTTAGGTCAACATTTCTCCAAAACAACCTCGTATGGAAGTTTCATTGATTCTTTTAAGTCCGGAACGTCGTTTCCACCCTGTTAGCATTATTGGTTTTTGAATATCGGTTTCTGATTGTGCCCGGAATGCCCCGTTGAGTTTTGGGAAAGTTGCAGATTTCTGGCTATTGCAGGTGCAGTCCTCAGGCCTTAATAACGATCGTGAGACTCCTTGTCGCGGCTGCGATAAAGTTCCTAGTTCATTGTGCTTCGCGATCGCGACGTCCCCTATCGCGACCGCAATGAAGTCCTTTTCCATTTGTTCTTCGCGACCGCGTGGCTAGCCTTCACGATCGCGATGGTCTAGCTAGCGTGGTCTTCATGACCGCGAGGGGTCCCTTCGCGATCACGATGAAGGACCCCTGAGCAGTATATAGGGTTTCCAACTTCGTATCTTTCATTCAAAACTCATTTTCTCCATTGTTGACAACTCCAAACACGTACAAACTCGGCAATTGACCAATTCTGGGTGTTGGGTTGCTAATTCCTTGGCCTTGATCTTTCCTCCATCATAATTGGTAAGTTTTATTTGCTTTAATCCATCAAATTATCTCCTTTGATTCCCAAATTGTTCCTTGTATGGGCTGGCTGGCTTGAGCCAATTCCTTGGTCATTTTCCCTCTAAAATCAAAGCATGCACACCTTGGAGGGTAGTGATCATCATGCTCCTTTTCATTTTTGGTTTTGAGTTGTGGGCCCCGTGGGCCCTCTTATGACCCGGATTTTGACCCGGATAGAATTGTAGTGATATTGGTATCGTTAGACTCATTTTAACGTATTATTTATGTTTGTGATAGTTTGATTATCATTCGGGATCTCTCGAAACTATTTGGGCTTGGACGTTGTTATTCGGGTAGCTTGTCGTTGGACGACAGGTAGGTTATGGTCTAAACTCCCTAGACTTAGCATATATCAGATAAAATTGTACTAGATGGTATCCTTGGGTTGGGTTATTAGGTTGGTACCACAAACCTTGACCGGTTTATTCATGTCCGCCTACTTTCCTTTCTCCGATGATTGTAGTACTTGCTTGAGATGTTTTATTTACCCTAGTTGTTCGGTGAGTCCTTGTTTTACTCTGGACCATGGATGGTGGGTTATTTAGGGGTGCCCATGAGTCCCAAGCACCATTATCATGATATTATGTTGGCTATCTATGTTGTAGAGTGATTGGAGCCTGTGCAGGGCCGATAGGTTTTTTGTGGGCCGGGGGCCACTGTAGTGATTGTGTATGCCATTGACCATGCATATATATAGAGGGGATTTCTTCTTATTTTTACTATGGTTTTGGCTTCGGGCCTATTGTGACGAATTTTCTAAATCTTACATGGACCATGGGGCCCATTTTTGGTAAAAATGAGCTAAAAAGGGTTTGGTAACGTTTTAATGGGTCTTCTTGGGGTAAGGGAGTTTTAAAGGATATTTTATCACTAGCTCCACTTATACTTGACTCAATGGGGTCGAGTGCTAGACTTATTTACTACAGCTTCTGGGGTGCTGCTGGACTAGGCGGGGTCGTGTGCTAGAACTATTGGACTTACTGTTTTAGACCTGGATACCTTCTAGGCAGCTTTACTTGGGGATTGATTTGAGATTGTGGGGCATCTAGTATGTTGATCGGGGGCCTCCATACACCTTGCCATTCTGGACCACAGATTGTAAATTGCGGGTGCCGTACGGGGGGGTATATGGTGTAGTAGGGGTATACGGGTGTGACCTTCCATGGATCCTATCTTCTGGGCCTCATAGGTTACCGGAAGCGGATAACATACGGTACTACTATCACTGTTGACTTAGCATGGTATCATATCATTCATCTGTGTGAGGTACCATCTTTGTTTGTTGGTTGTTGATTGTACGCTCTGGTAGTATGGGATGCCGGAGGGTTTTGTTTTCACTTGTTTGCATTCCTCGGTTGTATTAGCGGTCGGGGGACTGTAGGTAGACTCTTGTTACTTTACCATGATACTACCCCCCATCACGGTTATGATTTTGAGATATTATACTGCAACATTGTTAGTTCTGGTTTTGAGAGTGATATGATTAGTTTGGTTATTGATTCCTGTTTTTCGAGCATGTCTATCTTTACTCTTCTCTCCCATTCCTTATATTTGAGGTTACCGGTATACCGTCCACTTTTAAAACTTGTATATATACTATTTTTTCGAGGATGCTAGGTGCATCGTCTCTTACTTTGACCTGTGCCTGTTGTGTATATATTCTACTTGCTAGCCTTGTTTGTTGTTTTGGTTGTCTTCCCTCTGGGATAGTTCCTGCGTACTTTTTTGTTGATTGTTGTGACTACTTGCTTCTATTATGTCTATTACTACGCTTTTATCTTATATGTGCCCAGTCGGCCTATGATACCTATTGGGTACCTTACGCTTCACATTTGGTGCTCATACTACACTCTACATCTTCTGGTGCAGATCCTAGTGTGGGCCATCATCGTTATCTTGTGGAGACTCATGCGAGGAGCTGCTTTTGTGATATTTTTGACTGAGGGTGAGCTCTTGGCGATTGGAGCTTGACTTTAGTTTGTCTTTTGCATATTTGTACTCTCTTAGCTTCGGAGACTTGATGTATATGTTATTTTGGACCTTTGTACTCCTTATGTAGATCCGGCTCTTATACGCTATGATACCAGGAGTTGGGTTTGGTTTAGCTTCCGCATTGTATATATTACCTCTGTTATCTATTTTTCTTCACCTTGTTCCCTTTCTTCTTCTTATTAAATTGTTCTTCCGCTTGGATTGTTATATAGCAGCCCATTACTGACCATTCCAGGTTACGGGGATTGGTTCGCCTACTGGGGGGTTGTAGGTGTCATCATGACCAAGAAATCGGGTCGTGACAAGATGGTAGTTGTTATACTCTTGGATTATTTTTTATTATTATAAGCTAGACTCTAATGGTGGTTATTGCTGAGAGAAAAAATGGGTTCTGACAAGAGACTTTTTATGCATGTGGTTTGATTGAATTACACAGTAGCAATTTTGTAATATGCTAGTAAGTGTTTGTAAATCTCACGTAGTTCTTTTCTTGACTGTTGATAAACTTCATATGTGATTGTTTGTCTGATATTCATTTGATTTTATTATTTTCGGGCATACATTGTAATGTTCATGAATTGACATGTGACAAACTTCATCCTGATATAGAGTTGGAGAATCTTTTAAATGTTGCATATAACAATTGTGATTAGATTCAAATAATTTAGCATTTTTTGTTGTATTGTTTGACGCTTTCAAATTATGAATTAGAAACTGTTTTTGTTTGTCCTAGATCTAATGAAGAAGAATATTAGTCTTTTTCAAATAAAAACTATTGTTATTGTATTCAGAGATCCCTTGTTGGCATAACATGGAACCTATATGTTAGTAAATCCTTTCTAAATTTTACCAATAATAAGAAAGGTCATCAAAAAGATCTCTTGTATCAGCAATAAAATGAATTTTTGACGGTCATATCAAAAACCATAAAATATGAATAAAGGTGTATTTATGAAACTTCTAGTGACTATTGTATTTCTCGCCAAAAAGACCCCTTTTATCGGTAATAAAAAAATTAGCGGCACTAATAAAAGCCATAAAATGTGTAACCTAGAAAAACCTTGGGAGGGTTTTAGCAGCCATTTAAATTGCCGGAATCAATCTCCATTTAAAAGCATATACCTTTGTCTGCCATACTATGGTCCTTTACCAGCATTTGGTCAAATGGCCAATAAAGTCTTTGGCGACGCCGGCTATAGCGGTCAATGTGCAATTGCTGATAAATACTTTAGCGGCCATTTTTATTGCAGCTAAAACTCATTTTTATTGCTACTAAATATCTTTTTTATAGTAGTGTACATAGACTACCATTCTTTTTCTTTACAAATAAGACTGGAGTACCCCATAGAAAGGCACTCGGACGAATAAAACTGTCACGATCCGACTTCTCAGGTCATGATGGCACCTACAAACCCCTTGTAGGCTTACCAATCTTCGTATCCCAGAACGATTAGTAATGGGATACTAGCTACTAAGCACACAGAAGAAACAATATATAAGCGGAAACAAGAGAGAAAGTAAAGAAATATAACAATTGGAATATATATATAAAGAAATCCAAACCATCTCACGACCTGGTATCATAGTATAGAAGCCACTACTACATACACAGAGTACAAAAGGGTATAAAATAGAATATATATTTGTCTCTAAATAAAGAAAAGAGTACATAGTACAAAAGAAGAGATAAGAACTAAGTTTCTTTCACCAGGAGCTCACCCTATGTCTCGAATGTCTGAAAAGCTGCACGAGTCTCTACGCAATCAATGGAGAGAGCTCACACTAGGATCTGCACCAGGAAGATGCAAAAGTGTAGTATGAGCACCAATTATAAAGTAACAGGTATCCAGTAGGCATCATAGGCCGACTGAGCGCATATAAATTATAAAAGTAATATAAAGCAGATATGAAAGAAAGTAGTCATAGAAGCAAACAGAGAATAGTACATGAAAACTAGCACAGATAGAATACCAGAGAATACAAGCATACTATGCTAGCCATAAAAGATATATATAACATAGAACACGGGTGGACGAAAGGAGAATGCACCTGGATCCTTGCAACAACAATATAGAGAGAGAGTTTAGAAAAATATGGCGGTATACCGGTAACCTCAAAAAAAGGAAGGAAGGAAAGCAACTAAATGTAAACACGCTTGAAATACAACTCACAATGTAAGAATGATCGAATATAACCCACAAGTAGCTATAATATAAACAGGTACTATGATAAGAGCAAAAAAACTGATTCTACCTACTGTCACCGCCTAAAATCTCATTAGGCCATGAGTGCACCCACCATCCCTGTAGGTGAACCCCTTTCCTTTTTAACCATCTAACAGTATAATAATGTGGAAGTGAAATGAAGGTAAGCAACCAATTCTTATAAATGCGGAATAAACGAGTTAGAAATCCAAACTATCCCAAGACCTGGTGACACCAGTATAAGAGCATCTATGAATATGAAACAACTCTGTAAAAACTAAAACAACTGTCTAGAAGAAAGTAAGACAGAAAACATAAAGAATCTCTGAAATCCAGTATTGTCGAAGAAAAAGCCGCTCACCCTGAATTCTAACCGCAGCAGCCTCAAACACAAATAACAAGTCAAGTATTCCTAGTACCTGGCTCAGTTCCTGCACGCAAAAAGGTGCAGCAAGTATAGAGTGAGTACAGAAAATACGTGTACTCAACAAGTTTTGATTACTAACTCCTTCTAGAAGCAATAACGAGATGTATCTTAAAAATTTCCTTTTTCACAAGTAAAATCTTACCAAAATATAAGGCACCATAACATAACAAATAAGGCACGTACTGAAAAATTCAATAGAAAGTGAAATGCAGATGAAATGTAATGCAATGCAGTGCACTAGCCAAAATTAAATCGGTACATACTCACCAAAACCATTTCCCATCGGCACAATAAAATCCACCAAAATCATTTCCCATTGGCATAATAAGACCTGCCAGAACCATTTCCCATCGGCATAATAAAACTCGCCAGAACCATTTCTCATCGGCATAGTAAAATCTACCAAAATCATTTCCCATCGACCACTACTAAAAACAGCTCAAAAAGAGATGGATAGAAAAGCGAGGACAGCGTCTCTATCGAAAAGCGATAAAAAAAGCGACTTTGTCCGTCGCTTTTCTAATTTTTTTTAATTTATAATTATTTTTTTACAAAAAGCGACGAACAGCGTATCTTTATCCGTCGCTCTTTTTTGTGAATTTTTGCGCCAAAATTATTTCGTATTTATTTTTTAATAAAAGCGATGGACAGTTTCACAATTATTAAAAAAAAAATTAAAATAACGACGTTGTTCGTCGCTTTCTTTAAATTTTAATTTATATTAAAAAAAATAGAATGTCACTTTTCGGTCAATACATGGTCAACTCATTTAAAAAAAGCGATGGACAAAAGCGACGTTGTCCGTCGCTTTTTTATTTATACAGTTCCCTCACTATCTCTCTTTCTCTTTCTCTCCTCCTCTCCTCCTCTCCTCTCCTCCACCGGTGCTCCACTGCTGCCTCCACCGCCGCTGCCTCCACCTCCGTTGTTAGCCTCCACCCTCCAACCTCCTCCTATTTGAGGTTAGTTTTTTTGTTTATTTAAAGGTTATAGTTTAATTTGGGTATTTTTTATTTTGAAAATTGATAGTGAATTCTGGACTAGGGTATGTTGTTGTTGTTAAATTCTAGATTAGGGTGTATATGTTGTTGTTGTTGAATTCTAGACTAGAATTTTGAGAAATTGATAGTAAAAATTGATATGTGAAAAGATTGTGTCACAATCCGAAATCGGGTCATGATGGAGCCTACATAACCGCCCAGTAGGCAAGCCAAACCCAACAATGTGGAAGATAATAAAGTAGTTAAAATAAGGAAAAGCGGAAGACATAAATGAAAAGACACACCAATAGCATATATACATACCATCGTACAAAATATACATAATAAGGCCCTAAAATGACCAAAGAGACAAAACATATACGAGAACCAACCCGGATCTGGTGTCACTACTACAAGAACGACTAAAGTAAGGAGTAGCTATACAACAGACTTTGTATATCCAAAATACAAATTATAGACAGAATATACAAGATGGAAAGCATGTAAAGTCTCCAAAAGCACCGGAAGCTCACCGCGATCCAAACTGCAACAGGCCTCAAACGAAGGGAGGATTAGTAAAGGTGGCTCGTACTAGGTGTTGTATCAAAAAAAGATGCAGAGTGTAGTATGAGTACCAAGACAATGGGTACCCAGTAGGCATCATAGGCCGACCGAGCACAGAAATATAATATATAAATATAAATTACAGGAAAGCAGCAAAAATACAGGGATCCACCTAAATCTAGTTATAAAGCCAAAAACTGAAATAACCAAGCCAAAAAGGTGAAGTAGTAACAAGATCAACCCAGAACTACCGACAATCCAAAAAGCACCCAAGCCAATGCAATTTGATGAAATGATGATGCAATGTATGAATATGCTCAGACCAAATCCTGGTATATCTGGTACTCAGGCACCTGGGATAGAACATCAAGCTTATCCAATGAGTGTATGAAGGAAAAACCTGAAATAGAGTATCGGGGCATCCAGAAGTGATCAACGAATTTATCAGTAAATGCAAAAAGGTAAAAACCCAAAATAACACATCGGGCGCCTGAAATTTATCCTCGGACTCATCAACATATGCATAGAAAGTAGTATTTTTCCCTTCCCTTCCAAAATCCATGGTAAAATCCAATAAAGTTTAGTTCAAATCAAAAAAGCACCGTAGCCGTAGTAAACCTCATTTTGAACTAAAAGTCACAAAAAATACTCCCTTTCCGTGCCAATAATATGCAATACAGTATGAGCATGAAATGTCCATATTCAAAGAAAGTCATGCACAACAGGGCAAAACAGGGCAAAATACCCTCCAAACCAAGAGAACTAACTTGGGGCTCCGTCCAAATCTAAGCTATGACCTGGGGCCCACAGTTACACACAACCATAGAATAAAGCGGATAAAATAGGAAAGTAATAGCGAAAAAGGAACACAAGAACCTCTACTCTACCTCCAAAATCTCCTAAAAGCAACCTAGGGATTCCAAGCTAGCCAAAGCAATACTACAAGCTCCTAGACTAAGGATAAACATGGTAATCCTAAACTATAATCCGAAATGGCCAATTTAAAGTAATAAACAGGATTAAAGCCTAAATCTACCTAAAGCCAACCTAACATTCCAGTAACAAATAAATATATATAATCTAACTAAACTCAGTCTAGAAAGTAAAGTGTAATCTACCTCGGGGCCGAACCGCAAACACGAACTATCACTCGTATGCCTTCCCCTTTCGAACAGCCTCAAAAAGCTGCCACGCTATCAAGAATACAATCCAGGTGTCAAGACGAGAAGAATGACACCCATATTGCTATACAGAAAATCAGGTCAGAAATTGATCCTCGGGGCCCGCACAATGAAATAGAAACTAAAATTCATAATTAAGTCTACAGTGGGTTAAGGAACTCATGCTCAAAATTTGAGCACGAACGGAGTTCATTTCGGGGCTTAAATCCCGAAGTGCTACTAATTCAAAGGATTTAACAAGGAAACAATAGGAAAAAAATAACGGGTTTAACGGGGATCAAGCAACATAAAAGAGATAAGGAATAGAGAGGAACTTACCAGATGAAGAGAATTGAAAGAGAGGAGCTGGAACTAGAGCACAATGATAAAAAATGGAGGAAATTAGAATTTTTGGAAGAGAAAACAAAGTGGACAGCTTAAATAGTTGTCTGGGGTCCTTCATCGCGATCGCGATAGGACCCCATGCGATCGTGAGGAAATGCGGGCCAAACTATTGCGGTCGCGAATAGTCTAGCCACGCGATCGCATAGAGCAAGCTAGACCGGGTCCCAGCCTGCTTCATCGCGAATGCGAGAAGCAGCCTACGCAATCGCGATTATCAAGAAACTAGACCATCATGAACGCGATAGCCACCTTCGATCGCGATGACCAAACTGGTCTACAACTTTATAGCAGCAACCAGCAATTTACAAGGCTGAAAAATTCACCTGACGGACCCTCGAGATTCATCCGGAACCCTGTGAACACAAACCATGCTACCCAACCAGAAACAACATTCCGGACTCAATAGAATCGATGAAACTCCCAACGAAGATTGTTCTAACGAAAAGTGGGCCCCATGCCCAATGCTAACTCAGAACTCAATACCCCAAAACATGTCTGGAAGCCCCGAAAACCCAAACCAAAGGTCCCTCTAGCCCAAAGTTGACATTCTGGAGCTAACAGCGCTGATGGAATTTCCATATGAGGTCGCCTTCTCCAAATGTTGACCAAAGTCAACCCTACTAGCCAAACTGGCTTGAAAACATAGAAAGCAACACAAAACCAAAATTAAGACTCCCAAACCCAGACCAATGGTCCTACTAGACCAAATCCCCGCTCCAGGGCCAATGGAACTGTTAGGATTCGATTCTGAGCACGTTTACCAAGAAAGCTGACTAAAGTCAAAGATTTTCTAAGTTGAAGTTCTAAAATAGGAAAATGGTCATAACGACCTAACGAACGGCCCGGGCACCAAACCGTCAGTCCTGGCAAGTCATAAATGACTTGTAGCCACTGAGGGAAAGCTCGAAACACAAAAAAAGTACAAAAAATAGAACAAAAGGACTTTCATCTGCAAAAGTTAGAAAAAAAGGTGGTACCTGAAGACTCGAAAAGACGAGGATAGCGGGTCCACATGTCGGTCTCAATTTCCCAAGTAGCCTTCTCGATAGGATGATGCAGCCACTGAACATTAATTGATGGAATCTCCTTGGACCTCAACTTCCTAACTTGTCTGTCCGAAATAGCAACAGGCTCCTCCTCAAAGGCTAAGGACTCATCCAACTGAACCGACTCCAACTGAAGCACGTGAGACTCATCTGGAATATACCGACGCATCATAAAGACATCAAAAACTGAGTGAACACCAGAAAGAGCAAGAGGCAAGGCCAACTCATAAGCAACCCCTCCAATATGACGAAGGATCTCAAAAGGCTCGATGAACCTAGGACTGAGCTTACCTTTTCTCCTGAACCTCATCACACCCTTCATGGGCGATACCCGAAGGAACACACTATCACCAACCATGAACTCTAGGTCTCAAACTTTCTGGTCATCATAACTCTTTTGCCTACTCGGGGCAGTGCGAAGTCTCTCCTGAAAGACCCAAACTCTATCCATAGAATCACGAAGGCAGTCTGTACCCCACATCCTAACCTCGAAAGCATCAAACTCAACCCACTAAAGATCTGCACCGCCTGCCATACAAAGCCATCAACAGAGCCATCTGAATGCTGGAATGGTAACTATTATTATATGTTAACTCTGCCAAGTCTAAACACTGGTCCCACTGACCCCCGAAATTAATAACACAGGCTTGCAACATATCCTCTAGAACCTTAATGGTACACTCTGACTGACCGCTGATCTGCGGATGAAAAGTTGTGCTAAGCTCAACTCTAGTACCCAACTCTCTCTGAATAGACCTCTAAAAATGCAAAGTGAACTGAGTACCACGGTCAGAAATGATAGAAACAGGCACACCATTCAAACGGACAATCTCTCGAATGTAGATCTAAGCCAACCTCTCGGAACTGTAGGAAGTCTGAACTGGCAGAAAGTGAGTAGACTTCGTCAACCTATCCATAATAACCCAAATAGCATCAAATCTCTGCAAAGTACATGGCAATCTGACTACAAAGTTCATAGCGATCTGCTCTCATTTCCACTTCGGAATGGGTAGCCTCTGAGACAAACCACTTGTCCTCTGGTGCTCAAACTTCACTTGTTGACAGTTCAAGCACCTAGATACAAAATCTGAAATATCCCTCTTCATCCTGCACCACCAGTAGTGCTGCCTCAAGTCACGATACATCTTAGCTGCCCCGGGATAAATGGAGTATCTAGAATAATGGGCCTCCTCCAAGATCAATCTAACCAAGTCACCAACTCTAGGAACGCAGATATGACCCTCGATCTTCTGAATACCATCTAAATCTAAAGTCACCTTCCTAGCCTCGCCGCTTAACACCTTGTCATGAATGATCCTCAACCTCGCATAATCATACTGTTGTGCCTGAATCTGCTCCAACAAGGAAGATCTACCCTCAACACAAGCAAGAATATGGATTGGCTTAGAAATTTCAAGTCTAACCAACCTATTAGCCAAGGACTGGATGTCCCAAGCTAAAGGTCTCTCCTCTGTAGCTAAGAAATCCAAGCTACCCATGTTTGCCTTGCCAAGATGATAAAGAATGGATATGTCATAGTCCTTCAGTAACTCCAACCACCTACGCTACCTCAAATTTAGATCTTTCTATCTAAAAATGTATTGAATACTACGATGACCAGTAAAGACCTCACACTGCATGCCATAAAGATAATACCGCCAAATCATTAATGCAAAGACTACCACTGCTAACTCCAAGTCAGGTGCGGGGTAGTTCCTCTCGTACACCTTCAACTATCTGGAAGCATATGCAATAACCCAGCCCTGCTGCATCAACACATAACCCAAATCGATACCCGAAGCATCACAGTACACGTTGAAATGCTAACCCTCGACCATAAGAGTAAGAATCAGAGCTGAAGTCAACAAAGCCTTGAGCCTCAGGAAGCTCGCCTCACACTCATCTGACCACTAGAAGGGTACATTCTTCTGAGTCAATCTAGTCAATGAAGCTGCTATCAAAGAAAACCCCTCCATAAACCATCTGTAATAACCTGCCAACCCAATGAAACTGCGAACCTTGATAGGATAAGTAGGCCTAGCCCAATCATGAACTGCTACAATCTTCACCGAATCTACCATAATCCCATCTTTGGACACCACGTGCACTAGGAATGCCACACACTCAAGCCAAAACTCACACTTAGTGAATTTGGCATACAACGGATGGTCTCGCAAGGTCTAAAGTACCAATCTAAAATGTTGCTCATGCTCCTCCCTACCCCTCAAGTATATTAGAATGTCGTCGATGCACACAATCATAAATACGTCCAAGTAGGCACTGAACACATGGTTCATCAACTCCATAAATATTGTTGGGGCATTAGTCAACCCAAAGCCATGACTAGGAACTCATAATGACAGTATCAAGTCTTAAATACCGTCTTCGGGATATCCGCTGCCCTGATCCTCAACTGGTGGTAACCGAATCTCAATTCTATCTTAGAAAACACCACTACACCCTGAAGCTGGTCAAACAAAACATCAATACGCGACATCAAATATCTATTCTTAATTGTCACCTTATTCAATTGTTTGTAGTCAATACACATATGCATAGATCCATCCTTCTTCTTCACAAACATAACCGGAGCACCCCATGGAGACACACTAGGCCTGATGAACCCTCTACTCAATAAATCCTGGAGTTGATCCTTAAGCTCCCTCAACTCAGTAGGTGCCATTCGATATGGCGGAATAGAAATGGGCTTGGTGCCCGCCTGAACATCAATACAAAAGTCAATGTCACGCTCAGGAGGAAGACCCAAAAGATCATAAGGAAACACATCCAAATACTCACAAACCACAGGAACTGACTCAAGAGAAGGTGTGGTGGCACTAGTATCATGGACGTAGTCAAGATAGTCTAAGCACCACTTCCCAACCAATCGTAACTCCCCTCGGCATGTGGCTATCAGCACCCTTCCATATGATAGGAAGGATACCAGGCATCCATAGAGTAACAGTCTTGGCGAAGCAATCCGCATGATAAGAAGACAGTCAATCCATGCTTAAGATCACGTCAAAATCAACCGTATCAAGTACAACCCAGTATAACCATGTGTCATACCCCAAGATAGTCACCACACAAGCCTGATATACCTAATCCACTACTAAAGAATCCCCTACTGGGGTAGATACATGCAAAGGAACAGGCAATGACTCACAAGAAGACTCCAGGCAGGTAGCATAATAAGCAGATAAATAGGAGAACATAGACCCCGGATCAAACAAATCAGAAGCAGACTGATGACAAATAGAGATCGTACCTGTGATGATATAATCTGAAGCCTCGGCCTCTGTCCAGCTCAGAACTGCATACATGTGGCCTCGTCCACCACGACCACCTAATCTACTGGATTGAGGACCACCTTTAGTTCCCTGGGGACCACCCCTACTACCTTGCAAACTACCACTAGCTGGAGGTGCTGGAGCCTTGAGGGCCTGAACTAACTGGTCTTGTCGCCTCTAGTGCGGTATTGACAGACACTCTCTAGAAAAGTGGTCTATATTGCCACACTCATAACAACCTCGACCATATATACCCCGCTGTGAAGGCCTGGCTGAATCAGAATGACCACCATGACCTGTGGACCCTGAATGAGCACCTCATAGGGCAGGAATAATACTCTAGCTACTCTAACCCTCAGAAGTCTGTTATACCGCCTGAACAGGCCGGCTCGGCTGGAAGCACTATTGGTGCTGAGCTCTACCATAGTAGCCTATACCATGGGTCTGGGAACCGCTGAAACTGCTCTAATGGCGAGGCCTCTTATCGTTGTCCCCTTGGGCCTCATGAAGAATGCCCTCAATAGTGTGGGCATAATCTACTACCTCCAGAAATGACTGACCCGATGCTACCATACCCTCTGTAGCCAAGCGAAGCTGCAAAGTCAAACCTTGAAAAAAATAGTGCACTCTCTCGTGCTCGGTAGGAAGAATCATAGTGGCGTGTTTGGACAACTGATGGAAGCAAACCTCATACTCAATCACAGTCATGGAGCCCTGCTCTAACCTGGAGAACTGATCCATCAACTGCTCTCTCATGCTACGCGGTACATACTTCTCCAAAAAAGTTGCAGAGAATTGAGCCCTAGTAAGCGGAGGTGACCCGGCTGGTCTGCAAGTAACATATGACCTCCACCATTGTTTCACTGGACCATCTAGCTGAAATATGGTGTAATCTGCTCCATGCGACTCAACTAACTCCAAATTATGTAACCTCTCCTGGAAGCTAGTCATAAACTCATGTTCATCCTCTCGAGAAGCACCTGAAAACCTCGGAGGACCCAATCTTAGAAACCTACCAAGCATCTTCTGCTCCTCAGAAGACATGACTAGCCTGGTGGGAATAGGTGGAGCAGCAGTAGGAATCGATAATACCTCCAATCTAGGAGCCACAGCAGCAGGCTGCACTCCTGAACCCAGTGTTGCCGCCTGAGTTGAAGTCTGACCCTCATCCCTAACCTTAGAACTAATCGGAGTGGTCGACGAAGCTGCTGGTGGAGTCATACCCTCAAGAAACTCCAATAACTAAACCAAAGTGTCCTGCAACACTGGAGTAGCCACAAAACCTACTGAATATTGGGCTGGCCACACATGCTCTGGCTCATACTATACCTCATCCACTCTAACCTCAGGATCTGGTGACGGTAGTCTTGCCCGGGTCCAAGCGAGCGCCACAGCCCATGCCCTACCTCGACCTCTAAGTCAACCTCTACACCATCCCCTAGTTGGGGCTCTAACTGTAGGTTTAGGGGCCTCGTTCTCACCCACTGTAGATCTCGTCTGAACCATCTTAGAAAGAGTGAAACAAAGATACTCAGAAGTTTAACAAGTCAAGAACGCATGACAAGAAATCAAACAACATGACATATTTCCTAGGAATGTCCTATATCCTCTCACAGATTAGATACGGACATCATCGTACCAATCCACAAGACTCTACTAGACACTTTGCTCTTTTACTGGTGAGACCGGTGAACCTAAAACTCTAATACCACTCTGTCACAACCCGATACTGGGCCATGATGGAGCCTACATAACCCCCCGGTAGGCAAGCCAAACCCAATAATGCGAAAGATAATAAAGCAGTTAAAATAAGGAAAAGTGGAAGACATAAATGAAAAAACAGAGCCAATAGCATATATACATACCATCATACTAAATATACATAAGAAGGCCTTAAAGTGACCAAAGAGACAAAACATACATATAAATATATATAAACTAACTAAACTCAGTCTAGGAAGTAAACCATAACCTACCTCGGGGATGAACCACAAACACGAACCATTACTCATGCATCTTCCCTTTTCGAACAACCTCAAAAAGCTGCCACGCTTCAAGAATACAATTTTGGTGTCAAGACGAGATGAATGACACCCATATTGCTATATGGAAAATCGGACCAGAAATTGGGTCGGAAATTGACCCTCGGGGCCCGCACAATGAAATAGAAACTAAAATCCATAATTAAGTCTACAGTGGGTTAAGGAACTCATGCTCAAAATTTGAGCACGAACGGAGTTCGTTTCGGGGCTTAAAACAGCCCCGAAGTTCTACTAATTCAAAGGATTTAACAAGGAAACAATAGGAAAAAAATAATGGGTTTAACGGGGATTAAGCAACGTAAACGAGATAAGGGATAGAGGGGAACTTACCAGATGAAGAGAATTGAAAGAGAGGAGCTGGAACCGGAGCTCAATGATCAACAATGGAGGAAATTAGAGTTTTTAGAGGAGAAAAAGAAGTGGACAGCTTAAATAGTTGTCTAGGGTCCTTCATCGCGATCGCGAGAGGACCCCACGTGATCGCGAGGAAATGCAGGCCAAACCATCACGGTCGTGATTGTCCAGCTACGCGATCGCGTAGAGCAAGCTAGATCGGGTCACAGCCTGCTTCATTATGAACACGAAAAGCAGCCTACATGATCGCGATGGTCAAGAAACTAGACCATCACGAACACGACAGCCATCTCGCGATCGCAATGACCAAACTGGTCTGCAACTTTATAGCAGCATCCAGCAATTTACAAGGCTGAAAAAGTCACCCGATGGACCCTCGAAATTCATCTGGAACCCTGTGAACACAAACTAACCATGCTACCCACTGAGAAACAACATTTTAGACTCAATGGAATTGATGAAACTCCCAACAGAGATCGTTCTAATGAAAAGAGGGCCTCATGCCCAATGCTAACTCGGAACTCAATACCCCAAAACAAGTCCAAAAGCTTCAGGACCTGAACAAAAGATCCCCCTAGCCTAAAGTTGACATTCCAAAGCTAACAGTGCTGACAAAATTTACATCTGAGGCCGTCTTCTTTGAATGTTGACCAAAGTCAACCCTACCAGCAAAACTGGCTTAAAAACACAGAAAGCAACACAAAACCAAAAAAAAGACTCCCAAACCCAGACCAATGGTCCCACTAGACAAAAATTCCCACTCTGGAGCGAACAAAACTTTTGGGATTTAATTCTGAGCACGTTTACCAAGAAAGCTGACCAAAGTCAAAGATTTTCTAAGTTGAAGTTCTAAAACAGGAAAATGATCAGAATGACCTAATGAATGGCCCGGGCACCGAACCGTCAGTCCTGGCAAGTCATAAATAACCTGTAGCTACTGAGGAAAAGCTTGAAACACAGAAAAAGCATGAAAAATAGAAAATGACCTGGAGGGTCATTACAGATTGATAGTGAAAAATTCCTTTTTTAGATTATATTCTTAATTTATGAACTTTAATTAGTTTAGGCTTGCTATTAGTTTGTGAACCTTATTTTAGGCTTGCTATTAGTTTGTGAACCTTAGTTTAGGCTTGCTATTAGTTTGTGAACATTAGTTTCGAGTTGCTATTAGTTTGTGAACCATAGTTTAGGCTTGCTATTAGTTTGTGAACCTTAGTTTAGGCTTGCTATTAGTTTGTGAACCTTATTTTAGGTAAATGCTTGTTATTAGCTTGTGAACCTTAGTTTAGGTTAGTCTTGTGAACCTTAGTTTAGGTTCTTTTTTGAACTTGAATTATATAGGTTCTTGAATTAGCTAGGTACTTGAATTTGAAATTAGGTTCTTGAATTAGATTATTAACTTGAATTTGGGAACTTTGAATTTGCATTAGGTTCTTGAATTAGTTTTGGGTTTTGTTTTAGAATCTTGAATTAGTTTTCAACTCTAACTTCTTGAATTAGGTTCTTGAATCTTAGTTTTTTTAAGTTAAGTTTTTTTAAGTTAAGTTTGTTAGTTTAAATTATTAATTTTGGGTTAAGAAGTTTTCAACTTTAGGTTCTTTTTTGAACTTGAATTATATAGGTTCTTGAATTTGGAATTAGGTTCTTAAATTAGATTATTAACTTGAATTTGAGAACTTTGAATTTGAAATAGGTTCTTGAATTAGTTTTGGATTTTGTTTTAGAATCTTGAATTAGTTTTCAACTTTAACTTCTTGAATTAGGTTCTTGAATCTTAGTTTTTTTAAGTTAAGCTTTTTTAAGTTAAGTTTGTTAGTTTAAATTGTTAGTTTTGGGTTAAGAAATTTCAATTGTAGGTTCTTTTTTGAACTTGAATTATATAGGTTCTTGAATTTGGAATTAGGTTCTTGAATTAGATTATTAACTTGAATTTTGAAACTTTTAATTTGAAATAGGTTCTTCAATTAATTTTGGATTTTGTTTTAGAATCTTGAATTAGTTTTCAACTTTAACTTCTTAAATTAGGTTCTTGAATCTTAGTTTTTTTAAGTTAAATTTTTTTAAGTTAAGTTTGTTAGTTTAAATTGTTAGCTTTGGGTTAAGAAATTTTCAACTTTAGGCTCTTTTTTGAACTTGAATTATATAGGTTCTTGAATTTGGAATTAGGTTCTTGAATTAGATTATTAACTTGAATTTTTGGAACTTTGAATTTGAAATAGGTTCTTGAATTAATTTTTGATTTTGTTTTAGAATTTTGAATTAGTTTTCAACTTTAACTTCTTGAATTAGGTTCTTGAATCTTAGTTTTTTTAAGTTAAGCTTTTTTAAGTTAAGTTTGTTAGTTTTGGGTTAAGAAGTTTTTAACTTTCGGTTCTTTTTTGAATTTGAATTTTATAGGTTCTTGAATTTGGAATTAGGTTCTTGAATTAGATTATTAACTTGAATTTGGGAACTTTGAATTTGAAATAGGTTCTTGAATTAGTTTTGAATTTTGTTTTAGAATCTTGAATTAGTTTTCAACTTTAACTTCTTGAATCAGGTTCTTGAATTTTAGTTTTTTTAAGTTAAGCTTTTTTAAGTTAACTTTGTTAGTTTATAGATCTCATCAGGTGATGGTGATCGAGGTCGTCCTAGTAAGAGTACTAGCAAGTCTAGTAAGTCTAGGAAGAACTCTAGGAGGCCTATAGAGCATGACGATATTCCAGGCCATCTTTTATCTTCACCACAGATTCGCTCTTCTCCACCAGTGTCTATCTTCTATGGCACTGGGAATCCCGTAGATTATCATGGTCCTAGATGACCCACTACTTCTCATCACACTTTCATGCCTATACCCACTATGCCTCTGCCACATGGCAGTGAGCCTATCAGATTATCATTTGGTACACCATCCCCACGTGATTCTTCTTCCCCCCACATATCAGGCTTGCAACTTAGAGATCATACCAGCTCTGAGTCTGACACACAGACTTCAACTCCCCCATTAACTCAGCATTATACACTTCCTCAATTACGTGCATCATCACTTTCTAAGGAGGAAGAGGAGGTGAATCTGAGACCCGGCGAGAAGGACGCCATTGGTAGAGTCATGATTCAGCCTGATGGATCATCATAAGTTTTTTTCTAATTAATTAATAAGTTTGTTTTTTCATCATAATTAATTATTTATCACTTGATGACATGCTTCTTATGTTCTTTATAGGTGGTATTTCACGAAAGAGCCCCGGCGTGCTCTAAAGGAGGCAGTTAGGAGGCTTTTTACAGAACCTTGGCACTCCTGGATAGACATTCAAAAAATGATTCAACAGGCCATGTTTGATGAGTTAGTTTTGTAAATAGCAGGTGGTGCATATTGAAAATGCGGATTTTTGTAGCTGAAAAAAATCCAGAAAAGCGACGGACAGGGTCTCTTTTGTTCATCGCTTTTCTGGAATTTTTAAAAAAAAGCTCGCAGAAAAAGTGACGAACAGCATCGCTTTTTTGAAGAAAAAAAAAGGCGTAGCTTTTTAATTTTCATCGCTGTCCATCGCTTTTAAAGTGACGTTGTCTGTTGCTTTTGAAGAAGCGACTGGCCACTTTCCCATGGAAGTGAGTCCGCCGCTTTTGGCTAAAAATGCGACGGACAACGTCCCTTTTGGCCATCTCTTTTTAGCCTTTTTTTAGTAGTGAACATACTAAGAACCTGAATTTCATAAATAATCACATTACCACTCGCCGGAACCATTTTCCATCAGCGTTGCATGATGTCACTTGACGGAACCATTTTCCATTGGCTTAATAAGAAAATATTACATATAACTCAGTGGACAATATCAACCAATAATTATCATGCAACAATAAGAGTGGTATGAATAAATATGTATGATCAAGTAAATAAAATGAGTTTATCAACCACAACCAGGTTTACATAATTCATGAGTCTCAACAGTTCAATTAATTCACAACTTATGAGATTCTATCAACCGATAATAATTTTCATAATAATTTCCCATAGCATAACACCGGTGCCAGTATAAATGCTTGTTATCTCATTTATGCGGGACTCCCTCATTACCCATTACCCTTAAGTTCATTCAATACAATAAAGCTAACACTTCAAAAAGAAATTAGAAATTTCTACTTGCCTCAAAACAAAGTCCAAGTGTTAAGTAATGAACTTGCCCTTCCGTAACGCTTCTGAACTGTCAAAATCTATTTAAATACATAATCCTCGTAAGAATACGAACTAGCCCATTGAATTTCAGCTAAAATGGATAACTTAAAACCTAAATCTATCCAAAAAAATCGTTGATAACTGTAAGCAAAAATCCGCAACTCACAGCTAACCATGGAAACAATATCTACAATGCTATTCAAACACAGAGATTGGTAGCCATTTTAGCCATTTTTTTATCATTATTGGTTAAATGATTGGATCATTATTTTATTATTAATATCCAATCATTGCTCATAACATTTTTTTCATCATTAAGCCATTATCAACCCACTTTTAACCTACCTAAACCATGCACCAGAAATAGAATCGTTAATATAACTCCACCCCCACCTCATTATCCTTATGGCCAATGATTAATTAATCATTACCTTACCATTTCACCCTAATTCTAATACTATAAGATCCACTCACATAATCTGCCAATATTTAACATTACTCACCCTCACGTCACTGCCAAAATTTTATCATATCAACATATTCCAACAATACCATAGCAATACTATAACGCATATATACCACGGCAAAACTTTATGCTGAAACTCTCACCTGAAATGCTTTGTAACCCCGACGCCGCACAACCCAATTTTTCGTCAATTTCAATTGCTTTTGTTGTTATGTTTAGAAAGGTTAAAACCTATTAACCCTCAATTCGTTTGTTTTATTTTTGGTACAAGGGTCACATGAGTAAATAAAAGAGTGGGTTTGACCCATTAACCATCAATTAAATTAGTTATCTAAAATAACCAAAATTTTACATAGACCCTCAGAATTTATTCAAAACTCCATGAAAATAAACCAAATATATAAATTAACTAAAAAACACGTTTTGGACCTATTGGGAATACCAAAACACCAATTTGAGGTCGTCTTGACTGAAGGTTGACTGTGATCAAACTTAACTTTCTTAAAACTCATGATCCCAACCAATGACTTAAATCACTCTCGAACACCTCGAGGTCCGTACTATCCATCCCCAAAAGTCATAAATCATATATAAAGACTATGAAGAGGGTTAAAACAGGAAAAATAAGTCAAAATTCACAAAGCAACTCGGAGGCACGTTACATCATCCACCACTAAAACAAACATTCGTCTTCGAACGAAAAGAGAAAAAAAGGTACTTGGAATATCAAAGAGATGAGGATATTTGCTCCGCATATCGGACTCAACCTCCCAAGTAGCTTCCTCCATAGTACGATGCCTCCACTGCACCTTCACAGATGCTATCTCCTTGGATCTCAGCTTTCTAACCTGCCTATCCAGAATAGTTATAGGCTCTTCCTCAAAAGTCAAACATTAGTCTAATTGTATCGAGTCCCATTGAATCACATGAAAACCATCACCAGGATATTTCTTCGATACTGATACATAAAATACCGGATGAACACCTAATAAGTCTGGTGGCATCGCCAGATCATATGCCACTTCCCCAATATGTCAGAGTATCTCAAATGGGCCAATGAACCTAGAACTAAGCTTGTCCTTCTTCCCAAATTTCATAACACCCTTCATAGGTGATACTTTGAACAAGACCTTCACCCTAACCACGAACTCTAAATCACGAATCTTCCGATCTGCATAACTCTTTTTTCTACTCTGAGTTGTGAGAAGTCTATCCTGGATCAACTTGACCTTATCCAAGGAATCCCTCAACAAATCTATACCCCAAGGCTTCATCTTGAATGCATTGAACCAACCTACCAGAAAATGACATATCCTACCATACAAAGCCTCGAATGGGGCCATCTGAGTGCTAGAATGATAACTATTGTTATAAGAAAACTCCGCTAAGGGCAAGAATTGGTCCCAATGACCACCAAAATTAATCACGCATGCCCGTAGCATATCCTTCAACACCTGAATAGTCCGCTCGGACTGGCCATTGGTCTGTGGATGAAAGGCCATACTAAGATCCACTCTAGTACCCAATTATTTCTGCATACACTTCCAAAAGTTAGAGGTGAATTGAGTACCTCAGGTATGAAATGATTAAAATTAGAACACCATGCAAATGCACTATCTTCTGGATGTAAATCCTATCCAAACTCATAATGGTTGTATCGAGTCCTAAATGCAGTCTTTAGAATGTCCGCAGCACTAATCCTTAATTGGTGATAACCAGATCTCAAGTTTATCTTAGAGATCACCACTGCACCCTGTAGATGGTCAAAAAATTCATCAATACACGGCATCGGATATCTATTCTTAATTGTCACCTTATTCAACTACCTATAGTCAATACACATACGCATGGACCCATCTTTTTTCTTCGTAAACAGAACTGGAACACTTCATGCCTGATGAACCTTCTACTCAACAGATCTTGGAGCTGATCCTTAAGATCCCTCAACTCAGCAGGTGCCATCCGATATGGCAGAATAGAAATGGGTCGAGTGCCTCGCTTGACATGAATACTAAAGTCAATGTCACGATTAGGAGGAAGACTCAAAATATCAGAAGGAAACACATCCAAATACTCACAAACCACAGGAATTGACTCAAGTGAAGGTGTGGTGGAACTAGTATCACAGACGTAGGCAAGGTAGGCTAAACACCCTTTTCCAACCAACCGCTGGGCGCTCAGAAAAGATATAACTCCCCTCGGCATATGGCTATTAGCACCCTTCCATACTATAGGAGGGATACCAGGCATTCGTAGAGTAACAGTCTTGGCAAAGCAATCCAAGACCGCCTGATAAGGAGACAGCCAATCCATGCCTAGGATCACGTCAAAATAAACCATATCAAGCACAATCAAGTCTACCCACGTGTTGTACCCCAGGATAGTCACCACACAAGCTCGATACACCTTATCCACTACTAAATAATATCCTACTAGAGCAGATACACGCAAGGGCATCGACAAAAACTCACAAGCAGACTCCAGACGGGTAGCATAATATGAAGATACATAGGATAATGTAGACCCCAGATCAAACAAAGTAGAAGCAGACTGATGTGAGACAGAAACTGTACCTATGATTATAGTATCTGAAGCCTCAACCTCTGTCAAGCCTTGATGTGAGACAGAAACTGTACCTATGATTATAGTATCTGAAGCCTCAACCTCTGTCAAGCCTGGAACTGTATACATGTTGCCCCGACCGCCATAACCACATAATCTACCAGACTGTGGACCACCTCTAGCACCCTGGGGACCACCCCTACTACCATGTGCACCGCCTCTAGCTGGAGATGCTGGAGCCCTGGGGCCTGAACCATCTGATCCTACTATCTAGGGTGCTGCACTAACGAACACTCTCTAGCAAAGTGGCCTATCTCACTACACTCAAAACAACCCCGGCCATACATACTCCACTGTGAAGACCCAGCTAAATCAGAATGACTACTATGACCTGTGGACCCTGAATGAGCACCTTGTGGAGCTAGAATAATACTCTGTCTACTCTGACCCTCAGCAATCTGTAATGCCACCTGAACAGGTCGGCTCAGCTGGAAATGCTTCTTGTGTTGACCCCTACCAAAGTAGCCTCTACTATGGGCCTGTGAACCACTAAAATTGCCCTGATACCGAGGCCTCTTATCGCTACCCCTTGGGCCTCGCAAAGTACACCCTCAATAGTGTGGGCATGATCTACTACCTCCAGGAATGATTATATTGATGCTACCATACCCTCTGTAGCCAAGCAAAGTTGTAAAGTCAACCCCCGAACAAAGCAGCGTACTCACTCATGCTCGATGGGTAAAATCATAGTAGTGTGCCTAGCCAACTAATGGAAGCAAACCTCCTACTCAGAAACAAACATGGAGCCCTGCTCTAACTTAGAGAACTGATCCATCAACCGTTCTCTCATGCTATATGGTACATACTTCTTTAGAAAAGCTGCAGCGAACTGGGCCCAAGTAAGCAGAGGTGACCTGGCTGGCCTGCAAGCTACATATGAACTCCACCACTATTTTGCCAGACCATCCAGTTGAAACATGGTGTAATATTCTTTGTGTGACTCAACTAACCCCAAGTTATACAATCTCTCCTGGCAGCTAGTCAAAAACTCATGCGCATCCTCCCTAGAAGCACCTAAAAACCTCGGAGGACCCAATCTTAAAAACCTACCAAGCATCTTTTGCTCATCAGAAGACATAACAGGACCGACTGGAATAGGTGGAACAATTGTAGGGATTGGCAATACCTCTAATCTGGGAGCCGCATCAATAGGATACGCTCTTAAACCCTGTGTCGCTGCTTGGGCTAAAGTTTGAGCCTCGTCTCTAACTTGAAAACCAATTGAAGTGCTTGGCAAAGCTGCTAGTGGAGTCATACCCTCAAGAAACCCAAGTAACCAAACCAAGGTGTCATGTAGTACTAGAGTAGCCACGAAACTTGTTGGATGCTAGGCTGGCCTCACACTCTTTGGCTCATATTGAACCCACTCAACCCCAACCTCACACTCTGGTGATAGTAGCCTAGTCTGGGCATGAGCTAGCACCGAAGCCCATCCCCTACCTCGACCTCTACCTCATCCCCTAGCTGGGGCTCTAATTGTAGGTGCAGGGGCCTCGTCCTCACCCACTACTAATCTCGTCCAAACCATCTAAGAAAAAGTGAATCAAGGATACTTAGAGTTTATAAAGTCAAGAAAGCACAATAAGGAATCAAACAAAAATGAAATCTTTCCTAGGAATGTGTTATAGCCTCTCCCATATTGGATACATACATTATCGTACCAATCCATGAGACTCTACTAGACACTTTGCTTTTGTACTGGTGAGACCGGTGAACCTAGTGCTCTAATACCACTCTGTCATGACCCAAAATTCGGCCATGATGGTGCCTACATAACCCCCTGGTATGCAAGCCAACTCAATAATGTGGAAGATAAATAAATCAGTTTAAATAAGGAAAGCGGAAGAGATATATATAAAAGAAATAGGGCCAATAACATAGATACATACCAACTGTACTAAATATACAAAAATAGACCAAAAGTGATCAAGAAGACAAAGCATACACAAGAACTAACTCGGACCTGGAGTCACCGATACAAGAGCGTCTAAGGTACGGAGTAGCTATACAACGGACTTTGTGTAATGAACCTTCCAGTCATTTCACATTTACGCCTTCTTTGTACTGCTAGAGTTTTCCTGTAGTGGTCCCAAGTCATTTATGACTTGTTGGGACTGGTGATTCGATGCCCTGGTCGTTCGTTTGGTTGTTTTGACCGTTTGCTTATTTTAGAGTCTTAACTTAGAATATCGTTGACTTTAGTCAATATTCTTGGTAAACATGCTCGAAATTGAATTCTGACAGCTTTGTTAGATCTAGAGCATGGATTTTGGTTTAGATGGACCCTGGGTCAAGTTCTGGGAGCTTTCGATTTAGTTTTGTCTGGGTTTTTGTGTTTTAGCCAACTTGGATCAATATTTGGAGAAGATGATCTTGGATGGAAATTCTGTCCATGATATTAGCTCTGGAATGTCGACTTTGGGCTAAGGAAACCTTTGGTTCGGGTCCTGGGGCTTTTGGACTTATTTTGGAGTATTGAGTTTCGAGTTAGTTTTGGGCATGGGGCCCACTTTTTCCTAAAACAATCTCTGCTGGTAAATTTGTTAATTCTATTGAGTTCGGAATGTCGTTTTCACTCAAATAGCTTTATTAGTTTGTGAGTATCGAGTTCCGATTGTGCCTGGATTGTGCCCGTAGAAGTTTAGAAAATTGCAGATTTTTCTATTGCGGGCCAGCTTTAAATAGTTGTTGGCAGTTTTTTCAGCTTTTGCTCTCATTTTCTCCATCATTTTTACACCAAATTCCTTCAAATCTTCACCTGCTCTTACCCATAACTTGGAAGAATAATTGTTGTTGATCCGAGTGTGTTTCTTGGCCTCGTGAATAGGTAAAATCTCTTGTTAACTTCCGTTAATTTCCAGAAATTTCATTCTTTAAATTCTTATTTTTCATGATTTTTAGCTTATTTCTTTCACTTCTTTCAATTCCAACTTCATTTTTCTCAACTCTAATTACTCAAGAACAGTGTGGGCTCATGGAAATTCTCCAAATTATCGTTAATGTCGTTCTTTTATCATTGTTAAGCCTCTTCTTCTTCAAGCCTTGTTCTTCTCTTCAAGCTCAAAAACCTCCATGGTTGAGGATCTTACAAGATTAATTTTTCTTGGGTTAAAGCTACATTGGAGAGCTTGATTATTCGTGGTAGCTGTAGTTTTGGTCCGTGGTCGATTCTTGCTTTCAAATTGGTACGTTTCTGCCCTTGACAATCGCAATTCTCCACTTTTATTCTCATGAATTAGTAGTATTTCGGAGCTGTTTTGAGCCCCGAAACGAACTCCATTTGTGCTCGTATTATGAGCATAGATTCCTAAATTTTATCGCGGACATAACTGTGAAATTTTATTTTCTATTTCGTTGCACAGACCCCGAGGGTCATAATTCGACCTAATTTTCGGCCCAATTTTTTGTTAGCAATATGGGTGTCGTTCTTCTCGTCTTGACACCTAGATTATATTCTTGATAGCATGGCAGCTTTACGAGGTTGTTCGGAAGGGGAAGGCACACGAGTGATGGTTCGTGTTTGCGGTTCAACCCCGAGGTAGATTATGGTTTAAACTCCTTAGACTTTGCATCTATAGAACAAAATTGTACTATTGGGAATCCTTGGGTTGGGTTTACTAGTTTGGTACCGCAGACCTTGACCAATTTATTCATGTCCGATTCCTTTTCTTTCTCTGATGGTTGTAGTATTTGCGATAGATGATATTATCACCCTTATGGTCCTGTGTGGCCTTGTTTTGACTTTGGAACATAGATGGTGGGTTATATGGAAATGTCCATGAGTCTCGAGCATCATTATTATTGTTATAGAGTTGGCTATTTGTGCTGTAGAACGATTGAAACATGTGCAGGGTCGATAGGTTGATTGTGGGCTGGGAGCCACTATTGTGATTGTGTATACCATTAATCATGCATATAGAGGGAATTTCTTCATGATTTTACTATGGTTTTGGCTTCGGGCCTACTATTGCTGAATTTCTAAACCTTGCATGGCCCGTGGGTCCTATTTTTGGTAAAAAACATTGAAAAGGAGTTTGGTACTATCTTAATGGATTATCTTGGGGTAGGTAGGAATTAATGGATGTCTTATCACTATCTCCACTTAAACTAGACTCAGCGGGGTCGAGCACTAGAGTTGTTTTACTATAACTTCAAGGGTGATGCTAGACTCGGTGGGGCCGTGTGCTAAGACTATTTGACTTACTGATTTAGACCTGGATACTCTCCGGGCAGCTTTACTTGGGGATTTTTGAGATTGTGGGGCATCTAGTATGTTGGTCAGGGGCCTCCATGGACCTTGTCGTTCAAAACCAGGGCTATGTACCGCGAGTGCCGGAAGGGGGGTGTACAGCGTAGTAGAGATATACAGGTGTGACTGTTAGGCAATTTCCACTCACACGCAAGTGTACGTGGTCGTCTAAGTAATAGGAACTGGTTAGTCCAGATATCGTACCCAAGAGACTTGTGATTTAGCAAATATTCCACCTTATTCGTACACTGCAAAAATAAACAAGTACAAAAGTAACTAAAAGATGGTTTTGTAGTAATTAACAAATTAAAGTAAATTGACAAAATAAATTGAAAATAAGTAATGATTGTTGGTTCCAAGTTTAGAGAGAATTCTAGGGTTACAGCTTTATTATGCAATCCTAGGTAGTAATCACTTGAATCGACTTGTTCATTCACCTAGTTGTTGATTCTGGGGTTGATATTACAACTATGGTCTCTTGAGCCTCTAGTTGCCTATTCAAAATAGCATCACAACTACATCGTTGAGCGGGGATGTGACATCTTATTTTAAAAGCATTTATATTTCTTCCCGTATGAACTAAACAAGGCGTTCTAGGTATATCTCTATCCTAGTCGCTAACCTACCCTTTACATTACAAAGGAGAGGTCTTGCTCCTTATATTCCTATGTCTACCTTGTTGATTCTTCTCTAGAGTTCACAACAAGATTATATGTTTATCTTAATGGCGGCCAAGCATCAAAATACTAAAACAGGAATATAAGAACAACTAATAATGGCAAACAAACAATCAATCCAAATTTAATACTAAATGGTCATGCGTTTGTAGCCGTAACCCCAGAACAAGGGTTCTTAGCCACTCATACTACAATGACAAAACAAAGATAATATTGTTTTCATCCAAAGTATAACTAAGAAAAGGAAGAAGAAAAGAAACCTAGTGGTGAACTCTATTTTTGCCTCTTGCTCTCCAAAAATATGACGGAACCCTTCAAAAAATGTACAAGGTTCGATTTATAGGGTTTGGGAAATAACCCCTTTTCCTTCTTGAAATCGGACTAGAGAAAAGCCAAAAAATCTGTCGGGGTGGCCCCTGGCACGCCACGCCTCTATCTCTCCCGGATGGGCTGCCAGTTGTTTAGGTGCTGGCTCACCGCGCCCCTGCTGCGCCTGGATGGTCCTGCTGAAGTTTGGCCATTGGCGCGCTGCACCACGGATGCGCCCGACTGGGTACTCCTTTGGCGCGCCTGCCTAGAAGGCACTAGACAAGTGTTGCGGTTGTTTGAGGCCTGGGGCGCCACGCCAGGTGTGCGCCAAGCTTCCCCCGGCCTATTTTTACTTCCTTGTTTGCTCCCGAACATTCCACTACATCACTTCCATGCTTTACTCTTCCATTTCATATTTCCATGGTCATTTCCCATGTCATTTCACCTGCAAATATCTAATCATGTGTCTTAGTACAACATATAGCAATACCAATCAAAATACACAATATACAATGAGTAATGTCCTTAAAACATAAGGTAAACATGGGTAAAATATGCTAAACGGGCATATAAATATGCCCAACATCACCACCCCACACTTAAACCTTTATTCGTCCTCGAGCAACTCACTGTCATCTATCCTAAGGTTCACCATAAACACCTAAGGAACTTTCCATCCACACTTGTGAGCAACTAAACACTTTTAATCATGTTGTTATAGTTCATTAAGCAAGCAACATTCAAAAACCATTTTTTGCTCTAAGACCTTTCACTTGAAACAACACACCCTCTATAACCGATTCTTTATTACAATATCAGGCCAACATATCTATGTGTGAACAATGCAAGTAATAACACTACCAAATACATGTCATGTGTGCCCTCACAATTTAGTATTTCCCCCGTTTTCAATCACACACTTTCCTTTCAATGGGGGGCATTTTGAATCATTTAAGCGCTCACTCTCTCAAAAGATGTTTCAAACATATCACAACATGCCATAGGCTTGCCATTAGTATATAGTAAATTCAACAAAGCAATCATATTCATAGAATCAAAAGGACTTTAATTTGGTTGTAATGTCGGCTTCGGGACAGGTAGGATACTTTTAGGTACAAAGTGACTCTTTTCCCTATTGCACATGACACTACATTTTCACTCTTTTCTTCACCCTTCTTTTTAAATTTCTTTTATGTTCACGCTCTCTTGTACTACCACTCTTCTATCCATCCTTTGCCCTTGATATGACACGTACTTGTTGCTAGCATAACCCTCATTCATTTTTCTTTTTTTTCTTTTGCCATTTTTTTTCGAATTCTTTGGGTACCTAACAACAAGCACGTTACAAGCTTTGCACGGGCTCTACATCTCTGATAGTTACTACACTCACCTTCACTTCAATCTACCCTTCTCATTTTGTTTCACACCTTTATAAAGGTCATAGTGCACTAGGGAGTTTCATTAGGATCAAATTCATAGGGTATCAACAAAGTGGATAGGCTCATTATGCGGCTCAACAAAGCAATAGGCTTTAAGGCTCAAGTGGGCTTCACTAATGGTAATGTCAAGGTAGGGACAAACAATCATCAAAGAAACAAACAAAATGGGTCTTTCAAGAAAATCCCTTAATTATGTTCCATAATATTCATGCTTGTACAATTTACACACACACGAGGCAAGTTCTAGATGCTATTTTATGCAAGAAACCAAACAAAAGCTCACACACACAGCACCATGATACATGTATAGGACTATCACACTTGCATGCTCATACACAAACATATTGAGTGCACTTACACAATTAAGCCCATTTTCTACACCTTTTGAGTCTAGTTAAAGAGCCTATGTGTTTCTCGTGAAGTTCTCAATCACTTGCTTAAAATCACATGAACTACCCATTACGTCTAGCTAAAGCTCTAAGTGGGATTTCTACATTCCAAAGGACAGGCTTCTACTCCTACAATCCTATGACTAATTTTCCCTTAAGACGGTCGTCATCCATCCATCATTGGGACAAGTCATTACTACTACGACGAATCCTAAAAAAAACTATCCTAAAATATCTACCCGGTTCAAAGGGACTATCCTCAGGAAAAGAACCAAAAACAAAAGCCGAGGAACCCAACCTATAAAAAAAATCAACACAAATAGACTTAACTATCAGCTAAAACCAATCACACGATGCCTCATCACCCTCAAGATATAGCAATGAAAAGCAATAGGAAGTACTTCTCCACGGACTCTCCACCCCACACTTAAAACATGGCAGTGTCCCCAGTGCTTAAAATAAATACAAGGGTAAAATGTGAGAGAAGGAACTCCCTGGGCCTCTAGGCGTCGTCATTATCATCATCAGGAACAAATTCCTGATCTTAGTCAACTGTCTCATCATCTACCGCCATCTATGCGGTACCAGCATCATCTCCCTCATCGTCCTCATTATCATGAGCGTCGTGTACTATAGGCTCATCATCATCTAAGGGCTCCTGAAAAGCTGGACCCACCCTACACATGTACATCATATCTCAGTCATTGGGTATCTATCATTCAATGCCAATAACTCCTCCTCAACCGCAGGCTGACCGCCATTCCTCAACTGCAAATCTGATATTCCATACATCCTCTCCAACCAACTCTCATTACGAGCATGTCTGTCAGCATTAGAAAGTATGGGCCCCTGTGTAGGATCTTGGGGCTTTGTCTTGGTTACATCAACTAGTTGGCTCACCAGGTATGGGACTTGGAGAGGGACCAGATCAGGAATTTCTTCCTCGATCTCTTTCTACCTTAAGAATGGGTCACCAATCCTCCGTAACAAAAGTGCCATCTCTTGTTGTTGCGGAACTTCATCATATTGTGCCTTAATATCGAAGCCACATTGATTGGCATGCCCTTCATGAGCACGTATACCAGCACTACTCTGTATTTGGTCACCTCAGTGGTGTGCTTGCACGGTAGTAGAGTGCTACACACAATTTTTAACCAAACTCTGGCCTCCTAGTTGAAATAGGCATAATGCATGGTGGCATGTCTCCCTGTGTCTGTACTGCGTGCCCAACGAGCCGTGGAATTTACCCCACAAAGTGTGTGGCAGATGTCTCTATATGGGGGCTCTTCTCTCATCTCCAGGTAAGGTGCTCCATCAACATGTGGTGTCCCTAAGAACTCATTCAGGACCCGTGTGGTAAACCGGATATTCTTCCCTTGAACTATTACCTTTTGACTTTCTCCTTCACCTGTCTGCCAGTTGGCATAGAATTCCCTCACCAAAGTGAGGTTGCACTCTTCGAGATCCTGGAAGATATATTGGGCACCCAATCTGTATACAATTTCATGAATTTGGGGGAATGCCCTTTGCAACCGTGCCTCATCAACATGCTCGTCTGGTTGATACTTTGCTTCTTTCTTGGACTCAAACCAGTCTTTCCCCCTCATAATTACTGCTCTTATTCCAAACTGTCGTGGGGGTGCCCGCGGATTTGAGGCAACTGACGTTCCGGATGATTCCCCTTTTCAGGACCTTTTGCTCTCGGTGCCTTCAGTAGCCGGTTTCTTTCCTCTTGGCGGCATTGTACCTACAAAAATGAATTACACAAATTAGCCCAGTATAATTAGAGCTAGCTAAATTAGTGTTTTTCATAGGATCATGACAACCCCACACTTATTTCGCTAGCAATAGTGTCTATAGGTTGAGTAACATGAGGTACTCAGACTTCCCTCTTTCAACACAAGTTAAGTTTAGTCAACCTAAGACACCACATCCACCAAAACATTTATACAAGTACATTCCATAAAATTCTCAAGGATTCTCTACCCTTTTTTCAAGATTAAGCACTATTTAAAGTCACCACTTCATTCCATGTACTACACATTCATCATAATTTTTCTTGAAGTTTTTAAGGTGACCCCTCTCTTTCTACTACTTATTATGCTTTCATAAACCAAGACCCAACACAAAATAAGAGACAAAATTCGAAATCCACCAACATTAGTGAAACTACGAAAAATAATCTTCTTTTGTGGGTGTATTTTAAGCTTTCAAGCTTGCATCAATGGTGGAAAAATGTCAAATTCTTCCAACAAGAGAGACAAAGTTTACACCTACCAATCTTGAACATGAAAAGCATAATGAAGAAGTAGAAAGCATTATAAAGTAAAGGGAGGAAGTAACTTGAGAAAGTATGAATTTTATTTAAGCTTGAGGAAGACAACAATGGAGGAAGGGAGAGAATTTTTGGGAGAGAAGGGAAGGGGCAGGCGCTCCAAGGCTCTTGAAAGAAGAGGAATTAGGAAATTAGGGGTTTAAAGATGGTATATATTGAGAATTTTGGGTCTTGGGTCGGTTGACCCTTGACCCACCCCATTTTTTCATTTTCCTTGGACGCCAGATGCATGCTGGCGTGGTGCACCCAAAAAACTCCTCTATCGTGCCCCATCTGGGTGTTAGCGTGGGGCGGCGCCCCCTTAAAGCGCCAGACTCATCCCACAGAAATTTAGCACGTGGCACGGTATGCCAATCGAGGCATATGGCAGTTGGGCAGGTGGCGCAGTGCGCCTGGGTTACGCCAATCATGGATTTAGCCTGGTGCGGCGCACCTGTGTCATGCCAATCTGGGATCCTCGTGGTGCGGTATGCCTAGGACACGCCAGACCCAGCCCTCGGTAGTTTATGCCCTGGGGCAGTGCGCCAATGCTCCGCCAGACCCCTGGAACTCAAATTTTGTGTTACTTACCTCTCCCCGTGCGTCCGTAGCTGGCGTGTTCCTTTTCTTCCTGCAAAAACAACAAACTATTAGAAAAAATGGTGGGTTGCCTCCCACCTAGCGCCTTAGTTTTGGTCGTGGCACGACTCATATTTTTGTATTTTTAATATTTTTGTCCTAAACTATTACAATATATTCGTGGGTTGCCTCCCACGCAGCACCTGATTTAACGTCGCGGCACGAGGAAACCTCAAAGATCACTCATCCGATAGGGTGATTGAGGTTTTCTCCCTGTCTACATCTTCAGACCAAAAGTGCTTCGCCCTTTGACCCTTCACCAAGAATGTAATCATGTTGCCGCTCTTCTGGAGTTCAACTGCGCCATACGGAGTCATCCGCACTACCTCAAATGGTCCAGACCACTTAGACTTCAGCTTTCCGGGGAAAAGCTTCATCCTTGAGTTGAATAAGAGAACCTGTTGGCCAGGTTCAAACGAGCGCGGAAGGATATGTTTGTCATGGGCATTCTCATACGCTTGCAACCTAAACTCATCAAGTTCGTTAAGCTGCATTTGCCTCTTCCACCCAGCCAGCTCGTCATCCAGATTAAGCTTCTTTATAGCCCAATGGGCTTGGTGTTCCAGCTCGACTGGCAGATGACAAGCCTTACCATATACAAGCCGATACGGAGAAGCTCCATTGGGTATTTTATAGGCAGTTTTGTACGCCCATAGTGCATCATCAAGCTTCTCAGCCCAATCCTTTCTCTGTGCATTCACGATCTTCTCCAGAATCTGTTACACTTCCCGATTAGATACCTCAACCTGCCCGCTCGATTGGGGATGATATGAAGTAGCTACCTTGTGACACACTGCATACTTTGCTAACAATTTGTTAAACCAATTATTGATGAAATGCGTTCCACCATCACTGATTATAGCTTGTGGAGTACCAAATCTTGTGAATATGTTCTTCTTGACAAGCTTCAGTACTACCTTTGCATCATTGGTTGGAAGGGCGACTGCTTCTACCCACTTGGACATATAATCCACCATAACAAGTATATACTAATTGCCGAAGGAAGGTGGGAAGGGCCCCATGAAGTCAATTCCCCATACATCAAAAATCTCCACCTCAAGGATATTCTGTAGAGGCATCTCATACCTTCTTGATATAGCTCCAGTCCTCTGGCATTGATCATAACTCTTGACAAAAGCTGTCGCATCTTTGAATATAGTGGGCCAATAGAAGCCCGACTATAACACTTTATGTGCGGTGCGCTCTCCTCCATGATATCCCCCATAAGGATAAGAATTACAACTCTCTAAGATCTCCCTCACTTGACTTTCTGGAATGCATCTTCTAATTATTTGATCCGGACCTTGCTTGAACAAATAAGGCTCATCCCATAAATAGAATCGAGAGTCGTGATACAACTTCTTCTTCTGTTGTGTAGTGGCTTCCGGGGGATACACCCCACTCACCACTAAATTGACAAGATCAACATACCATGGAAGCTCAGCAATACTAAGGGCTAGGAGTTGTTCATCTGGAAACTCCTCCCTGATATGTCCTTTATTGGGCACATGAGACCAGTCCTCAAGCCTAGACAGATGATCCGCTACTTGTTTCTCTGTGCCCTTTCGGTCCTTTATCTCCAAGTCAAACTCTTACAACAGCAGAATCCACCGAATAAGTCTTGGCTTCACATCCTTCTTGCTAAATAAGTACCGGATAGCTGCATGATCTGTGTACACAATCACTTTCGTTCCCACAAGATAGGAGAGAAACTTGTCAAAGGCAAAGACTAGTGCTAGCATCTCTTTCTCAGTAACTGTGTAGTTTGTCTGAGCTGAATCAAAAGTCTTAATTGCATAGTAGATAGAATGAAATACCTTGTCAACTCTCTGACCCAGCACAGCTCCAACCGTAACATCACTCGCATCACACATAAGCTCGAAGGGCAGCTCCCAATTCAGAGCAATCAATATAGGAGCTTCAATCAAGCGTTTCTTCAAATTTTCAAACGCCTTCACACAGTCATCACTGAACTCATACTTCACCTCTTTCTCAAGCAACTTACATATTGGCCTGGATATCTTGGAGAAGTCTTTAATGAAGCATCTGTAGAAGCCTGCATGTCCAAGAAAACTACGCACCCCTCGTACAGAGACTGGAGGTGGTAGTTTCTCAATAACCTCTATCTTCATGCGGTCTACTTCAAGGCCCATCTTCGACACTTTATGGCCAAGGACAATGCCTTCCGTGACCAAAAAGTGACACTTCTCCCAATTTAGTACCAGATTCATCTCTTTGCACCTCGCCAATACCCTATCCAGATTCCGCAGACAAGAATCAAATGACTTCCCAAACACTGAGAAGTCATCCATGAATATTTTGACGATCTCTTCCACCATATCAGAAAAAATAGCCATCATACACCTCTGAAATGTATCTGATGCATTACAAAGCCCAAAGGGCATACGCTTGAAAGCATATGTGCCATAAGGATAAGTAAATGTCATCTTCTCTTGATCCTCAGGTGCTATGGCTATTTTATTGTAGCCAGAATATCCATCCAAAAAGCAAAAGTATTACTGGCTAGCTAACCGATCCAACATCTGATCAATGAATGGAATGGGAAAGTGATCTTTCCGGGTGGCCTCATTCAATTTCTGGTAGTCCATGCAAATTCTTCATCCAGTGATTGTACGTGTCGAAATCAACTCATCTTTCTCATTCATTATCACAGTCATCCCCCCTTTTTTGGGGACACATTGCACAGGGCTGACCCACTTGCTATCTGAGATGGGAAAAACAATACCAGCGTCTAGCCACTTGATCACCTCCTTTCTCATTACCTCCTTCATAGGCGGATTTAGTCTCCTCTGATGCTATGGCATGGGCTTGTACCCCTCCTCCATATATATCTTGTGCATACAGAATAATGGATTGATTCCATGAATGTCAGACATCTGCCACCCAATTGCTCTCTTCCTCTTTCACAACACTGCTAGCGCCTCTTTTACTTGTACTTTATTCAACTCGGCTGCTAGGATTATCGGAAGCGTATCATCTTCCCCCAAATATGCATACTTCAGATGAGGGGGGAGTGGTTTCATATCTATCTTTGGGGCTTATTCAATAGACATCTTGGGAGGGGATCCCAATGGTCTATTAAGAGGCTCGAACGCGAAATTGCTAGACAATGCACAAGTTGCCTCCAAGCATTGAATCATCTCATGTGCTGCTCCATCTCTATACAAGTCTGTCCCTGTGAGGGCTCTCTCCAATGGATCTGAGGAAGTGATAAGTGGTACCCTTGAGTCTATTTCCACCACAGTAATAGCTGATAAGTCTTCATACAGCGCAGGCAACTTCATTGCCTTATACACATTGAAGACTTCCACCTTGTCATGTTCTCTCATGGTGAGCTGCCCTGCTGCCATATCAATCTATGCTCTCCCTGTAGCCAATAATAGATATCCCAAAATAAATAGAACTTTTGGGTCTGGTTCAAAGTCCAAGATCACAAAATCCACCAGAAAGATCAACGAACCTATTTGCACCAATACATCCTCTATAATGCCCTCAGGTCTAGCCAAAGATCTGTCTGCCAGTTGCAGAACAATTATAGTGGGGCGAGGACTACCCAACCCTATCTTCTTGAAGACTAAAGATGGCATAAGGTTAATACTTTCCCCAAGATCGCATTGTACTCGAGCTATAACTTTCTGGCCAATAGTGATCTCAATAGTGAAACTTCTCGGATCTTTTAACTTGGTTGGCAACCTGTTCTGAATCTGAGAAGTGCATACCTTTGTAAGAGCGACTGTGGCATATTCGGTCAGCCTATTCTTGTTGGCCACAATGTCCTTGATATATTTTGCATACTTTGGGACTACCTGAAGAATATCTATGAGTGGGAGATTAATGTATACCTACCTCAAGAGGTCAAGAAATTTCTTGAATCCAGCCTCCTCTTTCTGTTTGATCAACTTCTGTGGGAATGGTGGAGGAGGCTTCACAATAACTTCATCTTCTCTTACCTCAGTCTCAGCCCTAGCTTTAGCCTTTCCAGTTGCAACCTCAACTACCTTGGGATCTGTTTGTTTCGGTGCTAACCTTTTCAGCTCCAACCCACTTCTAGTAGTGACTGCATTCACTTGCTTTGGATTTGGGTCCGTATCACCCAGAAGACTACTTTGTGGTCTCGTATTTTGTGCTCCAGCTAGCTGCCCCATTTGCTTTTCTAAATTTCAGATGGCATTTGAGTGTTCCTTGGCAGTTGCTTCATACTTAGCTTAGCTCTCCATGATAGACTTCAGCATGTCTTCAATGTTGCTAGGCATGGCTGCAGGCTTGTTGTTTCCAGTAAACTGTTGATTCTGTCTGTGTGGCCTGAATTGATTCTGGCCTTGGTTATTCCCATATGACAAATTATTTCACATATTTGCATTGTATGCATTCCCATAATTCCACCTCTACAAGTATCACAAAATTGACTAGTTGCTGGCTGAACTGTATTAACCTGCATCTGATTATTCCCAAGAGCCAATTTGTTTAGAACAGTAGTTATGTTGCTCATCTGATTAGCCATAGACTCCACCATGGCAAATAAAGCCGTGTTGGAATCTACCTCAAGCATTCCGGCAACCTTCTTAGGTGTGGCTCTGCTAACATCACCATTCCATTTTAAATTGCTCTGTGCCATCATTTGCAGAAGAGTATATAACTGGTCATATGTCTTCTCAAGTGCTTGCCCGTCTGCTGCACAATCTAGTAGGATCTTCGAATGAGGCTCAAGCCCTTCAATGAATGTATGTACCAACACCTCATTAGTCTACTGATGATGAGGGCATGCCATAAGGAGGTCCTTAAATTGCTCCCAAGCTGTGTAGAGATTTTCACCATCTTTCTGCCTGAAACACAAAATCTCACTCCTCGGCCTGGCTGTCTTCCCGGAGGGAAAGAAATGCGTCAAGAATTTCCAGGCCAAATCATCCCATGAAGTGATGGAGTTGGGTGGATCCACTTTCAACCATCTCCTCACTTCCCCAAGTAGAGAAAACGGAAACAATGTCAGCCTCACGTAGTCCACTGCGACCCCTGTCGGTACGAATGTATCACAAATTTCTAGAAAATTTTGGATGTGTGTCTGTGGTTCCTCGTGTGATAAGCCCGTGAACTGGCCATTGGTGTGCAAAAGTTGCATCATACTCTATTTGAGCTTAAAAAGACCGCCCGGTTTGGGTTTCTGGATGTTGTTGGTAACATTAGTCAAGAGTGGGATTACCACATCATGCACTAGCCTTGGTATGCCATTTCTGCGATAACAACTTTCGGTTGTTCAACTACCAGGATTGTCTCCTCATCCACCTCCTAAAACTTGATAGGATAAAGAGCTATTGCCCTTCTCCGCTAATGAAATAGTCTTTCAGGCTCAGGGTATGGCTCTACCAAATCTTTCTTCCTTTCCAGTTTGTTGACAGCTCAAAGTTTGTACCTGTAGATTTTACCAAACGCTAAGATAAAGTTGTCAATACTTGAATAATAAATCCGTATAAGAAAAGTTAGAAATTTGTTAATTTCTACATCCCCGGCAATGGCGCCAAAAACTTGTTAGGCGATTTCCACTCACACGCAAGTGTACGTGGTCCAAGTAATAGGAACTGGTTAGTCTGGATATCATACCCAAGAGACTTGTGACTTAGCAAATATTCCACCTTATTCGTACACAGCTAAATAAACAAGTACAAAAGTAACTAAAAGATGGTTTTGTAGTAATTGACGAATTAAAGTAAATTGACAAAATGAATTGCAAATAAGTAATGATTGTTGGTTCCAAGTTTATAAAGAATTCTAGGGTTACAGCTTTATTATGCAATCCTAAGTAGTAATCACTTGAATCGACTTATTCATTCACCTAGTTGTTGATTCCGGGGTTGATATTATAACTATGGTCTCTCGAGCCTCTAGTTGCCTATTCAAAATAGAATCACAACTACATCATTGAGCGGGGATGTGACATCTTATTTTAAAAGCATTTATATTTCTTCCTGTATGAACCAAGCAAGGCATTCTAGGTATATCTCTATCCTAGTCGGTAACCTACCATTTACATTACAAAAGAGAGGTCTTGCTTCTTATATTCCTCGGTCTACCTTGTTGATTTTTCTCTCGAGTACACAACAAGGTTATATGTTTATCTTAATGGTGTCCAAGATCAAAATACTAAAACAGGAATATAAGAATAACTAATAATGGCAAACGAATAATCAATCCAAATTCAATACTAAATGGTCATGCGCTTGTAGCCATAACCCTAGAACAAGGGTACTTAGCCACTCATACTACAATGACAAAACAAAGATAATATTATTTTCATCCAAAGTATAACTAAGAAAAGAAAGAAGAAAATAAACCTAGTGGTGAACTCTATTCTTGCCTCTTGCACTCCAAAAATATGACGGAACCCTTCAAAAAACGTACAAGGTTCTATTTATAGGGTTTGGGAAATAACCCTTTTTCCTTCTTAAAATCGGACTAGAGAAAAGCCAAAAAGTCTGTCGGGATGACCCCTGGCGCGCGCACCTCTATCACGCCCAGATGGGCTGCCAGTTGTTTAGGTGCTGGCGCGCCACACCCCTGTTGCACCTGGATGGTCCTGCTGAAATTTGGGCATTGGCGCGCTGCGCCACGGATGCGCTCGACTGGGTACTCCTTTGGCGCGCTGTGCCTGGAAGGCGCCAGGCAAGCGCTGCAGTTGTTTGAGGCCTGTGGTACTGCGCCAAGTGTGCGCTGCTTCCCCCAGCCTATTTTTACTTCCTTGTTTGCTCCCGAACATTCCGCTACATCACTTCCATGCTTTGCTCTTCCGTTTCATTTTTCCATGGTCATTTCCTATGTCATTTCACCTGCAAATATCTACTCATGTGTCTTAGTACAACATATAGCAACTCCAATCAAAACACACAATATACAGTGAGTAATGTCCTTAAAACATAAGGTAAACATGGGTAAAATACGATAAACAGGAATATAAATATGCCCAACATCAGTGACCTTCCATGGATCCTGTCTTCTAGGCCTTATAGGACGCCGAAAGCGGGTAACATACGGTACTACTAACACTCTTGGCTTAGCATGGCATGTCATACCATTCATTTGTGTGAGGTTCCACCCTTGCTTGTTGTTTGTTGATTGTATGCTTCGGTATTATGGGATGCCGGAGGGTTTGTCTTCACTTGTTTGTGTTCCTTGGGTGCATGGGTGCCCATGGGGCTGTAGGTAGATTTATTGTTACTATTTCGTTCTATTGGTTCCTATTGTGGTTCGTATGACTTTGGATATTGTTAAAGTTAAATTTGGGCTTCCAGTTGTTGAATTCTTGACTTGAGATTGCATGCTTAGTTGGGTTATCATTCATTTTATTCAAACATATTTACTGTTATCTTCCTCTCCTTCTCTCTTCGTTGAGGTTACCAGTATACCGCCTACTTTCTAAACTCTTCTTTCTATACTTGTTGTTGCGAGGATACTGGGTACGTGTTTCTTTCATTCGCCTGTGATGTGTATTCTTTTAGCTAGCCATATGTATTGTTCCTGCTTGTGTTCCTTTTGTGCTAGCTTCCGTGTACTTATTCATTGCCTTCTGTGACTAATTGTTTTCTATTCTGCTTATTACTGCTCTTTTATCTTATATGTTCCCAGTCGACCTATGATACCTACTGGATACCGTTTGCTTTGCAATTGGTGTTCATACTACACTCTGCATCTTCTGGTGCAGATTCTAGGGTGGGCCATCGCCATTAGCTCATTGGAGACTCGTGCAAGGAGCTATTTTTGAGATATTTCAGACAGAGGGTGAGCTCTTGGTGACCGGAACTTAGCTTTTAGTTATCTTTTATATCATGTTTCCATTACTACTAGGAGACATCTGTATATATTGTTTTGGATCCTTTGTACTCCTTATATGTAGTTCTGGCTCAACACTATGATACCAGGTTTTGGGGTTTTGGTTCAGCTTCCACATATGTATTTATATTCCTATATCTACTTTCTTCAGCTTATTTCCCTTACTTCTGCTTATTTATATCGTTCCTCCGCTAAAGTGTTATATGGTAGACAATTACTAACCGTTCTGGGCTATGGGGATTGGTTCGCCTACTGGGGGTTGTAGGTGCCATCATGACCGTGAAATTGGGTCGTGACACTCTGTCTATCCAAAATACAAGATATAGACAAAAATGTAGAAGGAAGCAGTAAAAGTCTCCATAACGTTGGGAGCTCACCACGATCCAAATAACAGCTGGCCTTAAACGATAGGAGGATCAACGGGGGTGGCTCATACTAGATGCTGCATCAAAAAAAATGTAGAGTTTAGTATGAGTACCAAAATAACGGGTACCCAATAAGCATCATAGGCCGACCGAGCGCAGAAAGATAATATATAATATAAGTTACAGGAAAGTAAGCTAATTACAGGGATCCACCTAAATCTAGTTATAAAACCGAAACAGAACTAATCGAACCGACAAGAAGGAACTAATAACAAAATCAATCCAGGTGACCGATAATCCAAGTATACTCAAGTCAATGCAATGTGATGGGAGATGATGTGACGCATGAGTGCATAATAGTATAAACCCAGAATACCACATCAGACGCTCAGAATAACACATCGGAATATAAATGTATAGATATATAGAAAGTAAAACCCCAGAATAATGCATTGGGGGTCCGGAATACCGCATCAGACTATAAATATATATATATATATATATATATATATATATATATATATATATATATAAATATAAATGTAAAGCAGAGAAAAGGTCCGGAAACATCCATTGGCAGGCATAAAAGTAGTATTTTTCCTTTCTTTTCCATAATCAGTAGTAAAACCCAAGATAATTCCTTTGAAATTCGAAAATCATGGTAACCATAGTAAATCTCAAATTTGGAACCAAAACATCAAAAAAATTCTTTCTGTACCGATAAGCATGAGAATACAATATGAGCATGTAAATTTCTACGCTTAGAGAATATAGCACACAACAAGGAAAAACAGGGCAAAACACCCTCCAATCAAGAGAATTGACTTGGAAATCCGTCCAATCCAAACTATGATCTCAGGCCCATAGTTACGCACATAATCGATAATAAGGCAAAACAAACAGAAAATGACTACAAAAATAACTAAAAGCATCTACTCTACCTCTAAAACCTCCTAAAAGCATACTAAGGATTCTATGCTAGCCATAACAATTACGAGCTCTTATACTAAGGATAACAGTTAATAATTCTACTCTAATATTCGAAATGGCCAATTTATTACAAGTCGCAGGATTTAAGCCTAATGCTACCTAATGTCCAACCTAACATTTTAGTAATATATATAATATAAAATCTAACTAAACTCAGTCTAGAAATATAAATCGTAACCTACCTCAGCGCTGAACCGCAAACTTAAACCTTCACTCGTGTGACTTCCCCTTCTGAACAGCCTCAAAAATATACCACTCTATCACAACCACATTCCAGGGGTCAAGACAAAAAGATTGACACCCATATTACTATACAGAAAATCGAGCCAGAAATTGGGTCAGAAAATGAGCCTCGGGGAACGCATAATGAAATGAAAAACAAAAATTACAATTATGTTTGCAATGGGTTAAAGAACCCATGCCCAAAAGTTGAGCGCGAACGGGACTCATTTCGGGGCCCAAAACAGCCCCAAAGTCCTCTTTATCAAGAAGGAATTACACGGAGAATTAAGGATTTTTGGAGCAGAAACTTACCAATTTAGCATACACGACTGACCACAGACTAGAATTATATGAGCCTCCAAGAATTGGGGATGAACCAGTAGGAAGATGGAGGTTGGAGCTCTAATTAATGAAGAAAAAATGAGTTGAGGAAGAGAGGGGAAATGACTAAAAATTTAAAGGAGACCAGCTTATAGCTGCCAATGCACAGGTGCAGGGGAGCCCATGCAGGCGCAGGTGCACGCATGCCACAACGCCCAGGCGTTGTAGGAGCACCCATGCCACAATGGCCAAGGCGCCATAGGCGCGCTGCCTTGCCAGCACTGGCAGGCACGCAGATGTGCAAAGGCAGGTGCAGGAGCGCCAGTGCAGGTGCAGTCAGGTGCCCACCCTGGCACCATACAATCAAGAAGCAATGTTGCAGCCATGCCTTAGCCAAACTTTCAACGGATGGACCCCCGAGAATGCATCTGGGATCTTGCGAACACAAATGAGCTGAGCTATTTAACTAAAAATGGCATTCTAGACTCAATAGAGATGATGAAATCCCAATGGTTGTCGATTTAATGAAAAGTGGGCCCCACGCCTAAAACCAACTATTGGCCAACCTTTTCCGAAATGAAACCCAAAGGCCAAAAATAAGTCCATAAGCCTCGGAACCCAAACCAAAGGTCCCTCTAGCCCAAAGTCGACTTTCCAAGGCTAACAGCACTGATGAAATTTCCATCTGAGGCCGTCTTCTCCGAATGTTGACCACATTCAACCCTACAAGCCTAACTCACCTGAAAACACAGAAACCAAGATAAAACCAAACCAAAAGCTCCCAGATCCTGACCAAGGGTCCCACTAGAACAAAATCCCTATTTCAGACCTAACGGAACTATCGATATTTGATTCAAAGCATGTTTACCAAGAAAGTTGACCGAAGTCAAAGATTTCCTAAGTTTAAATTCTAAAATAGAGAAATGGCCTAACGAACGTCTCGAGTACCAAAATGTCAGTTCTAACAAGTCATAAATGACCTGTAGCCATTGTGAAAAAGCTCAAAACATGGAAAAAGCTTAAAAAATAGAAAACAACCTGGAGGTTCATTACATCTTATCTCTATTATAGAAATGCAGAACAAATTAACCTTCTCCAAAATATGGTTCAGAGACTTAGATATCGAAAGCAATACAATTATGCCACCAAATCCAATTAACATAGAATTGTTAAAACTCCTGATAAATTGCTCGATATTGTAAATCAATTAATTTTGCTCTTTCATTGATTTGAATTTGCCTTAATATTGTTCCTGTTGTTTGAACAAAGGAAGATTCTGAATTTAGATTACCATGTACTTTAAAAGTTCTAAACTATCACATACTTCGAGTTGAAGTTTGTTTGATTAGTAGTGCATATGTATATCCGTCAGTAGAACTTGTTTAATGTACATTGTATTGAGCGTATTCAGTTATGTGATCATTGATGTATCATTATGTTTCTTTTTGAAAACTAGGTGGAAAGCTAATTTACCAGATCACCAAGAAGAGAGCCAGTGACCCTAGTGTTCAGTTTCTGGGAAGAGAATCCAAGAGGTTCTTTTTCATTATTTCCTTTTTGGTCTTTTTATGATTCAGTTCTTTTCAGTAGGCGATCCTCAGGGTATTTGGTTTGTCTTATCCTGGTGTTCTTTGTTAGCCCCTCTTAGTTATGACTATACACTTCTCTAAATTTAAAAAGAACTATGCAAAAAAGGACTTAGGTTTGTCTATATGATGTTAATGTTCTTTTGCCAAATTAGGATTGCTTAAGGGTGTGCTTAAACTATCCTTCTCATGATCTATGCATCTGTTATATGCATCTGTTAGTTGTTCAATAGTTTGCTAGAAACTTGTTAACAATTTATATTGTATCAATTACATATTAAGTTTGTAATGTCAAAAAAAAATCCACTTTAGACATGTTAATTGGTACCGGCTTTATAGCTTCTTTGATTGTTGCTCTATATTTTCGGAGAGAATTTACTTGAGAAAAGCTATATTTTGTGAGCCAAACTATTTTTAAATCATGCATTATGTCAAGTTTAAACTTTGCGTGCATACATTTATTTTATACTTTATTATATAAATAGGTCATCGCAGAATCACTACCACAAAAAATATTTATACGAATTTAATAAATTTTCTAATATAAATACATAGTCTACTTGAAAGCTACTAAATTCATCTGAATCTATTAAGAATACTCTACCGCCCCTGATAACAGAGAAATATAAATTTGAGGTTCTATTGTATTAGTGTAAGGTTGATGTAAATTCCAATTCAAATGATTCTTTGAGAGCATATCTTATGTCACCCACATTATACAAATGCCTGAAATCACTTGTATATTGTCTATTTTCAAGTAAAGTACGTAATTGTTTCATTGACCAAAGTACGTATATTATGTTTCTTTATTTTTAAATTTTTTTAATCATGTCAGACGTACAATAACTCCTTTAATCATGTCTAAAAGTGATATTACTCCATATGATGACATGACATAATATAGTTCTAACATTCAAGCATTAATATTTTATAGTATTTTTTATGAGCTTATTGATTTCCAGCAACAAGCATTTGCTAAGATATTTATAAAGTAGTTATATCACAGGTTATGTAATAAACTCACAAGATCCGCTAGGATTTTTACATCTTTCACTAAAATATTACTCCAAAAAAAAAAGTAAGAAGATATATTTGATCAGTTTAAACCTGGAGTTCAGGGGGTTAAATGAAATGACAATAATATTGAGTAAGAAATAGTATTAATGAATTGGTAATATTGAGTAAGAAGTGGTATTAATGAATTAGTAATAGATATGATAATACCTTATAATACTCATCCAGATGAAGGTAAAGGTAATAATGATATAGGAAGTGACATTGAATATCAAAAATGACACCGAATAAGGTATTTGAGAATATTTCAAATTTTATAAGAGTCTATCATTTTCAATCTTAACTTTACCTTCTCTTTGCTTTTGATCACTCTCTAGATTATCATCATGTATGTGTGTATTTAACTTGATGAGTGTCAGCTTGTTGAGTTCTTGTTTAGAAAATCTTGTAAAATATTTGCTCTCTATTGTTTTATTTCAAAACCTCGGTTGTAAAGTTTCTTTCTATCTCAAATTCATTTTTACAAAGGTTTCCTTTACTAATTCACTTCGAGAAGAATAGTCAATGAGTTAAATATTTTGTGTACAGTAACATAAATTTCTTGAGTAATATTTCAGTTGTCTTCTATAGAAAGTATTTTTATTGCAATAATTAGTTGTTGTGAAGAGTTGCTAGAGAATGTATCTAATTAACTCGTGAAATAGGATAGTAAGATTATATTTGTTTTTCATAGAATTGATTTTGATTTCTTGTTCTTATCATATAACAAGCTCAATTCTTCTGAAATATGTTTATGCGCTCCTTTAATCTCTATAGATATGAATCAGGATGAAAAATAGAAACTAGTTTTCTAAACTTTTTATTCTACACCAGCTTTGTAGGATTGGTTAGGTCATAGATGTGCCTTTTAGCCTTTTATAAGATGGCATTCTTAAAATTAAAAGATATCAACTTGAAGATGTGGGATAGAAATGATGATATTATCCTTATAAATAATTTTACTGATTAGTGCCAACTATTTTACATACTCGATCAGTGAACTATTACGCACTCTTTTAAGGGTGGTTGCTTGCACGTCATGGGTAATTTGTGATGGTAGAGTGCTTCTGGTTTGAGCCATATTTTTGTCATGTTTTATTACTAGAAGTCTTTTATGAAGTTAAATTGTAATGTTTGATGTCCTCATCTTGAGTATATTTTGTGTTACCTAACTATATGGTATGCAACTATTACAATCTGATCTATGACTCTTATTCAATTTAAAGTCAATTTTCTTGTATCTAATATTCATATCCGAAATTATGAAACCTTATAAACCTTAAAAATTATTTCTACATGTCGGAATAATTTGATTTTTTCCATTTGGGACTTGTTATACTAATGGTGAGAAATATAAATTGATGCAGTTACTACCCCATGTATGGACATATCCAGAAGCTAGCACAAGATATAAAGATAGGAGCCACATCAATTGAATGAGTAGAAGACAAACCATGACAGGTCTTAGATATTTCTTGATCGTTTTCTTGATATCTGAGAATTTATGAGAAAAAGCGATATTATCTATGAAAATGTAATATCTCTTTTACTGTCACATTAATCATTGACAATATGAATTATACAAGATTTTAGTCATTCTCTTAATATTCTATTTAAAAATTATAGTCTTGAAATTTTATGCAGCGATTCCTAGTTTGATTACCACTTGTTAGAAAATACAAACAATTATTTTCATTATGCAATCCTCCAAAAGGTGATGCACTATTATCAATACAAGCACCATGGATGTTATTTCAAAGTTAAGAACTCTTTTCTTTTTAGAGAAAAATACATAAAAATCCCCCTAAACTTGGCTCGACAACTTACTTTAGCACTTAAATTTAATTGATAATTATATACCCCCTTAACAACTTTAGAATGAATTATTTTCCACCCTAACCGCTGACGTGGCAAACAAAAAAAGATTAAGCGCATAAATAATTTTAAAAAATAAAAAATAAGTGGATCCCCTTTTTTTTCTTTTCAGCCTACACTATTTTCACTCCTTCTTCCTCACACCCCACTACCCACTGCCGCTCCCCACCCCCTCCCTGCCTTGCTCTATCTTCTACTTCTTATCCCCCACCCCCTTTCTCCTTCTTTAAACCCCTCACTCTCATCCCCTTTATTCTTATTCAAACCCCACACCACACACAAGTATATATAGGAGGTGAAATGGGGGTGGGTTCATCGTCTCTGACGTCTTTTGGATGGAAATTCTAATCGCCGACAAAGGAAATTCGAATAGAGTTTTTATTTTTTATTAAGAAAAAATAAATAAATTTATATCGGAGGTGAAAACAGGGGTGGGTTGATGGGTTCACATGTTTTCTACCATTTTACATATTTCTTGTGACAATGCTTGCCGCCTCCGACGAGTAAAATTTAGAATTTAAAGCCACCTAAAATAAAATTAGGAAAAAGAGATTTGCTTTTCATCTCTTTGCATTTCCAAAATTTGAGAGGGAGTATGTAGAAGGATAAAGAGGGTGGGGTGGGTGGGGAGGAGGTTTAAAGAAGAAGAGAGAGAGTTGGGGTAGGGGTCGGGGTAAGAGGGGTTGGAGAAGAAAAGGAAAGAGAAAGGGGTGGGGTGGGTGGGGAGAAGGTTTAAAGGAGGAGAAAATAGTGGGGTGGGGTGGCGGGGGTTGGAGAAGAAGAGGAAAGAGAAAGAGGGTGGGGTGGGTGGGGAGGAGGTTTAAAGGAGGATAAAATAGTGGGGTGGGGTTGGGGAAGAAGACGAAGAAGTCTGGGGTGGGGTGGGGGATTTAATCCTCTTTCCTTTTTTTAATTATATTATCACGACCCGATTTCTCAGGTCATGATGGCACCTACAACCCCCCCCCCCCCCAGTAGGCAAACAAATTCCCGTAGCCTAGAATGATTAGTAATGGGATACTACCTAACCAAAACACACAATAAGCAGAAATAAGCGGAAGCAAAATATAAAGGTAGACAAAGCTGAAGCAAAACCCAAATATATACAAAATGAAACTATACCAACCCCAAGACTTGGTATCGATAGTACAAAAGCTTCTAATAGAATACAAGTACTAGAAGTAACAAAATGATAAGTACACTATCTCCAAACATACAAAGAGTAATAGTACAAAAGAGGAGACGTGGTCAAGCTCCGGCCGTCAGGCGCTCACCCTAGTCCCGAATGTCCAAAATCTGCACGAGTCTCCAACGCAATCAACGGCGAAAGCTCAACTAATATCTGGACCAGAAAGATGCAGTAGTGTAGTATGAGCACCAAGACAATGGGTACTTTGTAGGCATCATCGGCCGACTGAGTGCATATAAGAAGTAAAAACAATAAGTAGCAGATAGCAAGAAAGCAGTCACGGAAGCAATAGAGAAAGCACAACGAACTAGCACAGAGAATAGACAACCAAGAGTTATAAGCAAACAATGCTAGCACAGAAGATATACATAACACAGAAGCATAGGTGTAAGAAAGAAATACGCATCTGGGATCCTTGCAACAACAATATAAGTAAAGAAAGAGAGAGAGTTGAGCAAATGGCAGTATACCGGTAACCTCAAGTAGAAAGGAAAGAAAGGAAGTAGGCCAACATAATCAACTAGAAGCCATACAATAACAGAATCATACTAAAAACCATAAACTCTTAAGATAATCATATACCAGGATCAATCTCACAATTTATAACCTAGAATTGAATAACTAAGCCACAAGAACCAAAAGCCTTTACTCAAATCAAGGTATAGAAAAGGAAACAAAACCCACAATCCGCTCAGAAGGCCACACAATAATGCCTCAAAGATATAGGACTCCCTAGCCCCTCAATACTCAAACCCAAACTCAGAGCCTCAAAAGGCTAAAACTTACCAATCCACCAAGAACCAAGGACTATGTCAATCTCTATAAAATGACGGAGAGTAATATAATCTACCTACAGTCCCAACGGTCGCCCATACAACCGAGGAATGCAATAAAGTGAAAACAAACCCTCTGACCTCCCATACAACCAGAGCATACACTGAACACACAGCAAACAAGGGTGGAATCCGAGTGGAATATGCATGTTTATATGATGATGGAGCCAAGTGTGATTGTAGTGTTGTATGTTACCCCCTCCGGTGCCCTAAAGGTCCAATAAAGTAAGGATCCATGGAAGGACAATTCCCGAGTACCTCTCTTATGCCGTACATCCCCTCCCTCCGATCACCGTCAGCCCATTGCACTTGGTCCGTAATGGTAGGGTCCATGGAGGTCTACTCGTAGACCATATACAAACACAAAACTCAAATATCTCAATAATTGAGATCTCGTAGTACGTGCTCAGATTCGATCTAACTCTAAATCAGTACTAGTAATCTCATGAACCTCATCAAAGGGTGCCCGAAGTGTATTCGGGTCTAAATCAGTAACCATATCTCGATAACCCTCATCGAGGGTGCCCAAAGCATATCTGGGTCTAAAAATAAAAGTCAAGTATCAAAATCCCTAAATAGGGTGCCCGGCTCGTATCCGGTCTAAATCCGTAGAAAACCATGTCTAGTGCTACGATCTAGCCGAGCCTAGTATCAGAATGAAGACCAGTAATCAAATCACCGTGATATCCCCTCTACTCCGAGAGGTTTTGTAAAAGTCAGTTTAAAAGCCCTTTCATGGTCATGTACCAAAAGTGGGCCCTGGGGGCCATGCAAGGTTTAGAAAATTATTTATAGTGGGCCCGCAGCCAAATCAGTAGTAAAACATGCAGGTAAAACCTTTTTCATGTATGATATGCTCGCAAATAATAAAGTAGCCCAAAATGGCTCACAAACATTTCCTATCGGCCATGCAAAGTCTCAACAGCTCTACAGCAGTCATAACCAGCCTAGAAGGATATCTCTATGTCCGGGACTCACGAACATTCTCAAATAACCCACCATCTATATTTCAGAGTCAATACAAGGCCACACAGGACCACAAGGGTAATATACAATACTGATACGAATACTATAATCAACGTACGTAATAAATGGACAGTAAAGGCAGACAAGGTCTGGGGTACCAACCTATAACAACCCACCCAAGGATGCTAATTAATGCAGTTATAGCCTATATACGCAGAGTCTAGGTAGGGAAAGCCATAACCTACCTGTTTTCTGATGAATAGCTGTGGGACAGTGTCATCCAGGCTTGAACTACTCCGAGAAGCTCCAAATTGTGAAACCAATATCAATACAATAATCTACACATCAATACAAGGCTAACAATACCCATAATGCCATAAACATTACCGGGTCAAAATTTGGGTCATAAATGGGCCTGTGGGCCCCACAATCCAAAATCGGAAATAGAAAACACACTTGTGTTTCCTTACCATCCCAAGAGCACATGCTCATGCTCAAAAATTGAGCAGAATCGGGCATGAAATGGGGCTCCAAAACAGCCCACCCATTTAAGGAATTAAGGGAAATTTAATGGAGAAAATGGGAAATTAAGAGAGGACTTACCCGTCTTAGAAGTTGATAATAGAGCAAGGATCACAACAAAAATGCCCTCCAACCAGTAGGGAACAATTATGGAGGAATATGGAGAATTTTGGGTGTTTGGCTATGGAGGTTCGGGCTTTGTTATGTTGGAGAATGAAGGAGAAAACAAGAAGAAAGCCAACTTCAAGCTGACGGACTTGGCCTTCGCGAACGCGGCCAAGGCCTACGAACGCGAAGAACAAGGTTGGGGCGGCTGGAAAATGGCCTTCGCGAACGCGGCCAGCCCTCCGCGAATGCGAAGAACAAAATGGCCCATGATAGCAACCAGCTGTCAAGGCAGATTTTTCACACTTTGGGTCCCCAGGAACGCATTCGAGGTCCCGCGAACATAAACGTCCTGAGCTATTCGACTAGAAACGGCATTCTGGATCCAATGGAATTGATTGAAATTCCATTGAAGGTTGATTTAAATAAAAGTGGGCCCCACGCCTAAAATCAACCTTTCGCCAACTATTTCCAAAACGTAACCCAATGGCCGAAAACAAGTCTGGAAGCCTCGGGACCCAAACCAATGGTCCCTCTAGCCTAAACTTGACATTCCAGAGCTAACGGCGCTGACGGAATTTTCATCTGAGGTCGTCTTCTCCGAATGTTGACCAAAGTCAACCAAACAAGCCCAACTAGCCTAAAAGCACAGAATGAGAGAGAATTCCAAGTTGAAAAGCTTTCGAATCCCGACCAAAGGTCGCACTAGACCAAAGTCCACGCTCTAGAGCTAACAAAACTATCGGAACTTGATTCCGAATATGTTCACCAAGGATGTTGACTAAAGTCAACGATTTCCAAAGTTAAAAGCTCTAAAACTAGGAATGGACAAAAAGACCAAACAGACTACCCGGGCACCGAGCTACCAGTCCCAGCAAGCCATAAATGACTTAGGGCCTCTACAGGCAAGCTCTAACAGTACAAGAAGGGCTAACATGCGTAAATGACTGGAAGGGTCATTACATCATCCATTACTAAAAAGACTTTCATCCCCGAAAGTCAGGAAAGACAAAAAGACTAGAGATAAAAAGAACAGCGGATATAAAGCCTGCACTACTCTCTCGGACAACCCGAGAAGCCTCCTCAACTAGACGGCACCAAACAGAACACAGAACCCACGAAAGCAACCAAGCCTTAACTCCTTACTAGCCAAGCTAGATTCCAAACTCAAACTCCAAAACTGCAAAGATCTGCCAACCTAAACTAAACCTCGAGAATATCAACCAGTAAGCACTGACATAACACTGAAACCAGAGAATCAAGGCAATCAACGCATAGAACTCGAATCTTCAAAACCATAACCAAATTTACCAGAAGAGACATCAACCCAAAACTCTAACTCATGAACCCGTTGATCCGCAAAGCTCTTTCATTCTGAACTGAATCCTTTTGCACCAACAGAAAGTTTCTTATAAGTCGAAAACTCAAACCACCCCCAAAATATCAGTTGGAATACCAAAGATCCATGGTTCTCGCTTATACTCTACCACAAACAAAGTCACCCTTCTTACTCAAATTCAACCCAAGATAAGCTATAACTCACTAGCCTTGCCATCCAAGATGACAACCCGTAGCGCATCCTCGAAAACTGGAGTTACCTGTCCCAACTGCCCATCAACCAAAGAACGGATGCTTTGCTAACATCGAACTTGATAACTGAACCCAACTGAATAACCCATCTGAATTCAACTGAAGCTTGCACATCAACGTGTGGAAAAGCATGTATGAACACCGTGTGTTGACGGAGAAATTTCCAAACTATAGAATGAACTCAACTTCGTTGCACCGTGTCAAGCCTGAATCAACTGGAAGCGAATAAACCAAGGCAACCTACCCACTAGACCCAAACCAAAACCAAGATCCTGCAAGTAGTATGGTAAGTCTACCACAAAGTCCGTAGTCATTAGCTAAGCTCCCAACTCTAAGAAACACTGTTGCTACCCTGAATGCTCGAACACCCTTCAGATTTTAAATTGTCTTAACAATCTCACCTCGGAAGGAGTCTACCATCCCACGAATACCAAGTCAAAACACCCCGAAGGCAAAGAAGATGTGCCTGGGGTTCAAAGTCTCCATCTAGATATAGAATTTCTGCATATACCTTCAACTCATCCCTTTGGCCCAAATCAACTGCTTTATAGTATCAGCACATAACCCAACCATCCCGAAGCATACTACATACCAAACTTCTAGTCCACACTGGCCGAGTCTAACCAATACTGGAAGACCCGCATAAAAGACAATCCTTGAAGACCCAACTAAACAAAAATTTCAAACTCTCGGTAATAAAGGCGATGATCAATCTCAAAGTACCATTAGAACTTAAATAACCTCGCTAGCCTCAACCCGCACAACCTGATCACATATAGCATACACCACTGTTGAATCTCAAACTCACACCATTGAGTCTGTCTAACCATGGTAGAAGGAACCTCATACTATCTAGAACACCGCCAAAATCTGGAATGTCCAGCCTAACTCAAAGATTAGCCAAGGACTAGGTGTCCAAGGCCAACTGTCACTCCACAACTGAAATGGGGAAACTAAGTCGCCCAAACTCTATGCCTTCCAACCCAAGAAGTTGCAACTAAAAAGAACCAACCACAAACTATCCAAAGTAGTTTTCTAGCCCACGATTCTAAAACCCAACTTTAAAATTGCCAACCAAAGCCTTTGTCAAACCCATATGTTGTTAATGAACCATTAGGAACCGAAGCCAACTAGGCTTTGAATTACAAGTTGCCAAAACCACAGCTGTTACTGAAATCTCAAACCAATCGAAGGAAAACCACTGCAATCTGTAGACGGACGAATCAAATCACCAACACACAATCCCAAAGCAAACCTTCGTCGTCACCTCAGTCAACTTCTAAAACACATAAGCACAAACAAGGAGTCATCTCCCTCCTTTTTCAACTAAACAAAACCTTTTTATGTAGCATATACTGAACCTTACAACTCTTTTCTAAAAATAAGAACCTGTGCCCATTCCCTTAGCTCCAAAACTTACATTGTCAAAACTCAACAAGGCAGGAGAAAATAGGTCGGATGCCCGGCTCACCCAGAATGCTACAAATATAACTCACCTACGAGGCTACGGTCAACACTTAGTCAAAAATGCTAAAGCCAAAATCAAAAGCTCATCCAGAGAACTATGATCAAAATTCATTCCGACTGGAACCGGGGAAAATGATAAGACAACCCAACCAAACACAAAACTGAAGAAGACTACAGGAATAACCCACATACCTTCCAACCTTCTAAACCAACAAAACAAGGAGGGTCGACTCTAATCACCTAAAAAAACAAAACCAAACCATGCTCACTAGCGTAACCAACACCTCTCATCCTAAGACAGAAGCTCAAACTTCAGCACAACTACCGGTATCACATCGAACCAACACCAGAACCTCTAGCAAAAGCTAGGAAACAGCCTAGGCAACAACCATTTAGGACCGCTCAAGAGGGAAGACTCAACACAAACCTAGAGCCATAAGGAAACAGGAAACAAACTCAACCAAAAGGAGACTAACAAGAACTACCCACGGGCTACAACTCTTGGTAAACGCCTCCCAAGGACATCTCACCCCATCCTAAGAGTGGCAACGGAACCGGGAGGTGTCGGTCCAGGTTCCGGTATGTCCCAATCCATTCCTGGTCCTGTTCCAGTCCGGTAGACTCCGGTTCCGTCCGGGGTAGGGGTTGGCCGGTAGGGGTAACGGGACGGAAGGGGTAAAATTACCGGATCGTCCCGGTCCCGTCCATCCCGGTACCGGTCCGGTCAGGTCCGGTTCGATCTGGTGGGAAACCAAAAAAGTTTTTTTTTTTTTAAATTAAGTAGCCATTGGGTTAGCCGTTGGCAACGGCTAGTGGGCTCCACCCAATGGCTATTTGAGCCAAAACACCCCCCTACCTCCCAAACTTTTTTTAATACCCCAAAGTTTTTAAAAATATATTTTAGTCCTCAATTTTAACTATAAAACCCCCCCACCCCTTCATTATTTACTACACAAAATTTCTTTTTCTTCATCTACTCTCTCAACTCTCAATCTTCTACTCTTCTACTCTCTATTCTCTAATAGTCTCTATTAAATTATTAATTTTATTTGTTGGATTATTTTGGAGCAATTTTAAAGCTTCAAGTTTCATCTATCAATTTTGGCTTTTAGTTATACACGTCTGTTTTTACGCAGACGTTTGGTACATTCATTCCAACTTTCATCTCTTTACTTATTTATTTTTTTGCATTTAATTTTTGTATTTATTTATTTGCTTACTTTTAATATTTTAATATGGAATCCGGTGATAAAAATGTCGGCCAAAGTAAAAAAATATTTTTTGGTAGGTTGACTAACGCAGTAACCGGAAAAACTAAAGTCGGTAGTTCTTCTAAATCTAAATCTAAAACTAGACAACAGCCTCAATTAAGAATAAATACGGATGATTTTACACATGTTGATGAAAGTCCTTTTAATATTGATAGCAATACTCAATTAGATCATGAATCTTTACAGACAAGGTTTGGTAATTTTAACGAAGAACTAGATGAAGAAGTAGAATATGATAATGAATATGATGGTAATGATACTTATGATGATGATGAAACAGAGCCCCCTACGGCTACTAGTCCCACTCCTGCTCCCGCTCTCACTCCCCCTATACATCCTACTAGGGCTAAGTCAAAGGCTGAACGTCCTAAAAAATCTATTGTGTGGCAATTTATGATTCAAAGTGAGGATAAAACTCAAGCTATTTGTAAAATATGTAAATATATTTTGAATCATAAAACTACGGGAAAGTCGGGTGGGACGGGACATTTAAGAAATCATTTAATGGGATGTTGTAAAAATAAATTTGTGCAAGCTCAGGCTATAGCCGATGTAAAAAAATATGGTACTCCTCTTCCCGATGCATCTGTAGGAGTAGGGGCCTCTAACATGATCCAAACACAGTTAAACCCTTCTAATGTTTCTGGCCCTAGTACACATCGCAGTTATAGTAGAGAAAGAGATCTTGAAGAATTAGCTAAAATGATTGTTGTTTGTGGCTTGCCTTTTAGTTTTGCTGAAAATCCCGATTTTGTTCATTATATTCAAATAGTGTATAATCCTTCTTTCACAGGTTTTTCAAGAAATACTATTAAAAAAGCTATTTTTGATTATCAAGGACAACATGTACAATATCTTCGTTGTTTATTTACCTATAATACTTGTAGAATGGCTATCACTTCTGATATGGGTCGTAGTCCTAATGGTAACGATTATTTCACTATTACTGGTCATTGGATTGATGAAAATTAGAACATGCAAAAAAGAATTTTAGGTTATAAATGTTGTGAAATGCTGAAAACCGGTAGTTACATAGCTCAAACTATTATAGATGTTTTATAATTTTATGGAATTTGTAATAAAGTAATTAGTGTCACCCTTGATAATGCTTCTAATAATACAAATATTGTTGATAAACTAAAACCGACAATTTGCCCTATTTATAATGACGGTTTTCATATTAGGTGTGCTGCACACATATAATTTAATTGTTAGAGATGGTATAACAATGTATAATAATGGTTGTATAAAATGTGAAGCTTCATGCCATTTTACTTTCAAATGTCAAGTAAAGTCTAGACGTGTAGAGTTTGAAAATTGGTGTCGTGAATTAGAACTTCCCCCTAGAAAAATTCCAAAAACAGTGTCTACTAGATGGAATTCTTTATATGAAATGCTTAAAGTTGCTTATGAATATAGAAAGCCTTTACAAATGGTTTGGAATGCTCACAATTCAGATAATGATTATAGAATTACTGACACTGATTGAAAAGAAGTATATGAACTTAAAGAATTTTTAAAAGTTTTTTACTTAGCTACAAAACAAATATCTGGACTTTATTATCCAACTATTTGTTCAGTTTTACCAAATATATGTGCTATTTCTGATAAAAAATTTCAATACAAAAATATTTCACGGTTTAAAGATTCTATTAATGCAATGATTAAAAAATTTAGAAAAAATTTTATTCCTATTCCTCAAATTTATTTAACTGCTTGTTTATTAAACCCAACTTACAAAGAAATAGGTGCAGCACGAATGGTAGAAAGAATATATTCAAATTTAGATATTTTAGAGATTATATATCAGCAAAGTATTCAAGGTGACGAAGTTGCCGAAGAGGATAAAATAACTAGTTTGTCCGATGTTAAAGATAGCATAAGAATTGAAGCTAGAAAATTGTATGATTTGTATAATTCTAGTAGAATAAATGATGAAGTATGTAATGTAGAACCTTCAAGTTCTAGCCGTAGATATTCAAATGAAGATGATATTGATGATATGATGGAAAATTATTTTGGTCTTACTTCTAATGAAAGGAATGATTTTGATGAATATCTTAATCAGGGAACGGAAAGCATTAAGGATGCACAAGGCAAACCTCAACTTTTGGAATGGTGGAAGACTCGCGTCAGGTCATTTTCAAAACTTCAACCGGTGGTTCAAGATTTGCTAGTTATTCAAGCATCTTCAGTAGCTTCGGAGGGCGTTTTTAGTGCAGCAAGATATCAAATTGGGGAGCATAGGTATTCATTAGCATCAGACAGCTTGGAGACATCGGTATTGTTTAGAGATTGGATCAATGCCGAGCGAAGGAATTATGGGCGTCCTAGTTTACCTATCCATTTTGAATATGATATAGATAATATTTTGGTAAATTCTAGTGAAGACGGCAAGGATGCATTGGAGGATCAAACACAACAACCACTTCCAGAAAATGTTACCAGGGAATTGTTAGAAACTCTACGTCAAGACTATTTTCAAGGATTCAAATATTAGTATGATAGTTCGAGGCCTAATTCAAACAGAACCCTTCCTAGAAGGTGGTTGCGTAGATTAGGTCCTCTTCTAATATTTGTAATACAAATTGTATTATTTAATTTTTATGAATAAAATTATAGGCTATTCGCCTTAAATTTTTTTAATTATTGTCTTCAATTTAATACAAGTCTTTTTTATATATTTCAATTTTTAAATGTTTCAAATTTAAGTTACAATTTGAAATTTAAAAAAGTTTAACAAATGAAAGTTTGATATAGTTTAAAAAGTTTCAAACTTAAGTAAGTAAGTTATTAAGTTAGTTATAGTTTAAAAATTTAAATTTAAACTTTTAAGACTTAAGACTTAAGAGTTTGAAAAGGTTTTAAGAGTTTAAAATTTGAAATTTAAAGTTTTAAACTTTTAGAGTTTAAAATTTAAACTCTAAAAAAGTTTAATTTATTAAGTTATACTTTTAAAAGAAATATAAAATAACTTATATATTTTGAAACTTTTTCAATTATAAATAATCAAATTTTAATTTAATTAAAATTTTTAAAAAAAAAGGGAGAGGGACCCGGTATACCGGTTCGGTCCCGCTCCGGTCCGGTTCCGGTAGGTACCGGTTCGGTCCCGCTCCGGTCCAGTTCCGGTAGGTACCGGTTCGAGACGAAATGGGATAAATTCCCGGTTCCCGGCCAACCGACTGAAGATTACTCTGGTACCGGTCCGGTTCCGGTTAATAACGGTCCGACAGTCCCGGTACCGGTGCCGGTGCCACTCTTACCCCATCCACTACTAAAGAATAAACTACCAATAAAACAATGCATAGATACTACAACTCAAGTAGTCAAACAACTAAACAAGTAGCAAGTAGGCATATAAGCAAATAAATGAGAGAAGGGAAAGAATCACCACGTGAACATGACTATCACAAGCTGAAGGTAGCAAAAGCCTAACCTGGAGCAACGATATCAGGAACCTCAATCTCGGGCACGCCAAGAAGGGCATCAGACTGACAGGATCTAACTCTGGACTGAGTAGTCAAAGTTGAGGGCTCAACCATCTCTCACCAGGGACAATCTCTAGAAAAGTGACCAAGCACTCCACAATCATAACAACCAGGCTGACCAGGATACACAGTCATGGGGCACTTCCTAATAGAGTGCCTAAGCTCACCACACTAGCGACAACCCTTACCAGAACCACAAGCCCGAAAGCCACCTTGACCCACCTAGGGACCAACCCTACTACCATGCACTCTACCTCTAGCCGGTGGCACTGAAGCCCTGGGAGATAACACTTGTTGACCCTGCGAACTAGAAGATAGAATCGTGCCACAATCCCTAGCTAAGTGCCCACGCACACTGCACTGAAAGCAAATACCACTGGGCATATATGGGTAAGGAGATCGCACTGAACCTGACCATCCACCATGGCCTACACAACCTGAAAGCAAACCTCGAAGAATCTGACCCATACCATGACCACTAAGCTCAACATGCCATGTGCCACCATCCCTTGAAACCTGTGGAGCAACTAAAATTGGCCTCCTAGATAAGAAGCAATGAAACCTATCACCTAGTGGAGAAATTCCTACCTCAAGTATGGGAACCTTGAAAACTATCCTAACCACGATGTCTCTTAGCACTACCCCCATAAGCCTCTTGACACAACCCCTTAATAGCCTAAGCATGATCCACTACCTGCAGGAAGGTCGTCCCAACTATAACCAAATGCTTGGTCGCCAAATGAAATGGTGAAATCAAACCTCCAACAAAGCTCTGAACCCAATCAAACTCTGAAGGCACAGTCCTAGCAGTACTCCTAACTATCTCATAAAATATTGCCTCATACTCCAATACCGACAGACAACCCTACTGAAGAACTGGTAGCTCAACCCTAGCTGAAGCACTGCTCGAAGAATCGGGTACTGAAACACCCACTGGAGGACTCAGAGTCCTAAACATGGTGTCCTAAAGAACTGGAGCAGCTATGGATCCAATCGGAGGTTGGGATGACCCCACATCCCCTATCCGATGCGATGAACCATTACTCTGAAGTTCTGGCGCTGACAGAAGCACTGAAGCAAAAGGCACAAAAGCCTCAACATCACCCCCTGTCGAACTCATCTTAGGCATCTGAGAAGGAATGAAACAACCGATGTTCAGAAGTCAATAGAGCTAGGAATGCACGATAAGGAGCCAAGAAGGTGAAACTTTTCCTAACAATGCCCTGTAGCCTCTCGCAGATAGGATACGGACGTCATCGTACTGATCCGCGAGACTCTACTTAGACACTTGCTTCTGTACCATGACACCGGTGAACCTAGAGCTCTAATACCAAGCTGTCACGACCTGATTTCTTAGGTCATGATGGCACCTACAACCCCCAAGTAGGCGAACCAATCCCCGTAGCCCGGAATGATTAGTAATGGGCTACTACCTAACCAAAATGCACAATAAGTAGAAATAAGCGGAAGCAGAATGTAAAGGTAGACAAAGCGGAGGCAAAACCCGAATATATACAAAATGAAACTACACCAACCCCAAGACTTGGTATCGATAGTACAAAAGCTTCTAATAGAATACAAGTGCTAGAAGTAACAAAATGATAAGTACACTGTCTCTGAATATACAAAGAGTAACGGTATAAAAGAGGAGATGTGGTCAAGCCCCGGTCGTCAAGCGGTCACCCTAGTCCCAAATGTCCAAAAGCTGCATGAGTCTCCAACGCGATCAACGGCGAAAGCTCAACAAATATCTACACTAGAAAGATCCAGAAGTGTAGTATGAGCACCAAGACAACGAGAACTCAGTAGGCATCATCGGCTGACTGAGCGCATATAAGATATAAAAACAGTAAGTAGCAGATAGCAAGAAAGTAGTCACAGAAGCAATAGAGAAAGCACAACGAACTAGCACAAAGAATAGGCAACCAAGAGTTATAAGCAAACAATGTTAGCACAGAAGATATACATAACACAAAAGCACAGGTGTAAGAAATAAATACTCACCTAGGATCTTTGCAACAACAATATAAGTAAAGAAAGAGAGAGAGTTGAGAAAATGGCGGTATACTGGTAACCTCAAGTAGAAAGGAAAGAAAGGAAGTAGGCCAACATAATCAACTAGTAGCCATACAATAACAAAATCATACAATAATGGAATCAATCTCACAATTTATAACCTAGAATGGAATAACTAAGCCACAAGAACTAAGAGATTCTACTCAAATCAAGGTTTAGAAAAGGAACTAAAACCCACAATCCGCTCAGAAGGCCACACAATAATGCCTCAAAGATATAGGACTCCCTAGCCTCTTAATACTCAAGCCAAAACTCAGAGCCTCAACAGGCTAAAACTTACTAATCCACCAAGAACCAAGGATTATGACAATCTCTATAAAATGATGGAGATTAATATAATCTACCTACAGTCCCAATGGCCGCCCATACAACCGAGGAATGCAATCAAGTAAAAATATACCCTCCGGCCGCCCATACAACCAGAGCGTACACTGAACACACAGCAAACAAGGGTGGAATCTGAGTGGAATATGCATGTTGATATGATGATGGAACCAGGTATGATCGCAGTGTTGTATGTTACCCCCTCCGGTGCCCCAAAGGTCCAATAAAGGCGGGATCCATGGAAGGACTATTCCCGAGTACCTCTCTTAAGATGTACATCCCCTCCCTCCAATCACCGTCGTCCCGTTGCACTTGTTCTTGAATGGTAGGGTCCATGGAGGTCTACTCGTAGACCACATACAAACATAAAACTCAAATATCTCAATAATTGAGATCTCGTAGTACATGATCAGATTCGATCTGAGTCTAAATCAGTAGTAGTAGTCTCATAAACCCCATCAAAGGGTGCCCGAAGTGTATTCGCTTCTAAATCAGTAACCATATCTCGATAACCCTCATCGAGGGTGCCCAGAGTGTATCTAGATTTAAAACAGAAGTCAAGTATAAAAATCCCTAAACAGGGTACCTCATATCCGGGTCTAAATCTGGATAAAACCATGTCTAGTGTTACGGTCCACCCGAGCCTAGTATCAGAATGAAGACCAGTAATCAAATCACTGTGATATCCCCTCTACTCTGAGAGGTTTCATAAAAGTCAGTTTAAAAGCCCTTATAAATTCATGTACCAAAAATAGGCCCTCGGGGCCATGCAAGGTTTATAAAATCATTTATAGTGGGCCTGCAGCCAAATCAATAGTAAAACATGCAGGTAAAACCTTTTTCATGTATATATGCTCGCAAATAATAGAGTACCCCAAAATAGCTCAAAAACATTTCCTATTGGCCCTGCACAGGCTCAACAGCTTTACAGCAGTCATAACCAGCCTAGAAGGATATCTCTATGTCCGAGACACACGGATATTCCTAAATAACCCACCATTTATGTTCCAGAGTCAATATAAGGCCATACAGAACCACAAGGGTTATATACAATACTAATACGAATACTACAATCAACGTACAAAATAAACGGACAGAAAAGGCGGACAAGGTCTGGGTACCAACCTATAACAACCCACACAAGGATGCTAATTAATGCAGTTATTGCCTATATATGCAGAGTCTAGGTAGGGAAATCCATAACCTACCTGTCGTCCGATGAATAGTTGCGGGAACGGCGTCGTCCAGGCTTGAACTGCTTCGACAACCTCCAAATTGCAAAACTACTATCAATATAATAATCTACACATCAATACAAGGCTGACGATATCCATAATGCCATAAACATAACTGGATAAAAATCTGGGTCACAAATGGGCCCGTAGGCCCCGCAATCAAAAATCAGAAACGAAAAACACACATGTGTTCCTTACCATCCCGGGAACACAGGCTCAAAAATTGAGCAGAATCGGGCATGAAATGGAGCTCCAAAATAGCCCACCCATTTAAGGAATTAAGGGAAATTTAATGGAGAAAACGGGAAATTAAGAGAGGACTTACCCGTCTTAGAAGTTGATAATCGAGCAAGGATCACCACAACAATGCCTTCCAACCAGTAGGGAACAATTATGGAGGAATATGGAGGATTTTGGGTATTTGGCGATGGAGGTTTGGGCTTTGTTATGTTAGAGAATGAAGGAGAAAACAAGAAGAAAGCCAACTTAAAGCTGACTGCCTTGGCCTTCACGAACGCGGCCAAGGCCCGCGAACGCGAAGAACAAGGTTGGGGTGGCTTGAAAATGGCCTTCGCGAATGCGGCTAGCCCTCTATGAACGCAAAGAACAAAATGGCCCATGACAGCAACCAGCTGTCAAGGCAGATTTTTCACACTTTGGGTCCCCGGGAATGCATCCAGAGTCCCGCGAACACAAATATCCTGAGCTATTCAACTAGAAATGGTGTTCCGGATCCAATGGAATTGATGAAAATTCCAGTGAAGGTTAATTTAATAAAAAGTGGGCCCCACACCCAAAATCAACCTTTGACCAACTATTTCTAAAATAGAACCCAATGGCCGAAAACAAGTTTGAAAGTCTCGAGATGCGAACCAATGGTCCCTCTAGCCTAAACTCGACATTCCGGAGCTAACAGCGCTGATTGAATTTTCATCCAAGGTCGTCTTCTCCTAATATTGATCAAAGTCAATGAAACAAGTCCAACTGGCCTAAAAGCACAGAATGAGAGAGAATCCCAAGCTGAAAAGCTCTCGGATCCCATCCAAAGGTCCCACTAGACCAAAGTCCATGCTCCGGAGCTAACAGAACTGTTGGAACTTGATTCCGAGCACATTCACCAAGGATGTTGACTGAAGTCAATCATTTCCAAAGTTAAAAGCTCTAAAACCAGAAATGGACAAAAAGACCAAACAGACGGCCCGGGCACCAAACTACCGATCCCAGCAAGCCATAAATAACTTGGGGCTGCTACAAGCAAGTTCTAACGGTACAAGAAGGGCGAACACGCGTAAATGACTGGAAGGGTCATTACATATATAATATACATATATCAGTGGGTTATTTTTAAAAAAATAATTTTAACGTGGGTCTGACATGGTGCTGATTTGGCAGTGACATGGCGCGTGTGTAATTCACTCTCCATTGCGAGACTGAGATTATATTTTAAGGGTTGAAAATAATTCACTTCAAAGTTGTTAAGGGGGGTATATAATTATTAATTAAGTTTAAGTGCTAAAGTAAGTTGTCAAGCCAAGTTTAGGGGGTTTTTATATATTTTCTCTTCTTTTTAATATTAAAATGTAGGTTGCTAATCTCTGTTCTTGAAATTATATTAAACTAAAGGAAATAGATAATATGAGCTATGTAGAATAGGTTTTTTGTATTGTTAGTAACTACGGTATATTTAGAAAAGAGAAGAAATTGATGTGTCGTTAGTGATCTTTATTTTCTCTAGTTATTGACGTCCCCATGAGTAATTAAAATTACTTTCAGATGGTAGTTGTTATACTCTTGGATTATTTTTTATTGTTATAAGCTAGACGCTAGTGGTGGTTATTGCTGAGAGAAAAAAAATGGGTTCTCACAAGAGACAAAAAAATGAGTTCTGACAAGAGACTTTTTGTGCACTTGGTTTGATTGGATTACACGGTAGCAATTTCTTAATATGCTAATAAATGTGTATAAATATCACGTAGTTCTTTTCTTAACTTTTGATAAACTTCATATGTGATTTTTTATCTGATATTCATTTGATTTTATTATTTCAGTGCATACATTATAATGTTCATAAATTGGCATGTGACAAACTTCATCCTGATGAAGAGTTGGAGAATATTTTATATATCGCATATAACAATTGTTATTTGATTCAAATAATTTAGCATTTTTTGTTGTGTTGTTTGACGCTTTTAAATTATGAATTAGAAATTGTTTTTGTTTGTCGTAGATCTAATGAGGAAGAATATTAGTCTTTTTCAAATAAAAATTATTGTTATTGTATTCAGGGATCCCTTGTTGGCGTAACATGGAACCTATTTGTTAGTAAATCCTTTCTAAATTTTACCAGCAATAAGAAAGGTCATCAAAAAGACCTCTTGTATCAGCAATAAAATGATTTTTTGATGGTCATATCAAAAACCATAATATATGAATAAAGGTGAATTTATGAAATTTCTAGTGACTATTGTATTTCTCGCAAAAAAGACCCCTTTTATCGGTAATAAAAAAAAAATAGCGGCACTAACAAAAGCCATAAAATGTGTAACCTAGGAAAACCTTGGGGGTTTTTAGCAGCCATTTAAATTGCCGTCATCAATTGTAATTAAAACTCATATACCTTTGTCGGCCATACTATGGTCCTTTACCAGCATTTGGTCAAATGGCCAGTAAAGCCTTTGCCGACGCCGGCTACAGCGTCCAATATGTAATTGCTGATAAATATTTTAGCGGTCATTTTTATTGCAGCTAAAACTCATTTTTATTACCGCTAAATATCTTTTTTGTAGTTGTGTACATAGACTACCATTCTTTTTCTTTACAAATAAGACTGGAGCACCCCACGGGAAGGCACTCGGATGAATAAAACTGTCACGACCCGACTTCTCAGGTTATGATGGCACCTACAACCCCCTGTAGGCGTACCAATCTCCGTATCCCAAAACAGTTAGTAATGGGCTACTAGCTTCTAAGCACACATAAGAAGCAATATATAAGCGAAAACAAGAGAGAAAGTAAAAAAATATAACAATTGGAATATATATAAAGAAAGCCAAACCATCCCACGACCTGGTACCATAGTATAGAATCCACTACTACATATATAGAGTACAAAAGGGTACAAAGTAGAATATATATTTGTCTCTAAATAACAAAAAGAGTACATAGCACAAAAAAAGAGATAAAAACTAAGCCCCGATCGCCAGGAGCTCACCCTAAGTCTTCGATGTCTGGAAAGCTGCACGAGTCTCCACGCGATCAATGGCGAGAGCACACACTAGGATCTGCACCACAAAGATGCAAAAGTATAGTATGAGCACTAATTGTAAAGCAACGGGTACCAAGTAGACATCATAGGCTGACTGAGCGCATATAAGATATAAAAGCAATATAAAGCAAATATGAAAGAAAGTAGTCATAGAAGCAAACAGAGAATAGTACACGAAAACTAGCACAGATAGAATACTAGAGAATACAAGCATACTATGCTAGTCATAAAATATATATATATAACATAGAACACGGGTGGAGGAAAAGAGAATGCACCTGGATCCTTGCAACAACAATATATAAAGAGAGTTTAGGAAAATATGGTGGTATACCGGTAACCTCAATAAAAAGGAAGGAAGGAAAGCAACTAAATGTAAACACGCTTGAAATACAACTCACAATGTAAGAATGATCGAATATAACCCACAAGTAGCTATAATATGAATAGGTACTACGATAAAAGCGAAAAATCTAATTCTACCTACTGTCATGACCCAAAATCCCATTAGGTCATGAGGGCACCCACCATCCCTCTAGGCGAACCCCTTTCCTTTTTAACCATCTAACAGTATAATAATGCGAAAGTGAAATGAAGGTAAGCAACCAATTCTTATAAATGCGAAATAAACGAGTTAGAAATCCAAATTATCCCAAGACCTGGTGACACCAGTACAAGATCATCTACGAATATGAAATAAGTCTGGGAAAACCAAAATAACTGTCTAGAAGAAAGTAAAACAAAGAAAATAAAGAATCTCTGGAATCCAGTACCGTCGAAGAAAAAGCCGCTCACCCTGAATACTAACCGCAGCAGCCTCAAACACAAATAACAAGTCAAGTATTCCTAGTACCTGGCTCAGTTCCTGCACGCAAAAAGGTGCATCAAGTATAGAGTGAGTACGGTAAATACGTGTACTCAGCAAGTTTTGATTACTAACTCCTTGTAGAAGCGATAATGAGATGTATCTTAAAAGTTTCCTTTTTCACAAGTAAAATCTTACCAAAATATAAGTCACCATAACATAACAAATAAGGCACGTATCTGGAACAATTCAATAGAAAGTGCAATGCAGATGAAATGTAATGCAATGCAATGCACTGGCCAAAAGTAAATCGGTACATACCCATCACAATTATTTTCCATCGGCACAATAAAATCCATCAGAATCATTTCCCGTCGGCATAATAAGACCCGCCGTAACCATTTCCCATAGGCATGATAAAATCCACCGAAACTATTTCTCATCGGCATAATAAGATCTACCAGAACCATTTCCCATCAATATACTAAGAACCTGAATTTCATAAATAATCACAGTACCACTCACCAGAACCATTTCCCATCGGCGTTACATGATGTCACTTGCCGGAACCATTTTCCATCGGTTTAATAAGAATATGAATTTTACAAATAACTCAGTGGGCAATATCAACCAATAATTATCATGCAACAATAAGAGTGGTATGAATAAATATGTATGATCAAGTACCTAAAATGAGTTTATCAATCACAACCAAGTTCACATAATTAATGAGTCTCACCAGTTCAATTGTATCACAACTTATGAGATTCTATCAACCGATAATAATTTTCATAATAATTTCCCATAGCATAACACCGGTGCCCATATAAATGCTCGTTATCTCATTTATACGGGACCCCCTCATTACCCATTACCCTTAAGTTCATTCAATACAATAAAGCTAACACTTCAGAAAGAAATTAGAAATCGTTACTTGCCTCAAAACAAAGCCCAAGTGTCAAGTAACGAACTTGCCTTACGTAATGCTTCCGAACGATCAAAATTTATTCAAATACATAATCCTCATAAGAATACGAACTAGCCCATTGAATTTCAGCTAAAATGGATAACTTAAAACTTAAATCTATCCAAAAAAAAAAAATCGTTGATAACTGTAAGCAAAAATCCACGACCCGCAGCTAACCATGGAAACAATATCTACAATGCTATTCAAACACAGAGAGATTGGTAGCCATTTTTTATCATTATTAGTTAAATGATTGGATCATTATTTCATTATTAGTGTCCAATCATTGCTCATAGCATTTTTGTCATTATTAAACCATTATCAACCCACTTTTAACCTACCTAAATCATGCACCAGAAATAGAATCGTTAATATAACTCCACCCCCACCTCATTATCCTTATGGCCAATGATTAAGTAATCATTACCTTACCATTTCACCCTAATTCTAATACTACAAGATCCACTCACATAATCTGCCACTATTTAACATTACTCATCCTCACGTCCTGCCCAACTTTTATCATATCAACATATACCAACAATACCATAGCAATACTATAACGCATATATACCACGGCAAAACATAATGATGAAACTCTCACCTGAAACGCTTTGTAACCCCGACGCCGCACAGCCCAATTTTCCGTCAATTTCAATTGCTTTTGTTGTTATGTTTAGAAAGGTTAAAACCTATTAACCCTCAATTTGTTTGTTTTATTTTTGGTACATGGGTCATGAGTAAATAAAATAGTGGGTTTGACCCATTAGCCATCAATTAAATTAGTTATCTAAAATAACCAAAACTTCACATAGACCCTCGAAATTTATTTGAAACTCCATGAAAATAAATCAAATAAGTAAATTGACTAAAAAACACTTTCCGGACCTATTGGGAACACCAAAACATCAATCTGAGGTCATCTTGACTGAAGGTTGACTGTGATCAAACTTAACTTTCTTACAACTCAAGATCTCAACCAATAACTTAAATCGCTCTCGAACACCTCGAGGTCCATACTATCCATCCCCAAAAGTCATAAATCATATATAAAGAATATGAGGAGGGTTAAAATGAGAAAAATAAGTAAAAATTCACAAAATAATTCGGAGGGACGTTACATCATCCACCACTAAAATAAACATTTGTCCTTGAACGTAAAGAGAGAAAAAAAGGTACTTGGACTATCGAAGAGATGAGGATATATGCTCCGCATATCGGACTCAACCTCCCAAGTAGCTTCCTCCATAGGACGATGCCTCTATTGCATCTTCACAGATGTTATCTCCTTGGATCTCAACTTTCTAACTTGCCTATCCAGAATAGTTATAGTCTCTTCCTCAAAAGTCCCTCATTGCTCCAACTGTATCGAGTCTCATTGAATCACATGAGAACCATCACCAGGATATTTCTTTAATATTGATACATAAAATATCGGATGAACACCTAATAAGTCTGGTGGCATAGCCAAATCATATGCCATTTCCCCAATACGTCAGAGTATCTCAAACGGGTCAATGAACCTAGAACTGAGCTTGCGCTTCTTCCCAAATCTCAAAACACCCTTCATAGGTGATACTTTCAACAAGACCTTCTCCCCAACCACGAATCTTCCGATCTGCATAACTCTTTTGTTTACTCTGAGCTGTGAGAAGTCTATCCTGGATCAACTTGACCTTATCCAAGGAATCCCTCAACAAATCTATATCCCAAGACCTCATTTTGAACGCATTGAACCAACCTACCAGAGAACGACATATCCTACCATACAAAGCCTCGAACAGGGCCATCTAAATGCTAGAATGGTAATTATTATTATAAGCAAACTACGCTAATGGAAAGAATTTGTCCCAATGACCACCAAAATTAATCACACATGCTCGTAGCATATCCTCCAACACCTGAATAGTCCACTCGGACTGGCCATTGGTCTGTGGATGAAAGGACATACTAAGATCCACTCTAGTACCCAATTCTTTCTTCATACACTTCTAAAAGTTAGAGGTGAATTGAGTACCTCGGTCTGAAATGATAAAAATTGGAACACCATGCAAATGCACTATCTCCAAGATGTAAATCCTAGCCAACCTCTCTGCATTGTATGAAGTCTGAACTGGTACAAAGTGAGCATACTTAGTCAACCTATCTACGATAACCCAAACAACATCAAACTTTCTCAAAGTCTATGGCAATCCTACCACGAAATTCATAGCAATCTGCTCCCACTTTCACTCATGTATAGGCATCCTCTGAGTCGTACCACCAAGCCTTTGGTGCTCATAATTAACCTGTTGGCAGATCAAACATCGAGAGACATAGTCTATAATATCCCTCTTCATTCGACACCACCAGTGATGTTTCTTCAGGTCTTGATACAATTTTATTGCTCCCGGATGAATAGAATATCTAGAGTTGTGAGCCTCTTTCATAATCAACTTGGTCACATCGCCAACTCAGGGAACACAAATACGATCCTTAATTCTCAAAACACCCTCTGGATCAAGAATTTCTTCTTTAGATTCACCATTTAACACCCTACCTCGAATGATCTTCAATTTCTCATCTTCAAATTTTCTAGCCTTGATCTGATCTAATAAGAGAGATTGTGCCTCATAGATATACAGAAAATTAGGCCAAAAATTAGGTCAGAAAATGACCCTCGGGGCCCACACAATGAAACAGAAAATAAAATTCACAATTATGCTCGCAGTGGATTTAGGAACCCATGCTCAAAGTTTGAGCGCGAACGGATCTCGTTTCAGGCCCAAAACAGCCTCGAAGTGCTACTAATTCAAGAAACTAACAACGGGAAAAAGATTCAAGGATGGAGGGCAGAAACTTACACAAAGCCGAGAGAACAATCACCTAGGAAGTGAGCCTCGCGGACCCACCAATATGCAGCTCAAGAACAAACCTCTACAAGGATCACCCAAGTTCCCAATTTAGCCAACAATGGAGTTTTATTGGGAGTATTGCGAGAATTAACACGAAAAGAGGAGAGGGGTGATGAGGTAACTTACTGGACGAAGAAAACGGATGCAAGGAAGCTGGAAACGTAGCTTGGGAGCTTATCAATGGAGAAGTTCGAAATGTTGGAGGAGAAAATGAAATGGACAGCTTAAATAGTTGTCTGGGGTCCTTCATCGCGATCGCTACAGGACCCCCTCGTTTGCAAGAAAGAGCGAGCCAGACCTTCCCGGTCGCGATTAGCCAGCCACACGATTGTGTAGAGTAGGCCCATGCCTGCTTCATCACGAACGTGAAGAGCAACCTTCACGATCATGATGGTCAAGAAACTAGACCATCGCGAACGCGATAAGAGCCCCGCGATTGCGAAGACCAAAATAGTCTGCAACTTTACTGCAGCAACCAACAATTCACAAGGCAGAAAAAGTTATCCGATGGACCCTCGGGATCCAGTCGGAACACCGTGAACACAAACCAACCATGCTACCCAATCAGAAACAGCATTCCAAACTCAATGGAATCAACAGAACTCCCAACAAAGATCGTCTTAACAAAAAGTGGTCCTGTGCCCAGAACTGACTCAGAACTCAATACCTCAAGACAAGTCCGGAAGCCCCGAGACCCAAACCAAAGGTCCCCCTAGCCTAGAGTCGACATTCCAAAGCTAGCAGCGCTGACGGATTTTCCATCTAAGGTTGTCTCCTCCAAATGTTGACCAAAGTCAACTCTACCAGCCGAATTGGCTTAAAAACATAGAAAGCAACACAAAACCAAACCAAAAGCACTCAGACCCACACCAATGGTCCCACTAGACCAAAATCCCCGTTCCGAAGCCAACAAAAATATCAAAATTCGATTCTGAGCATGTTTACCAAGAAAGTTGATCGAAGTCAAAGATTTTCTAAGTTTAAGTTCTAAAATAGGGAAATGGCCACAATGCCTAACGAATGGCCCGGGCACCAAACTGTCAGTCCTGACAAGTCATAAATGACCTGTAGCCGCTGAGGGAAAGCTCGAAATACAGAAAAAGACAAGGAAAATGGAAAATGACCTGGAGGGTCATTACAACATCCACTACTACAAGAACTTTCATCCGCGAAAGTTAGAAAAAGGATAGTACCTGAAGACTCAAAAAGATAAGGATAACGGGTCCGTATGTCAGTCTCGATCTCCTAAGTAGCCTCTTTGGCAGGATGATGCCGCTACTGAACCTTAACTGATGGAATCTCCTTGGACCTCAACTTCCTAACCTGCCTGTCCAAAATAGCAACAGGCTCCTCCTCAAAGTCTAAGGACTCATCCAACTGAACCGACTCTAACTGAAGCACATGAGACTCGTCCGAAATATACCACCGCAGCATAGAGACATGAAACACAGGATGCACACTAGAAAGAGCATCAGGTAAGGCTAACTCATAAGCAACCTCTACGATGAAAGATATCAAATGGCCCAATAAACCTCGGACTGAGCTTACACTTCCTCCCGAACCTCATCAAGCCCTTCATGGGCGATACCCGAAGGAACACACTATCACCCATCATGAACTCTAGATCTCAAACTCTCCGGTCAGTGTAACTCTTCTGCCTACTTTGGGCAGTGCAAAGTCTCTCCTAAATAACCTGAACTCTATCCACAGAATCACGAAGCAAGTCGGTACCCCACGGCCTAACCTCAAAAGCATCAAACTAACCCACCGGAGATCTGCACCGCCTACCATATAAAGCTTCGAACGAAGCCATTTGAATGCTGGAATGGTAACTATTATTATATGCAAACTCTGTCAAAGCTACACACTGGTCCTACTGACCACCAAAATCAATAACACAAGCTCGCAACATATCCTCCCTAACCTGAATGGTACGCTCTGACTGACCGTCTATCTGCGGATGAAAGCAGTGCTAAGATCGACTCTTGTACCCAACTCTCTCTGAATAGACCTCCAAAAGTGTGAAGTGAACTGATTACCTCAGTCGGAGATGATAGAAACTGGCACACCATGCAACCGGACAATCTCCCAAATATAGATCTGAGCCAACCTCTTGGAACTGTAGGAAGTCTGAACCGGTAGAAAGTGAGAAAACTTAGTCAACCTATCCACGATGACCCAAAAAGCATCAAATCTCCGCAAGGTACATGGCAAACCAACTACGAAGTCTATATCAATCCACTCCCATTTCCACTCCGGAATGGGTAGCCTCTGAGATAAACCACCTGGCCGTTGGTGCTCAAACTTCACCTGCTGAGAGTTCAAGCACCTAGATACGAAAGCTGAAATATCCCTCTTTATCCCATACCACTAGTAGTGCTGCCTCAAGTCACGATACATCTTAGCTACCTCGGGATGAATGGAATACCTAGAACAATGAGCCTGCTCCAATATCAATTTGATCAAGTCACCAACTCTAGGAACGCAGATACGACCCTCAATTCTCAGAATACCCTTTGAATCTAAAGTCACCTTCCTAGCCTCACCACTCAACACCTTGTCATGAATGATCCTCAACCTCACATCATCAAAATGATGTGCCCGAATCTGCTCCAACAAGGAAGATCTAGCCTCAATACAAGCAAGAATATGACCCAACTCAGAAATGTCAAGTCTAACCAACCTGTTAGCCAAGGACTGGATGTCCCAAGCTAAAGGTCTCTCCTCTGTCGCTAAGAAATCCAAGATACCCATACTCACCGCCTTCTGACTTAAGGCATCCGCCACCACATGTGCCTTGCTCGGATGATAAAAAATAGAGATGTCATAGTCTTTCAGTAACTCCAACTACCTACGCTGCCTCAAATTTAGATCTTTCTGGCTGAAAATGTACTGAAGACTACGATGGTCAGTAAAGATCTCACAACGCATGCCATAAAGATAATGCCTCCACATCTTCAACGCGAAGACTACTGCCGCTAACTTCAAGTCATGTGTGGGGTAGTTCCTCTCTTGAACCTTCTACTGTTTGGAAGCATATGCAATAACCCGACCCTGCTGCATCAACACACAACCCAAACCATTACCTGAAGCATCATAATATATGGTGAAACCCTGACCCTCGACCAGAAGAGTAAGAATCGAAGCTGAAGTCAACAGGGCCTTGAGCTTCAGAAAGCTCACCTCACAGTTATTTGACCACTAGAAGGGAACATTCTTCTGAGTCAATCTAGTCAATAAAGCTGCTATCGAAGAAAATCCCTCCATAAACTGTCTGTAATAACCTGCCAACCCGATGAAACTATGAACCTCGGTAGGAGAAGTAGGCCTAGCCCAATCACAAACTGTTGCAATCTTCATCGGATCTACCATAACCCCATCCTTGGACACCATGTGCCCCAAGAATGCCACAGACTAAAGCCAAAACTCACACTTAGTGAACTTGGCATACAACTGGTGGTCTCGCAAGGTCTGAAGTAAAACTCTAAGACGATGCTCATGCTCCTCTCTACTCCTTGAATAAATCAAAATGTCATCAATGAACACAATCACAAACGAGTCCAAGTAGGCACTGAACACACGGTTCATCAACTCTATAAAATTGTTGGGGCATTAGTCAACCTAAAAGACATGACTAGGAACTCATAATGGCCTTATCGAGTCCTAAATGCAGTCTTTGGGATGTCATCAGCCCTAATCTTCAACTGGTGATAACCGGACCTCAAATCTATCTTAGAGAATACTGATGCACCCTGTAGCTAGTCAAACAAATCATCGATACGCGACATCGGATATTTGTTCTTAATTGTCACCTTATTCAACTGCTTGTAGTCAATATACATACGCATAGACCCATCCATCTTCTTCACAAACAGAACTGGAGCACCCCAAGGAGACACACTAAGCCGGATGAACCCTCTACTCAACAGATCCTGGTGCTGATCCTTAAGCTCTATCAACTCAGCAGATACCATCTGATATGGTAGAATATAAAGGGGCTTGGTGCCCGGCTCAATATCAATACCAAAATCAATGTCACGATCAGGAGAAAGACCCAGAAGATTAGAAGGAAATACATCTGAATACTCGTAAACCACAGGAACTCACTCAAGAGGAGGTGTGGTGGCACTAGTATCACGGACGTTGGCAAGATAAGCTAAGCACCCCTTTCCAACCAACTGTTGGGCACTTAGAAAGGATATAACACCCCTCGGCATGTGGTTGTCGGCACCCTTCCATATGATAGGAGGGATACCAGGCATCCAAAGAGTAACAGTCTTGGCGAAGCAATCCAAGACCACATGATAAGGAGACAGCCAATCCATGCCCAAGATCACATCAAAATCAACCATATCAAGAACCATCAAGTCTACCCACGTGTCATACCCCAAGATAGTCTCAACACAAGCTCGATACACCTGATCCACTACTAAAGAATCACCTACTGGGTAGATACACGCAAAGGCGCAGGCAAGGACTCACAAGCAGACTCCAAACGGGTATCATAATAAGCAAATACATATGAGAATGTAGACCCCAGATCAAATAAAGCAGAAGCATATTGATGGAAAATAGAGATTGTACCAGTGATCACAGTATTTGAAGCCTCGGCCTCTGTCCAGCCCGAAACTGTATACATGTGGCCCCGACCTCCACGACCACCTGACCTACTGGACTGAGGACCACCTCTAGTACCCTAGGGACCACCCCTACTACCTTGTAAACCACCTCTAGTTGGTGGTGCTGGAGCCCTGGGGGCCTGAACCAACTGATCCTGTCACCTAGGGTGCTATACTGACGGGTACTCTCTAGTAAAGTGGCCTATCTCACCACAATCATAACAACCCCGACCAAATGTACTCCGCTGTGAAGACCCAGCTGAATAAGAATGGCCATCATGACCTATGGACCCTGGATGACCACCTCGTGGAGCAGGAATGATACTCTGGCTACTCTGACCCTCAGCAATCTATAATGTTGCCCGAACAGGCCGTCTCGATTGGAAACATTGTTGGTGCTGACCTCTACCATAGTAGCCTCTACCACGACCCTGTGAACTACTGAAACTGCCAGATGGCGGGGCCTCTTATCGTTTCCCTCTTGGACCTCGCAAAGGATGCCCTCAATAGTGCAGGCATGATCCACTACCTCCAGAAAAGACAGACCTAATGCTACCATACCCTTTGTGGCCAAGCAAAGATGCAAGGTCAAACCTCGAAAAAATCAGCGTACCCTCTCGTGCTCGATGGGCAGAATCTTAGTGGCATGTCTGGACAACTGATGGAACTGAACCTCATACTCAGACACAGTCATGGAGCCCTGCTCCAACCCAGCAAACTTATCCATCAGACGCTCTATCATGCTACGCGGTACATACTTCTCCAAAAAAGCTACAGAGAACTGATCCCAAGTAAGCGGAGGTGACCCGGCTGGTCTGCAAGCAACATATGACCTCCACCACTATTTCACTGGACCATTTAGTAGAAACGTGGTGTAATCTACCCCATGTGACTCAACTAACCCTAAATTATGTAACCTCTCCTGGCAGCTAGTCAAAACCTCGTGCGCATCCTCCACAGAAGCACCTGAAAATCTCAGAGGACCCAATCTCAAGAACTTACCTAGCATCTTTTGCTCCTTAGAAGACATAACTGGCACTACGGGGATTGGTGGAGCAACTACAGGGACCGGTAATACCTCCAATCTAGGAGCCACAATAGTAGGCTACACCCTTAAACCCTGTGCTGCCGCCTGAGCTAAAGTCTGAGCCTCACCTCGAACCTGAGAACCAATTGGAGTGCTCGGCGAAGTTGCTGGTGGAGTCATACCCTCAAGGAACCCCAATAATCGAACCAAGGTGTCTTGCAACACTGGAGTATCCACAAAACCTGCTAGATGTTGGGCTAGCCCCACATGCTCTGGCTCATATTGAACCTCATCCACTCTAGCCTCAGGCTCTGGTGATGGTAGTCTATCCCAGGCCTAAGCTAGCGTTGCAGCCCATGCCCTACCTCGACCTCTAGGTCGACCTCTACCCCATCCCCTAGATGGGGCTCTAACTGCAGGCGCATGGGCCTTGTCCTAACCCACTGCAGATCTCGTCTGAACCATCTGAGAAAGAGTGAAACAAAGATACTCAGAAGTTGATCAAGTCAAGAATGCATGACAAGGAATCAAATAATATGACATACTTCCTAGGAATGTCTTATAGCCTCTCGCAGATTGGATACGGACGTCATCATACCAATCCATGAGACTCTACTAGACACTTTGCTCTTGTACTAGCGAGACCAGTGAACTTAGATCTCTGATACCACTCTATCATGACCCAGAACCAGGTCATGATGGCATCTATATAATCCCCCAGTAGACAAGCCAAAACCCAACGATGCGAAAGATAATAATAATAATTAATTTAAGAAAAAGCGAAAGATATATATGAAAAGACGAGACCGATAGCATATATACATACCAACGTACAAAATAGACAAAAGATGGCCCTAAAGTGACTGAATAGACAAAACAACACGAGAACTAACTCGAACCTGTTGTCACTAGTACAAGAGCGACTAAGCAAGGAGTAGCTATACAGCAAACTCTGTCTATCCAAAATACAAAAAAAAATAGATAGAATCAACAAATGGAAAGCATGTAAAGTCTCCAAAAGTGTTGGGAGCTCACCGCGATCTGAACTGCAACAAGCCTCGAACGACAAGAGGGTCAATAAGGAGGGCTCATACTGGGGGCTGCATCAGAAAAAGATGCAGAGTGTAGTATGAGTACCAAGACAATAGGTACCCAGTAGGCATCTTAGGCCGATCGAGCACAGAAAGATAATATATAAAATAAGTTATAGGAAGGTACACAGAATACAGGGATCCACCTAAATCTAGTTATAAAACCAAAAATAGAATTATCCTAACCAATAAGCGGGCAAAAATAATAAAATCAAAGCAAGAAACTGAGTCCAAGTACACCCAAGTCGATGCAATGCTATGAGATATGATGTGATTTATGAATACATAATAGTATAAACCTAGAATACCGCATCGGGTGCCCAGAATACTGCATCGACTATGCATATATATGTATGTGTGCATATAGGAAGTAAAAACTTAAAATAATGCATCGGGGGTCCGGAATACCATATCGACTATAAGGATATCTGTATGGATGAAAATAAGGCCCGTAATAACGCATCAGGTGTCCTGAATACCGCATCGAACTATAAGTATATATATTTGAAAAATAGCGGAGAAAAGGTCTGGGTATATCCCTTGGACCGGCATAAAAGTAGTACTTTTGATTTTCTTTCCAAAATCAGTAGTAAACCTAGTATAATTCTTCAAACATCCAAGAACCACAGTATTCACAGTAAATCTCTAGTTTTAAATCCAATAAAACCTCGAAAACCTTCATTTTTTGTATCGACAATATGCAATGCAGTATGGGCATGAAGTATCCATAATCAGAGGAAGTAGCACACCACAAGGCAAAACGGGGCAAAATACCCTCCAAAACAAGAGAACTGACCTGGAAACTCCGTCCAAATCCAAGCTACGGCCTCAGACCCACAGTTATACACAACTAACAATTAAGCAAAAATAGCAAAAAAATAATATGGAGACCACTATGAGCATTTATTCTACCTCTAAAATCTCATAAAAGCATACTAAGGACTCTACGCTAGGCATAACAATACTACAGGCTCCTAGACTAAGGGTAGCATGAGTAAATTCTAATCTATGATCCGAAAAGGCCATAATAATATAAATCACCAGAATTAAGCCTAATACCACCTAAAGTCCAACCTAATGTTCCAGTAACATATGATATATATATATATATATATATATATATATATAATCTAACTAAACTTAATCTAGAAAGTAAATCGTAACCTACCTCGGGGCCGAACTGCAAGCACGAACTGTCACTCGTGTGCCTTTCCCTTCCAAACAACCTCAGAAAGCTGCCACGCTATCAAGAACATAAACTAGGTGTCAAGACGATAACAACGACACCCATATAGATATACAGAAAATCGGGCTAGAAATTGGGTTGAAAAATAACCCTCGAGGCTCGCACAATGAAACAAAAAATAAAATTCACAATTATGCTAGCGGTGGATTTAGGAACCCCTGCTCAAAGTTTGTGCGTGAATGGAGCTCATTTCGGGGCGTAAAACAGCTCTGAAGTTCTACTAATTCAAGAAACGAACAACTGGAAAAAGATTCATGGATGAAAGGCGGAAACTTACCCAAAGTCGAGAGAACAAATGCCTAGGAAGTGAGCCTCGTGGACCCACCAATATGCAGCACAACAACAGACCTCTATAAGGATCACCCAAGTTCCAACTTTAGCCAACAATGGAGTTTTAGCGGGATCATTGCGAGAATTAGCACGGAAAGAGGATAGGGGTGACGAGGGAACTTACCAGACGAAGAAAACTGATGCAAGAAAGCTGGAAATGGAGCTTGGGAGCATATCAATGGAGAAGTTCGAAATGTTGGAGGAGAAAATGAAGTGGAAGCTTAAATAGTTGTCTGGGGTCCTTCATCGCGATCACAATAGGATCCCTGCGTTCGCGAGAAAGAGGGAGCCAGACCTTCGTGGTCGCGATAGGCCAGCCACACAATCGCGTAGAGCAGGCCCCTACCTGCTTCATCGCGAAGGCGAAGAGCAACCTTCACGATCGTGATGGTCAAGAAACAAGACCATCGTGAATGCGATGGGAGCCCCACGATCGAGAAGACCAAAATGGTCTGCAACTTTATTGCAGCAACCAACATTTCACAAAGCAGAAAAAGTTATCCAACAGACCCTCGAGATCCAGTCGGAACCCCATGAACACAAACTAACCATGCTACCCAACCAGAAACAGCATTTTGGACTCAATGGAACTCCTAACGGAGATCGTCTTAACAAAAAGTAGGCCATGTGCCCATAACTGACTCGGAACTCAATACCTCAAAACAAGTCCAGAAGCCCCGGGACCCGAACCAAAAGTCCCCCTAGCCCAAAGTCGACATTTTGGAGCTAGCAGCACTGACAAATTTTCTATCTGAGGCAGTCTCTTCTGAATGTTGACCAAAGTCAACCCTACTAGCTAAACTGGCTTGAAAACACAGAAAGCAACACAAAACTAAACCAAAAGCACTCAAACCCAGACCAATGGTCCTACTAGACCAAAATCCCCATTTCGCAGCCAGCAGAACTATCAGAATTCAATTTTGAGCATATTTGCCAAGAAAGTTGATCGAAGTCAAAGGTTTTCTAAGTTCTAGTTCTAAAATAGGGAAATGGCCACAACGACCTAAAAAATAGCCCGGGCACCAAACCGTCAGTCCCAAAAAGTTATAAATAACTTATAGCCGTTGAGGGAAAGCTTAAAACATAGAAAAAAACACGGAAAATGGAAAATGACCTTTAGGGTCATTACAAAAGCAAATGTCACTGATGCTAACTCCAAGTCTTGAGAAGGGTAATTTCATTCGTGAACCTTCAACTGCCTCAAAGCGTACGCTATTACCTTACCTTTCTGCATCAAAACACACCCAAGACCAACCACCCCTGAAGCATCGCAATACACAGTGAAGCCTTTACCTTCCACTGGCAAGGTCATGATCGGGGATGAAGTCAAAAATGTCTTAAGCTTTTGAAAGCTCACCTCACACTCCTCAGACCACTGAAAATTCACATTATTCTGAGTTAGTTTTGTCAATGGAGATGCAATAGAAGAGAACCCCTCTACAAACCATCTGTAATAACCAGCCAAGCCTATAAAACTCTGAATCTCGATAGGTGAAGTAGGTCTAGCCCAATCTCTTATCGCCTCAATCTTCTTTAGATCAACCATAATACCATCCTTGGTCACCACATGCCCCAAAAATGTCACAAATTTTTAGCAAGAACTCACACTTGGAAAATTTTGCATAAAGTCTCTCCTTCTTTAAAGTCTGAAGCGCAATTCTCAAATATTGCTCATGCTCCTCTCTACTACGAGAGTAGATCAAAATATCATCAATGAAGACTATAATGAAGGAATCCAAATAGGGACTGAATACCCTATTCATCCACTCCATGAATACTGTTGGGGAATTGGTCAACCCAAAAGACATAATCAGGAACTCATAATGACCATAACGAGCCTTGAAGGCTATCTTTGAGATATCCTCCACCCTAATCCTCAACTGGTGATAACCCAATCGCAAATCAATCTTCAAAAATACTGAGGTTCCCTAAAGATGATCAAGCAAGTCATCAATACATGGAATAGGATACTTGTTCTTAATCGTCACCTTATTCAATTATCGGTAGTCAATACACATCCTCATAGTGCCATCCTTATTCTTCACAAATAGGACAGGAGCACCCCAAGGAGAAACACTAGACCTAATAAAGCCCTTACTCAACAAATCATGCAACTGCTCCTTCAATTCTGCTAGAGCCATCTGATATGGAGAGATCGAAATGGGTTGAGTGCCTAGCTCTAAGTCAATACCAAAATTAATATCACAATCAGGTGGCATACCTGGAAGATCAGTTAGGAACACCTCCGAAAAATCATTCACCACTGAAACTGACTCTAATGGAGGAGTATCAACACAAGTATCACGAACATAAGCCAAATAAGTGAGACGTCCCTTCTTAACTAAGCGCTGAGCCTTCCGAAATAAAATTACTTTTCTCAAATATGGATTGAGAGTTCCCTGCCACTTTAATTTAGGAATACCCGGCATATCTAAAGTCACAGTCTTGGTATAACAATCTTAAAACTGCATAATATTGAGAAATCCAATCCATACCCAATATGATGTCAAAGTCTATTTTATCTGAAATATTTAAGTCTATCCACATGTCTTGTACTGTCAATTCAAATACACAAGATTGATGTAATCGATCCACCACTAAGAACCATCTATAAGTGTAAGAACACGAACAAAGATAGGAGGAGAGTCACAAAGTATATCCAAATTTGAAACCAAAATACGTAAGTACATAAAGGAAAGTAGATCTACGGTCGAAATAAAACTGTAATATGTCAAGAGCATACTAACAATACTGAGGACAATCCTTGTTACTCCAACAAAGTTAGTTATTTACCAATGTAAAATCCATAAACACCACTCTATTGGTCCATGATCTGTAGAGCGATTCTTAACTACTATACTCATGCCTCTACGAACATTCCCTTGTATTTTTGTACAAATATCCTTACTAAATTGCTTAATTAACAAATCCTCTTTCCCTCATAGTTCCAATTCTAATGTTATTGATCCTCAATTCAATCTCAGTAAGATACCTCATAACATGAATTGTCAATTTCTACCATTAGTCTACCACTTTAAATGTCCTTACTGATATGTACCTAACTTAGCCTTTCATAGTATTAAACTTAGCTCACCTCATGGCTTCCATCAAATGAACATTATACCAATGTGGTCATTGTATCACCCAATTTGAACTATTTAAATTCTTTTAAATATAGCTCCCCTCTAAAGGTTAGAAGAAAATCCTTCATATGAATGTTATAACAAAGTCCAATCATCCCATACTTTATCATGGAGGATCATCTTTTATGTCTCTATCCTCCCTTAACTTCTCCTCTTATCCCTAACATGACCACTATCCTCTCATCAGAATGACTCAAGATTAAACTTGTCTACAAGACATCAACATGATGTAATAACCCTTTTGTTCATCTTCATGTTTACGCCTTCTTTATACTGTTAGAGCCTTTTTGTAATGGCCCCAAGTCATTTATGGCTTGCTGGGACTGATGGTTCGATGCCCTAGCTATTCGTTTGGCCGTTATGAATGTTTCCATGTTTTAGAGCCTAAACTTAGGAAATCATTGACTTCGGTCAACATTCTTAGCTAACGTGCTCGAAATTGAATTTTGACAGTTTTGTTAGCTCCAAAACATTGAGTTTGCTCTTGTTGGACCTTTAGTTGAGGCCTGAGAACTTCTAGTATGGGTTATAGGTTAGTTTTTCTTTTTTTAGGCTATTTGGAGTTGAAAGTGGAACTTTGGTCAGCTTTCGATGATCGAAGCGTCAGATTTAAAATCCGACAATTCCATCAGCTCTGGAATAATGAGTTTGGGTTAGGTAGGTGTTTGGTTTGGTTTTGGGTAAGCCAATCTCATTTTGAGTGATTGGTTCATTTTTGTTAGTGTTGACTTGGGTAAGCATTTCTCCAAAACGACCTCGTATGGAAGTTTTGTTGATTCCATTGAATCCGAAATATCATTTCCACTCTATTAGTATTATTGGTTTTTGAGTACTGATTTCCAATTGTGCCTGGAATGCCTCGTAGAGTTTTGGAAATATTGCAGGCTTTTGTTGTTGAAGGTGCAGGCCTCAGGCCTTAATCGCAATTGCGAGCCTTTTTCTCGCGACTGCGATGAAGCACCTGGTCCCTTGTTCTTCACGATCGTGACATCCCTTATTGCAACCGGGATGAGGCTTTCTCCTCCTTATTCTTCACGACCGCATGGCTAGTCCTCGTGATCGCGATGGTCTAGCCAGCGTGGACCTCGCGACCACGAGGGATCCCTTCACGATCGCGATGAAGGACCCCTGGGTAGTATATAAACTTTTCTCTTCATTTTTTCAGCCTTTGTTCTTCAATTCTCTCAATACTAAAACACCAAATACTCCCTACAAATTGCTCAAGTCAGTTCAAGCTCGGAAAATTCATTGTTCCCTCGATAATTCTTGCTTCTTTGACGTTTTGGTGAGTTTTCCTTCTTCCCCAAGTTGTTTTCTCCATTTGTTGATATCACCATTGATGTATTTTATTGGAGCTTGGAAAATTCTTGTATAATCCGCTCTCTTGGCACTACATGCTCCATGGAATCATTGAGTTCGTTTCCTTGGTGTCACGTCGTGGTAAGTGTTTTCCCCCGCTCAATTTTCGGTTTTATTCCTATATTTTCCTCTTTGGGTTCTTGACTTCTAGGGGTTTTTTTAGCTCGAATTCTTTCCCAATTACCTTGATTTTCCGGACATGTACTCCCATGGTCATTGTGACCATTTTTTCCACTTTTATTTTCAATTTCGGGATGCGAGGCCCATCGGCCTGCCGGTGACCTGAATTTCAGCCCGCCTATTTCTATAGTGTTATGGGTATCGTTAGGCTTGTTTTCATGTGTTATTTATGTTTTTGATAGATTGATCATCATTCAGAGCTTCTTGGAGAGGTTCAACCTTGGACGTCATCATGCCAGTAGCTTGTTATCAGACGACAGGTAGGTTACGATTTAACCTCCCTAGACTTTGCATATATCAGATAAAATTATACTAATTGGCATCCTTGGGTTGGGATTTCTAGCTTGGCACCACAGACCTTGACTTCTTTTCCATGTCTGTCCTATTTCTTTCCTCCATTGAGTGTAGTATTCCTTGTAATTTGATATTATCACCCTTGTGGTCCTGTGTGGCCTTGTTTGACTCTGGACCATAGATGGTGGGCTATTTGGGGGTGTCTGTGAGTCCCGTAAATTGTTATCATGATATTAGGCTGGCTATTTGTGATGTATAGCGATTGGAGCATGTGCAGGGCCGATAGGTTGATTGTGAGTTGTTGGGTGGCTATTTGTGTTTGATCATGTCATTTCTATGCATATAAAAAGGGGTTTTTTTCATATCTTACTACGATTTTTGATTCGGGCCTACTAGTATTGATTTTCTACAATTTGCATAGCCCTGGGGACCCATTTTCGCTGAAAATGACTTGGAAATGGTTTTACTTAACTTGTGGATCTTCTTGGGGTACAAGAGAGTTAAAATATGGTTTCTATCACAATTTTACTACTATTGCTAAACTCGGAAGGACTGTAGTACTAGTTAAGTTTTCTTATTGATTTGATATGGTATTATACTCGGTCAGGCCAAGCATCAAAGATGTCTCACTACTGTTTTAGACCCAGTTATGTCCGAGCACCCTCAGTGGGGTTTTGAGACATTTTCCATTGTTTTAGACCTGGACAGAGTTTGGGCATGCATATTTGAGACTTGAGTCTCCATCTTGGATCCGGACCTACTCTAGACAATGTTTTCGAGATTGAGTTATGGTATGAGGTCCGGGACCTCCATGGACCTTATTGTTCCATACTAGGGGCCTTGGGTTTTGTGCCTTGGAGGAGGGGTATATGGTGGAGTATAGGTATACGGGCAGTGTCCTTCCATAGAACTTACCTAGTGGACCCGCTCGATGCTAGAGGAGGTACATACATAGTTATTGTTCCACCCAGAGGTCATCATGCATCATATCATTCATTGTTTGAGGCTCCACCCTTGTTTGTTGTTTGTTGAGTGTACGCTCCGGTTGTATGAATGGACAGAGGGTTTGTTTTCACTTGTTTGCATTCCTCGGTTGTATGGGTGGCCGAGGGACTGTAGGTAGACTCTTGTTACTTTATCGCGATATTATTCCCTGTCATAGCTACACGTGAGGTTGGATTTTGTGAGGTTTTTAGTTTCTATACTTGAGATTGGTATGATTAATGTGCTTATTAATTCCTGTTTTCGAGCATACCTACCCTTATTCTTCTTCTCCCTTTCCTGTCTATCTGAGGTTATCGGCATACCTCCCACTTCTAAACTTACTATATATATTGTTATTGCGAGTACCCCAGGTGCGTCATTTCTCACTTTCACCTGTGCCTGTTGTGTATATATTTTACTTGCTAGCCTTGTATCTTGTTTTTTGTTATCTTCCCTCTGAGCTAGTTTTTGTGATCTTCTTCATTGATTCGGTGACTATTTGCTTCTATTCTACCTGTTATTATGCTTTTATCGTATATGTGCCCAGTCGGCCTATGATACCTACTGGGTACCATTTGCTTAGCATTTGGTGCTCATACTACACTCTGCATTTTCTGGTGCATATCCTAGTGTGAGTCATCGCTGCTAGCTCATGGGAGACTTTTGCTTGGAGATTTTGGACCGTCCCAGACTCAGGGTGATCTCTTGGCGACTGGAGCTTGAATTTAGTTTATCTTTTGTATATTTTGTACTCTCTTAGCTTCGGAGACATGATGTGTATGTATTATTTTGGACCCTTTGTACTCTTTTTGTAGATCCGGCTCTTGTATACCATGATACTAGGTTTTGGGTGTTGGCTTAGCTTCTGTATGTTATATAATACTCCTATTGTTACTTTTCTTCTCGTATAATCCTTGCTTCCATTTATATTACTTGTTCTCCCACTTACCTATTAGATAGTATCCCATTACTAACCGTTCTAGGCTATTACTGGGGGGTTGTAGGTGTCATCATGACCAAGAAATTGGGTCATGATAGCTTGGTATCAGAGCCTAGGTTTCACTAGTATCATCGGTATAGGAGCCAATGTCTAGTAGAGTTTTACGGATCGGGGCGGAGACGTCTGTACTCTATCTTAGGGAGGCTATAGTGACATCTTAAGAAAATATGACTCTTTTATTGCTTCGGTATCATGCGTAGTATCCTTGAAGTTTCTTTAAACCTCACTTGTTCTTGTTCATCCTTTTGTAGATGGTTCGTATAAGAGCATCGGCATTAGGCAAAGATGAGCCTTCGACTCCAGCTAGAGGACGGAGAGGTCATAGAGGTAGGGGTCGAGGATGTCCCCAAGCAGCAACACCTGCTAGAGCTGGTAGAGTTGAGATAGATCTCGAGCAATATTATGATCTAGAGTTTGCTCCTGAGCAGCATGTAGACCAGGGGGCAGCCCAGGTACCACCAGCTCCTGTTTCAGCTCCAGCTCAGTCTTCAGATGTTGGGGGTTTACTATTGCAGTTGTTAGGTATGATTTGAGAGCGTCTCTCTGAGGTGGCGCAGACATCCGCTCTAGGGGCAGCCTTGGGTGTACCCAGTTCAAGAGCGTAGCCTGCTACTGTGGCTCCCCATGCTGAGATTATTCTGGTCCCATCAGTTGCACAGCCTCTTGCTCTTCGCCCAGCTATGATAGAAATAGAGCAGAAGGCATTGAGTAGATTCGTGAGATAGGCACCCCTGCGGTTTGCTGGTACTTTTGGATAGGACCCATATGATTTTATTACTACATGTGAGGATATGTTGCATCATTGGGGTTGTTGGAAACTCACGGGGTTGGCAATACTACCTATTATCTAGAAGGCCCAGCGAAGTTATGGTGGAGGGCCCAGGTTGCTTGCAGACCATCATCGTCACCTCCTTTGACTTAGTCCGAGTTTTATGAGGCCTTTATGGCCAAGTTCTTACCTTAGAGAGACAGAGAGCATCAGAGAGAGGAGTTCACTAGACTTACTTAGGATTCTATGACCGTCTCAGAGTATGAGACCCGTTTTGATTAGCTTGCTCTATTAGGGCTATGATTATGCCTACTGAGTCTGACAGAGTCCGTAGATTTGTTTGGGGGCTATGGAGAGAGTTTAGAGAGCCTGCAGAGATATTGGTTGCTATTGGTCGGTCATTCCAAGCTATTATGGACTATGCCCATACTGTAGAGGATTTGCGTCGTCATGACACCGGGGCCAGAGATAAAAGGCCTCGACATTAGGGCAGTTATAGTGGTTCTCATTATGATGGTAGGGGTTCAAGCCAGTGGGGCTGAGGTTATCAACCGAAGAGGCACCAGGTTTAGTCTAGTCGACTGGTTTAGGCTTCACTTTAATCTTCGGGTGGGTCGAGAGGTACAGATTCTGGGGCTTTAGGCCGTGGTGGCCATACGAGTTCCGCTGGTTCATCCCAACAGATTAGGTTGTCAGAGGCTTGTTTTACTTGTGGTATGATTAGTCATTATGCCAGAGATTGCACCTAGCAGGGTACAGTTTAGCCTGCCGCTCAGCCAGCTCAGCCTATTCGCTCAGTTCAGCCAGCCGCTCGAGGAGGTGGTAGTTAGGGTAGAGATGGTGGCCCAAGAGGCAAGAAAGGTGGTAGGGATGGCGGTCGGTCAGGTGGTGGTTGTCATCAGTTCTACATGATCCCTGGGAGACCGGAGGTAGAGGCTTCAGATGCTATGATTACAGGTACGATCTTTATTTGCCGTCACTTGACTTATGCTTTATTTGATCCTGGATCCACTTGTTCATATATATCTGCATATTTTATGCCTTATTTAGGGTTGGCTAGTAAGCCGTTATCTGTGCCTGTATCTGTATCGACCCCGATAGGAGATTCTTTAGTAGTGGATCAGATTGTGAGATCTTGCATGATTACTGTGGGTGATTTGGAGACTTGGGTGACCTGTTGATACTTGATATGGTATATTTCGATGTGATTCTGGGTATGGACTGGTTATCCCCTCACCGTGCAGTTTTGGATTGCTATGCCAAGACTGTTACCATAGCTGTGCTCGGTGTATCCTTGGTTGTGCGACAGGGTTCTATCAGTCGCACACTGTCAAGGATCATCTCTTGTCTTCGAGCTAGTAAGTTGATCTTGCGAGGGTGTTTGGCTTACTTAGCATATATCTGAGATGCTAGTGCCGATCCTTCTTCCCCTGAGTCTGTCCCTGTGGTTAGAGACTTCCTAGATGTGTTCCTTACCGACCTGTCAGTCATTCCACCTGAGAGAGATATAGACTTTACCGTTGTGTTAGAGTCGGGTACCAGGCCCATTTCTATTTCTCCTTACCGTATGGATCCTGCTGAGTAAAGGGAACTTAAGGAGCAGCTGCAGGACTTGTTAGCTAAGGGGTTTATTAGACCGAGTATGTCTCCTTGGGGTGCTCTAATGCTATTTGTTAAGAAGAAGGACAGGTCGATGCGGATGTGTATTGATTATTGGCAGCTGAATAGGGTTACTGTGAGGAATGGGTATTCGATGTCGCGTATTGATGGCTTGGTTGATCAACTCTAGGGTTCACCATGTTTTCGAAGATAGATTTGAGGTCAAGCTACCACCAGTTGAGGATTAGGGTGGAGGACATCCCTAAGATAGCAATCAGGACACGTTATGGCCATTATGACTTCCTGGTGATGTCTTTTAGGTTGACTAATGCCCTCGCAGCTTTCATGGACCTGATGCACAGGGTGCTTAGCCCGAATTTGGACTCCTTTGTGATAGTCTTCATAGATGACATTCTGATATACTCGCGGAGTAGAGATGAGCATGAGCAGCACTTGAGAATTATACTCCAGACTTTGAGAGATCATCAGCTTTATTCCAGGTTCTCAAAGTGCGAGTTTTGGCTTGAGTCAGTTGCATTCCTAGGGCACGTGGTGTCTAAGGATAGGATTAGAGTGGACTCGGGTAAGATTTCAATGGTTTGTGATTGGCCTAGACCTACTACTCCTACTGAGGTTCGCAGCTTTATTGGGTTAGTAGGGTACTACAAACGGTTCATAGAGGGGTTTTCTTCCATAGCAACACCTTTGACTAAGCTAACTAGGAAGGATGTCTCATTTTAGTGGTCAGATCAGTGCGAGGATAGCTTCCAGAGACTTAAGGCCTTATTGACTTCAGCTCTTGTGTTGACTTTTCCGATTGAGGGTCAGAGTTTCTTTGTGTATTATGATGCTTCTGGGGTTGGTCTTGGACGTGTGTTTATGCAGCAGGGTTGAGTGATAGCATATGCGTCGAGGCAGTTGAAGGTTCAGGAGCGCACCTACTCCACTCATGAATTGGAGTTGGCAGCGGTAGTCTTCACGCTCAAGATCTGGAGGCACTACTTATATGGATTGAGTTGCTAAAGGTCTATGATTTCACTATTTTGTACCATCCAAGCAAGGCAAATGTGGTAGCGGATGCCTTGAGTTGGAAGGCAGTGAGTATGGGCAGCCTAGCTTCACTTTCAGTTTCTGAGCGACCATTGGCCTTGGACATCCAGTCCTTGGCTAACCACTTGGTTAGGCTTGATTTGTCGGATTCCAGTTAAGTTTTTGCCAGTGTTGAGGTTTGGTCTACTCTTGTTGATCAGATTCAGAGCCATTAATTTGAGGATCAGCGATTGTGTGACCTTCGAGATCAGGTTGTTTGGGGTGAGGCCAGCCAGGCTACTCTAGATTCAGATGGGGTTTTGAGGTTTGGTGGTTGAATTTGTGTTTCGAGTGTTGATGATTTGATTTAGTTGATACTCCGTGAGGCCCATTGTTCTAGATACTCCATTCATCCTAGTGCGGCGAAGATGTATAGAGACTTGAGACAGCATTACTGGTGGAGTGGTATGAAGCAGGACATAGCAGAGTTTGTATCTCGGTTCTTGAACTATCAGCAGGTGAAGTTCGAGCACATGAGACATGGTGGTTTGATGCAGTGACTTCCCATTCCTGAGAGGAAGTGGGAAGGGATTACGATGGATTTAGTGGTTTGTTTACCTGGTACTTCCAGGGATTTGATTCTATTTGGGTGATTATGGATTGGCTGACTAAGTCAGCCCATTTCATACCCGTTCAGACTTCCTACGGTGCCTAAAGGTTAGCTCAGATCTACATTTATGAGGTTGTTCAGTTGCACGAGGTCCCAGCTTCTATCATTTCAGACTGCGGCACTTAGTTCACATCTCAGTTTTGGAGGGCTATTCAGTGAGATTTGGGTACAGAGGTTCAACTTAGTACTGCATTCCACACTCAGATAGATGGTCAGTACGAGAGAACTATTCAAGTCCTAGAGGATATGCTTCGGGCATGTGTTCTTGACTTTGGAGGTTCTTGGGATCAGTTTGTGCCTTTGGTCGAGTTTGCGTATAATAATAGCTTCCATTTAGGCACTGTCATGGCACCTTTTGAGGCATTGTATGGTAGGCTTTGCAGATCGCTGGTTGGTTGGTTTGATGGGTTGGAGTTTAGACCTCAGAGTACAAATTTTCTTTGAGAATCCTTAGACCGGGTCCAGGTGATTCAGGATTGACTTAGAGCGGCTCAGAGTAGGCAGAAGAGTTACGTTGATCGTAGGCTTCATACCTTAGAGTTTAGTGTTTGTGACTTGGTCTTCCTTCGAGTATCATCCACGAAGGGCATGATTAGATTTGGTCAGCGTGGCAAGATTAGCCCTAAGTACATTGGGCCGTTTGAGATTCTCCAGAGGGTTGGTAGTGTGGCCTATCAGTTAGCCTTGCCTCTGATGTTTTCAGCTATACATCATGTATTTCATGTTTCGATGTTGCACCGATATGTTCCAGATGAGTCTCATGTGTTTCATTGGGAGTCAGTTCAATTGGATGAGAGCTTATCCTTTGTTGAGGAGCCGGTTGCTATATTGGCCAGAGATGTTAGGAGATTGAGATCTAGAGAGATTCTGTTGTGAAAGTTCAGTGGAGGCATCGTCCGGTTGAAAAGGCTACTTGGGAGACTGAGAGAGATATTCGGTCACAGTATTCGCAGCTATTTGAGCCTTTAGGTACCTCTTTCTTCTTGACTTTCGAGGATGAAAGTCCTTTTTAGTAGTGGATAATGTAATGACCCTTCCAGTCATCTTCATGTTTATGCCTTCTTTGTACTGTTAGAGCCTTCCTGTAATGGCCCCAAGTCATTCATGGCTTGCTGGTACCGGTGGTTTAGTGCCCTGGCCATTCGTTTGGCCGTTATGGTCATTTCCCTATTTTAAAGCCTAAACTTAGGAAAACATTGACTTCGATCAACATTCTTAGCTAACATGCTCGGAATCAAATTTCCCCAGTTCTGTTAGCTCCGGAGTGTTGAGTTTGGTCTAGTTAGACCTTTAGTTGAGGCTTGAGAACTTTCGATATGGGTTTCAGGTTAGTTTTTCTATTCTCAGGCTATTTAGAGTTTAAAGTGGAACTTTGGTCAGCTTTTGATAATCGGAGCGTCAGATTCGAAATTTGACGATTCCATCAACTTCGGAATGATAAGTTTGGGTTAGGTAGGTGTTTGGTTTGAGTTTCTGGTGAGCCGGGCTCATTTTGAGTGATTGGTTGGTTTTTGTTAGTGTTGACTTGGGTCAACATTTCTCTGAAACGACCTCGTATGGAAGTTTCATCGATTCCATTGAGTTTGGAATGTTATTTTCACTCTATTAACATTATTGGTTTTTGAGTATTGGTTTTCGATTGTGCTCGAAATTCCCCATAGAGTTCTGGAAATATTGTAGGCTTTTGTTGTTGCAGGTGCAGGCCTCATGCCTTAATCGCGATCCTGAGCCTTTTCCTTGCGACCGCGGTGAACACATGGTCCCATGTTCTTCATGATCGTGACTTCCCTTGTCGCGACCGTGATAAGGCCTTCTCCTCCTTGTTCTTCACGACCTCGTGGCTAGTCCTCGCGATCGTGATGGTCTAGCCAGTGTGGTCCTCGCGACCGCGAGGGGTCCCTTCGCGATCATGATGAAGGACCCATGGGCAGTATATAAACTTTTCTCTTCATTTTTCCAGCCTTTGTTCTTCAATTCTCTCAACACTAAAACACCAAATACTCCCTACAAATTGCTCAAGTCAGTTTAAGCTTGGAAAATTTGTTGTTCCCTCGATCATTCTTGCTTCCTTGATGTTTTGGTGAGTTTTCCTTCTTCCCAAAGTTGTTTTCTCCATTTGTTGATATCACCATTGATGTATTTTATTGGAGCTTGGAAAATTCTTGTAGAATCCGCTCTCTTGGCACTGCATGCTGATAAGTTGGTATTCTACCAACTTATTTAGCTTTTAATCTTATGTATTTGCTAATATTAAGTGGAAAATAGTGCAATTGATACGAATTACTTCTATTTTGCAAGTATCTGTGTTTAGAAGTGTTCAGGGAGAATTCGGATGAAAATAAGTCAAAAAGGGAACTATTCAGAGAAATATGGAATTGGCAGCTGATTGGCCTATGCGAACATGGCATTCCCTCCGTGTATGCGAAGATCACTTGAGAAAAAGTTATGCAAACGCGGTAGGCCACTCACGTACGTGAAGGTTAAATAGACAGAAAACTCTTTGCGAATGCAGTGAACCGCACGTGTAGGCGAAGAGGAAATGCCAGCTGCAGGGCAGAAATGGAAATTTCCCTTTTTGGAAACCTCAATTCACATAAAACTCTTCTCAGCCGTTTTGGGACCTATCTTTGGATATTCTCACAACTTTTGGCAAAGCTTGGAGAGCAAGTTCATCAACCAACACCATAGGAGTGAAAATTTGGATGCTCTTTATTGTAAAATCTTTAGTTTCCATTCTTTAACTCTTGTTCTTAATTGTTATTTTATTGGTGTATTTGTTGAATTGAGATTTGGGTTTGTATTAGAGATAATACTTTTTTGGGTATTGAATTCATTTTTAGCTTTTTCTTTCGGTTAATTATTTGGGTCTATTGAATCCTCCATGCTTGAATTTATAGTTAATGGTTGCAAATATTGACTTAGCATTCTAATTTGGGTTTTTGCTTGAGAAAGGATTACCCTAAATTTGGGAAGGTTCAATAGTGGGGATTTGGGATTCCATTCTAGATTGAGGCTAGAAATAGTTCAATTCACCGGAAACTCCCATCTAAGAGTTGGGGTTAAAAATAGCCCAACTCACCTAAGTTAATTTGTTGGTTATTGCATACTCGTGGTGATTCGAGAGAACCCATGGGGATAGTTGCTTGATTGGTTGAAAAATAGTTGAGTACACCTTTAACCAAGTCTACCCATGTGTTAATCGGGTGCAAGTCTTGTGAATTGAATTCTCATTCCCAATTCTCCCTTGTTGTCCTTGCTTGGTGAAGCAAGGTGAAAGCCATTGACAATCTATCTTTTATTTGATTTTCTTTTATCTCTAGTTTTAGTTCGTAAAAACCCCTTATAGATATTTTTTTCCCTTTTTGTTCATTAAACTCCAATAAGTTGCTCTTATTCTTTATAAGATCGATCGCGACTACATTATTCTCTATGGGTATGACCCCGACATCCGTTGGGAATTATAAATGTGTTTTGCTTAACGATCACTGATACCTCCATCTTTGGAGAGTACATTTGAGCGTTATCAAAAATAGCGTTGTTGTCGGGGAATAATTTGGCGTATTGAGTTAGTTTAGAATTTGAGTTTACTTACTCTAGTTCAATTTTGTGAATAGTTGATTTTATCTTGTTTATTTTTATTGTGTTGAATGATGCCATGGCATCTCAAAGGGAGGATGGTATGAATGAGGTAAGCTTGAAGGTAGAGACGCCTGAATCCCCCTCCAACCATTTTTCGACCTTATGTTTGATTAAATGGATTAGAGTCAAAGTAATCAAGCTTTTGGAAGACTTTAGAAGGAGGATGGATGAAGTTTTATCAGGTTTTGAGTTTGTCGTGGAAAGAAGGCAAAGCGTCCTTCCTCACTTGAAGGCTAAAAAGTGTGAAATGCAAAATCAAGAGAATGGCATTCTCATGCTCAAACCTTCACCCCGAGATTGTCACCGAAAGTTCGATTCAAGTTTGGGTCGAAGGTTCAAATCTTCTAAGTGGAGATCCAAATGGTGAGGTAGCTTGCGTCGCACCGGTCCTTCCTCAATTGAAGGCTAAAAAGTGTGAAATGCAAAATCAAGAGAATGGCCTTCTCATGCTCAAACCTTCACCCCGGGATTGACACCGAAAGTTCGATTCAAGTTTGGGTCAAAGGTTCAAATCTTCCAAGTGGAGATCCAAACGGTGAGGTAGCTTGCGTCGCGCCACGACGTTAAATTATGCACTTGATGGGAGGTAACCCATCATTTTTATGCTTTATGTCACTTTTTGTTTCTTTTTGGTTTGTCTTTAGGTGCCCAAAGGAATGAGAAGAGGAACCAAGTATTGAGAAGCATCAAAAATACTTCTGAAAAACGTTCTTTTCGCACCAGGAAGAGTGCCCGTCGCACATGACATCGCACAAGCAAATAATGAACTGATCAAAAATCTTGGCTTGTGTAGAATTGGTGCATTTCGCACATCCCAAAGTGCCCGTCACACCTGACACGCACATCGTAAACAGTGAGCTGGAAGAAAATGCAAAAATCTATCCCAGCACTTCTTCTTCGCAAATGCGGTGGACTGGCCGCATACGCGATGAACTGCCCGCGAATGCTGAGCTTCCAGGCAGTTCTAGGTAAGTTTAAACGTTCCAAAAATTCAGAAGGCCTATACATTTTCTTCTCAAAACAAAGATATTCTCTCCTCTTTTGGCACACAATAATTCCATCAAGTTCTTCCATTCATTGTTGTACCAAGTGCAATCCATCAGGTATTACACTAACCCGCTTTAATATTGTTGTTAGTTCTACTCCTTTTCCACACTTTGTGCAATCACAATGGTGAGAATTGCAATTTTAGAATTTAAGTTTATGAGTACACCATTAGGTAATTGTTAAATGAGGTGGGTGATAGTGTGTGCAAAGAGTGAAAAAATATGGTGATTAGCATGAGCCTAATGAGCATAAAATAGCTTGAATGAATTGTGCATGTTAGGTGTTTGAGAAAATGCCTCAAAGAGGCAATGATCTAGGCGAACACGATGACCTTCGCATTCGCGATCACTTGGCCAGGTTCGCGAAGGAGAAAATTTTCTGAAAAAAAATTCCTCTTCGCGAATGCACCCACCTGGCCGCGTACGCGAAGAAGGAATGCCAGGCAGTGCCAAAATAGTAGCTCCGCACAGCCCACCTCAGAATTTTTTTCAGCTGTTTCTTTGGCCTAAGTGCTTCATAATACATTGTTTTAAGTGTCCCGAAGAACTTTTAACATGTTGGTTTGTTTAAAATGAAGTTTAAAATGTTCCAGAGGTGCAAATGGAGAAGAATTATGATCAGGACAGATTCCTAGCGGCATCGTGTGAGCATATGTATGATGAGCTCTTGTCCAAACCCTTTGTTAGAGAGAGGGGAATCAACATAGACAAAGTGGAAAGGAAGATGCCGGAGTTTTATAAGAGATTGGTGGAGCGTGGATGGATTTGCTTTGCTCCTCCACCTATGAAGGAAAATCACAAAGTGGTCACAGAGTTTTATGCTAATGCTTCAGCCACCGACTTCAAGGGCGCGTTGGTTACTACCGTTCGGGGTGTCCAAGTGAGCTTCAACCCTGAAATCACCAATGCACTGTACAACCTTCTGGGTGCGGATAATAGGGTTTATGTGGCAAATCAAAGGCAAAGGGATCACAATGGTTAGTTAACAAGTTGCATGATGGGGTGACCCCAAATTGGTTGACTTCGAAAAAAGGGTTTGACTCACATGAGTTCACTATAAAAGCCAAGTCATGGCTCTCGATTATCTGTGCAAGGATCATACCATCCTTGCATGACACTGATGTGACCCCTGACGAGCCTTGATAATTGCGGCACTCATGGATGGGTTGGATGTGAATGTTGGGGTCCATATAGTAAACCAAATGGAAGAGGTTGCTATGGGGAGGTCGAAGAGCCTTTTCTTCCCCTCATTGATGACTCAGTTGTGCTATGATGCTGGGTTGTTGAAACACCCTATTGATGTTGAGAAGAAGCCAGCGACCCTGATTCATCCCTTGTTGAAAAGGGCCCTAGAAGCAAAGCTTAAGAAGAGAAAGATTGATGTAGCTTCTCCATCTTTCGGGAAATTTCCCGAGTCTTTCCTGGCCCACTAATCCTTCCACGGGTGCATCTAGGTCATGTCACTTTGTTGGACCACTACAGTCTGGGCCCTACATTATGCGCCATTTCTCTAACAAGATTCAGGGAGTGGATGCACATGTTCAACAGCTGTTAGCTGGACTTCTTACTAGCTTAGCTAGAGCCGACACACTAGTAGGCTCTAAGTCTCCACTGTCCCTAGCCAAAGTGGCCACCAAGCAGAAGATGATCAAAGGGAGATTGAATGCAATGAACAACCAATTGGAGGACATGAGCTGTAGGCAAGGAAAGGTTGAAAAGCGACAAAGGAAGTTTAGCGAGCATGAGAAGAAGAAAAACAAGTTCTTGAACAAGATGATGGATTAGATTGAAGTCCTTTTATGGATAGAATACACCAGAGGATGATAATGATGAGGATTAGGAAAGACTTGATTTTCCCTCTTCCTCCAGTTCAGATTGAGACATCTCAAGGAGCCCCCTCGAACTTATCTTTTATTTTGATGCAGTAAGGGCACTGCCCTATCTTAGTTGGGGGTGGTGTGTTAGACCGCACTCTATCTAGCTTAGCTTGCTTTACTTTTGGATATTATTGTGCCCTCGTCGAACTTGTTTTATTGGTTTGGATATTATTGCGCCCTTGCTGGGCTTGTTCTGTTGGTTTGGATATTATTGTGCCCTTGTCGGGTGTGTTTTGTAGATTTATGCCCTTGTCGGGTTTTGGAGTTGTTTGAAAGATATTGATGGCTTAGCTATTTAGTTTTCTTTGCTTTTAGCTTCTTTAGTTTATTTTGTAGTTGATGTGTTGGTTGTTGTGGGCCAGGAGAAGTTTGAGTACCTATTAGGTCAGATAGAACTTGTTTGAGCTGGGAATATTATATCACACATGTCGACTACGAACCACACGAGCTTCGCACATGCCCACTGTTTAGCCTGTGCGTTGCACGTGCGACCCACTCTTTGACATGTGAGAATTATATATGCCAGTGTGGTGTGATGGTTGTGTTGATAAACCTTGAGTAGCCATACCGATTTAGACAGATTAATTGGCCCAATGATAGACTGAGTGATGTCATTCTCAAGGGCAAATCATCATCTTTTGAGGTTTAGGTTGCGATTGACTTGTTTGGTACTGATGAAGTTAGTCTTGCATGCTAAGTGAAATAGGCATACCCCTCCAAAAAAATTTGTGAAAAATGCATGGCAAAGAGTGATTTTGTGAAAACTCTTTTGATCTTTTTATGACTCTAAACTCATTAGTGGTGATAATGGAAAATGTGGCTCCTTTATGTTCTTGTTTAGGAAGTTAAAATTGATCCTTCTTGAATGATTTGCATGCCATGTGTGGTGAGGTTTAGTTGAATAATTCTTGTGCTTGCTTGTGTTAACTAGAACTTACCCAGTTAGTCTTTAAAGCTAGTCTTGATTACTTTTGGTTGGAGAAATGATCTTAGGCCTTCTTTGTAATTATTGAAGCCTAATTAGCCTTAAAAGCCACCATAGCACTTAAATTGAATCATTAGTCACCCCTCTTGAGCCTAATACCTTTTCTTTGACAACCTTGATACAAGCCGTGAACCATTTTTGAACAGGGATCCCTCTCTTGAACCCATCCCTCCTTGAACTCTACAGGTGTGAAATCGAGGCTAAAAGCCTAAGTTTGGGGTTGATAAAAGGTACCATGGAGGAGTGCTAAATGAGTAAATCATGGTTTGTTGCTTAATAAGAATCGCCAAAAAGAAGGAAGAATTTAAAAAGAAAGCAAAATGAAAGGAAAAGAGGAAAGGAAAGAAAAGAAATGAATCCTCCAAGGTGAATAGAATGATAAATATTTGGGCCCCGAATGAAAATAAGTGAAATAGGTGTCGTGTTGAATGAAAATGAAAATAAATGGCTTGGGTTTTGAATTGGAAAAGTTGTGTAGAGTTCGAGGAGGATGTAGTCACTTGAATCCGAATATATATCCTACCCTTCCCCGAACCTACATTACAAGCTTAGAAAAGCCCTTTGAGATCTCTGACCGATTGTTCTTAAGTTAGTGGCGAATGAAAATAAGGGCAAGCCTATGGTTTATACATGTTAGTATTTGAAATTCTTTGCGAGTGTGAGTGTTTGAAATTCCAGCTGCGGGGCATAAATGGAAATTTCCCTTTTTGAAAATACCAATTCACATAAAACTCTTCTCAACCATTTTGGGGCCTATCTTTGGTTAATCTTTGGATATTCTCACAACTTTTGACAAAGTTTGGAGAGAAAGTTCATCAACCAACACCATAGGAGTGAAGATTTGGATGCTCTTTATTGTAAAATCTTTAGTTTTCATTCTTCAACTCTTGTTCTTAATTTCTATTTTATTGGTGTATTTGTTGAATTGAGATTTGGGTTTGTAGTAGAGATAATACTTGTTTGGGTATTGAACTCATATCTAGATTTTGCTTTTGGTTGATTATTTGGGTCTATTGAATCCTCCATGCTTGAATTTATAGTTCATGGTTGCAAATATTAACTTAGCATTCTAATTTGGGTTTTTGCTTAAGAAAGGATTATCCTAAATTCGGGAAGGTTCAATAGTGGGGATTTGGGATTCCCTTCTAGATTGAGGCTAGAAATAGCTAAATTCTCCAGAAACTCCCATCTAAGAGTTGGGGTTAGAAATATCCCAGCTCACCCAAGTTAATTTGTTGGTTATTGCACACTCGTGGTGATTCAAGAGAACCCATGGGGATAGTTGCTTGATTGGTTGAAAAACGGTTGAGTACACCTTTAACCAAGACTACCCATGTGTTAATCGGGTGCAAGTCTTGTGAATTGAATTCCCATTCCCAATTCTCCCTTGTTGTCCTTGCTTGGTGAAAGCAAAGTGGAAGTCATTGATCAATCTATTTTTTATTTGATTTTCTTTTATCTCTAGTTTTAGTTCGTAAAACCCCCCTATTGATATCTTTTCCCTTTTTGTTCATTGAACTCCAATAAGTTGTTCTTATTCTTTATTAGCTCGATCGCGACTACATTGTTCTCTGTGGGTATGACCCCGACAATTATTGGGAATTATAAATGTGTTTTGCTTAACAATCGTTGATACCTCCATCTTTGGAGGGTTCATTTGAGCGTTATCATATGCTCCGTCGAATCATTGAGTTCATTTCCTTAATGTGTTTTCTCATCGTGGTAAGTGTTTTCCCCCGCTCAATTTCCGATTTTATTCCTATATTTTCCTCTGTGGGTTCTTGACTTCTAGGGGCTGTTTTAACTCAAATTCTTACCCAATTACCTTAATTTTTTGGCATGTACTCCAATGGTCATTTTGACCATTTTGTCCGCTTTCATTTTTGGTTTTGGGTCGGGGGACCCACGGGCCCGCCAGTGACCCAAATTTTGGCCTGGCTATTTCTATAGCGTTATGGGTATCATTAGGCTCATTTCGATATGTTATTTATGTTTTTGACAGTTTGATTATCATTCAGAGCTTTTCAGAGCGGTTTGACCTCGGACGTCATCATGTCAGCAGCTTGTATTGGACGATAGGTAGGTTACAGTTTAACCTCCCTAGACTTCGCATATATCAGATAAAATTGTACTAATTGGCATCCTTGGGTTGGGATTTCTAGCTTGGCACCACAGACCTTGACCGCTTTTCCATGTCTGTCCCGTTTCTTTCCTCTGTCGTGTGTAGTATTCCTCGTAGTTTGATATTATCACCCTTGTGGTCCTGTGTGGCCTTGTTTGACTCTGGACCATAGATGGTGGGCTATTTGGGGGTGTCCGTGAGTCCCGGACATTATTATCGTGATATTAGGCTGGCTATCTGTGTTGTAGAGTAATTGGAGCCTGTGCAGGGCCGATAGGTTGATTGTGAGCTGCTGGGCGACTATTTGTGTTTGATCATGTTATTTTCATGCATATAAAAAGGGATTTTTTGCACATCTTACTACGGTTTTGGCTTCGAGCCTACTAGTATTGATTTTTTACACTTTGCATGGCCCTGGGGCCCATTTTCGACGGAAATGACTTGGAAATAATTTGACTTAAGTTGTGGATCTTCTTGGGGTAAAAGAGAGTTAAAATATGGTTTCCATCATAGTTTTTACTACTATTGCTAGACTCGGCAGGGTCATAGTGCTAGTTGAGTTTTCTTACTGATTTGAGATGGTATTATACTCGGTCGGATCGAGCATCAGAGATGTTTCACTACTGTTTTAGACCTGGTTATTTCTGGGCACCCTCGGTGGGGTTTTAAGATGTTTCCATTATTTTAGACCTGGACAGAGTCTGGACATGCATATTTGAGACTTGAGTCTCCAGCTTGGATCCGGACCTACTCCGGATGATGTTTTCAAGATTGAGTTATAGTATGGGGTTCGGGACCTCCATGAACCTTGTCATTCCAGACTAGAGGCCTTGGGCTGCGTGTGCCAGAGTAGGGGTATACGGTGGAGTAGAGGTTTACGGCAGTGTCCTTCCATGGAACCTACCTACTGGGCCCGCTCGGCACTGGAGGAGGTACATACAGAGTTACTGTTCCACCCAGAGGTCATCATGCATCATATCATTCATTGTTTGAGGCTCCACTCTTGTTTGTTGTTTGTTGAGTGTACGCTCCAGTTGTATGAGTGTCCAGAGAGTTTGTTTTCACTTGTTTGCATTCCTCGGTTGTATGGGCGTCCGAGGGACTGTAGGTAGACTCTTGTTACTTTATCGCGATATTATTCCCTGTCATAGCTACATGTGAGGTTCGATTCTGCGAGGTTGTTAGTTTCTTGACTTGAGATTGGTATGATTAATGTGGTTATTAATTCCTGTTTCCGAGCATGCCTACCCTTATTCTTCTTCTCCCTTCCCTGTCTATCTGAGGTTATCGGTATACCGCCCACTTCTAAACTTACTATATATACTGTTATTGCGAGGATGCCAGGTGTGTCATTTCATATTTTCACTTGTGCCTATTGTGTATATATTCTACTTGCTAGCCTTGTAGGTTATTTTCTGCTATCTTCCCTCTGGGCTAGTTTCTGTGTACTTCTTCGTTGATTCGGTGACTATTTGCTTCTATTCTGCCTGCAATTATGCTTTTATCTTATATGTGCTCAGTCGGCCTATGATACCTACTGGGTACCATTTGCTTCACATTTGGTGTTCATACTACACTCTGCATCTTCTGGTGCAGATCCTAGTGTGAGCCATTATCGCTAACTCGTGGGAGACTCGTGCTTGGAGATTTTGGACCGTCCCAGCCTGAGGGTGATCTCTTGGCGACCGGAGCTTGACTTTAGTTTATCTTTTGTATATTTTGTACTCTCTTAGCTTTGGAGACATGATGTATATGTATTATTTTGGACCCTTTGTTCTCCTTATGTAGATCCGGCTCTTGTATACCATGATACCAGGTTTCGGGTGTTGGCTTAGCTTCCGTATGTTATATATATACTCATGTTGTTACTTTTCTTCTAGTATAACCCTTGCTTTTGTTTATATTACTTGTTCTCCCGCTTACCTGTTAGATAGTAGCCCATTACTAACCGTTCCGGACTACGGGGATTGGTTTGCCTACTGGAGAGTTGTAGGTGTCATCATGACCGAGAAATCGGGTCGTGACATTTACCATCTCACTATTGAACTTTTGACTTGTCATTGATACATCAGTATCATAAGACTATCATAATAAACCCAAATTAAGTTAAAAGATTCTTGTCCAAATCACACCTCGACCAAACAACTTTTGCTATGCATTTCCTCCTCAATTGCATTCTCTAAAGTTGCAACACTTATTACCTTGTCATCTTATTGATCACATCACAACACCTTGCATTATATCGAGTAATGTCATTTCCTATTGTTGGTGAGTGATTTTAAGAACCTGTCTTCACCATTGGTGAGAGAATGAAATAAAGAAGTTTAGACGTTAAACAAAATCACATACGCACGATAAGGAATGAAAGAATGAAAGTTTTCTAAAGTCCTATAGTCTCTCGAAGATAAGTAACGGACGTCTCCGCACCAATCTGCAAGACTCTACTAGACTCTGCTCTTGTATTTAGTGGGACCTATGAACCATGCTTTGATACCATATTGTCATGACCTAAAATTCCATCAGACCGTTAGGGCACCCACCATCCCTGTAGGTGAACCCCTTTTCTTTTTAACCATCTAACAGTATAATAATGCAGAAGTGAAATGAAGGTAAGCAACCAATTCTTATAAATGCGCAATAAACGAGTTAGAAATCCAAACTATCCCAAGACCTGGTGACATCAGTACAAGAGCATCTACGGATATAAAACAAGTCTGTGAAAACCAAAACAACTATCTAAAAGAAAGTAAGACAGAAAACATAAAGAATCTCAAGAATCCAGTATTGTCGAAGAAAAAGCCGCTCGCCCTGAATCCTAACCGCAGCAGCCTCAAACACAAATAACAAGTCAATTATTCCTAGTACCTGGCTCAGTTCCTGCACGCAAAAAGGTGCATCAAGTATAGAGTGAGTACGAAAAACACGTGTACTCAGTAAGTTTTGATTACTAACTCCTTCTAGAAGCGATAACGAGATGTATCTTAAAAGTTTTCTTTTTCACAAGTAAAATCTTACCAAAATGTAAGTCACCATAACATAACAAATAAGGCACATATCTGGAATAATTCAATAGAAAGTGCAATGAAGATGAAATATAATGCAATGCAATGCACTGGCCAAAAGTAAATCGGTACATACCCGCCGGAACCATTTCCCATCGGCACAATAAAACCCACCAGAATCATTTTCCATCGGCATAATAAGACCCGCCAGAACCATTTTCCGTTGGCACAATAAAACCCACCGAAACTATTTTCCATCGGCATAATAAGACCTGCCAAAACATTTCTCATCGGCATACTAAGAACTTGAATTTCATAAATAATCACAGTACCACTCGCCGGAATCATTTCCCATCAGCGTTGCATGATGTCACTTGCCAAAACTATTTTTCATCGGCTTAATAAGAATATAAATTTTACAAATAACTCAGTGGGCAATATCAACCAGTAATTATCATGCAACAATAAGAGTGGTATGAATAAATATGTATGATCAAGTACATAAAATGAGTTTATCAATCACAACTAAGTTCACATAATTCATGAGTCTCAACAGTTTAATTGTATCACAACTTATGAGATTCTATCAACCGATAATAATTTTCCATAGCATAACACCGGTGCCCATACAAATGCTCGTTATCTCATTTATGCGGGACTCCCTTATTACCCATTACCCTTAAGTTCATTCAATACAATAAAGCTAACACTTTAAAAAGAAATTAGAAATCTCTGCTTGCCTCAAACAAAGCCCAAGTATTAAGTAACGAACTTGCCCTTACGTAACGCTTTCGAACGGTCAAAATCTATTCAAATACATAATCCTCATAAGAATACGAACTAGCCCATTGAATATCAGCTAAAACGAATAACTTAAAACCTAAATCTATCCAAAAAAATTAGTTGATAACTGTAAGCAGAAATTCGCAATCCGCAGCTAACCATGGAAACAATATCTACAATGCTGTCCAAACACAGAGAGATTGGTAGCCATTTTTTATCATTATTGGTTAAATGATTGGATCATTATTTCATTATTAATGTCCAATCATTGCTCATAGCATTTTTGTCATCATTAAGCCATTATCAACCCACTTTTAACCTACCTAAATCATGCATCAGAAATAGAATAGTTAATATAACTCCACCCCCACCTTATTATCCTTATGGCCAATGATTAAGTAATCATTACCTTACCATTTCACCCTAATTCTAATACTACAAGATCCATTCACATAATCTGCCACTATTTAACATTACTCACCCTCACGTCACTGCCTAAATTTTATCATATCAACATATACCAACAATACCATAGCAATACTATAACGCATATATACCACGGCCCAATTTTCCATCAATTTCAATTGATTGTGCTGTTATGTTCAGAAAGGTTAAAACCTATTAACCCTCAATTCGTTTATTTTATTTTTGGCACATGGGTCACGTGAGTAAATAAAATAGTAGGTTTGATCCATTAACCATCATTTAAATTAGATATCTAAAATAACCAAAACTTCACCTAGACTCTCAAAATTTATTCGGAACTTCATGTCTAAAACAAATATGTAAATTGACTAAAAAACACGTTTCGGACCTATTGAGAACACCAAAACACTAATCTGAGGTCGTCTCAACTGAAGGTTGACCGTGATCAAACTTAACTTTCTTAAAACTCAATATTCCAACCAATGACTTAAATCGCTCTCGAACACCTCGAGGTCCGTACTATCCATCCCCAAAAGTCATAAATCATATATAAAGACTATGAGGAGGGTTAAAACGGAAAAAATAAGTAAATATTCACAAAATGACTCGGAGGGACATTACACCTACAGTCCCAACGGACACCCATACACCCGAGGAACGCATACAAGTGAAGACAAATCCTCCGGCATCCCATACTACCGGAGCATACACACAACAAACAGCAAACAAGGGTGGAACCGAACACAAAATGAATGATATGATGTGATATGCTCAGAAGTGTAAGTGGTACCGTATGCACCCCCTCCAGGGCCCGTAGGACCAACAGGTAGGACCCATGGAAGGCTTCCCCGTATACCTTTACTACTCTGTATACCCCTCCTTCGGCACTTTCAGCTCGCAGCCCTCTAGTCTGGATCGACAAGCTCCATGGAGGTCTTCGTAACCACATACAACTCTCAATATCTCAATAAAAGTACCCGGACTCAGATCGGGTCTAAAATCAGTGGAAATAGTCGAGTCTAGCGCTCTGGCCCAATCGAGCCTAGTATAGTATCAAAAATAAGTAGTAAATCATGTCTAGAACTCTGGCCTAGCCGAGTCTAGAATCAGTATAAAAACCATTTAAAAAACTCTTTTACTCCAAGAAGATACATAAAAACCGTTTAAATCCTTTTATAGTCTTGTATTCAGAAAACGGGCCCTCAGGACCATGCAAGATTTAGAAAATGGTGATAGGTAGGCCTGCAGCCTAAGAAGTAGTAAATAGTGCAGAAAACCCTTCATATGAATGATAATGGTAAGCTCAAACACATTCAGTAGCCCAACGGCTCACAATTGACCTATCGGCCCTGCACAGGCTCAATCCATTCTACAACATAGATAATCAGCCTAAAATCAAATTTGATGTCTAGGACTCACGGACATTCCAAAAAACCCACCATCTATGGTCCAAAGGCAATTACAAGGCCACACGGGGCCACGAGAGGTGATAATACACAATGTGATCAAATACTAAAATAAACGTAAGAAATAAGATGGACAGAAAGAAAGCGGACAAGGTCTGAGGTGTAAAACTAGTAAACTCAACCCAAGGATACTAAAATAGTACAATTATAGCCTATATATACAAAGTCTAAAGTAGGAAAGACCGTAACCTACCTGTCATCCGTTGATAAACTGCTAGAACAATGTTGTCTAAGCCCGAACTGCTCTGAGAAGCTCTGAACAACAAACACACTATCAAGAACATAGATATGCGTTAAAACAAATCTATCGGTACCCATATTGCTAAAAGTTTAGCTGGGTTGATATTCAGGTCAAAAGCGTGCCCATGGGCTCCACATCCCAAAACCAGAAACAAAAATTACTACGAGGTTCTCAACATCGCCAGGAATATATGCCCGACAATTGAGCGGAATTTGGGTAAGAAAGGGCCTAAAATAGCCCGGAGAAGAAGAGGGAAAACATGGGAAAGCTTTGCAAAATTAAGAACACAAACGCGGAAATTACATACCACGGAGGGAGGGAACAAGATCTACAAGGTGGAATACGCATCTCCACGAACAAGCAGCCCCAATCAAGCAACTACAATCCAAGAAACAATCCCAACCTACAATAAGAAGATTTTATGGAGGTTTTAGCCATGGAAGAGAAGAGACTGGGGGAAGAAGACTTACCAAAATGAGGGAGCAAGCGATAAAATTCACCAATAGAAGAAATCCCACAGCGAGGAAATGATTTGGAATAAGTTTTTGGTGAGGAGAATTGTTTTAGAGTGAGAGAAGATTGAGAAAGTGAGCTGAAAATTCAAGGGACTACACTTATATAGTGCAGGTCGCAGACCAGCGCGATCGCGCTGAAGGAGGTGGCAGTGCACTAGCGTGATCGCGCTAGCCCAGCGCGATTGCGCTGAAGGAGCAACATGGCACCTACGCGATTGCAGTGCCCAGGCGAGATAGCGCTGAAGGAAAAAGGCGTCAGGGGCGTGATAGCGGTGCTCAGGTGCGATCGCGCTGAGCACTACTCTACTGAGAAATACCAGCAACAAGAAATATTCCCACGGGAGGTTCCGGGCATAAACAAAACTCGATATTCACAAAGCAGACATGTAACTAGAGTGGAAATGACATTGTGGACTTAATGAAATTGATGAAACTTCCATACAAGGTCATCTTGAAGAAATGTTGACCCAAGTCAACACTTGTGACTTCCAACAAAATACCCAAAATAAGCCCGGCTCACTCGAAAGCCGAATCAACCACCTACCTAACCCAAACTCAACATTTCAGAGCTGATGGAACCATCAGATTTCAAATTCGAAGCTCCGATCATTGAAAGTTAACCAAAGTCAAACATCCAACTCCAACTGGCCAGAAAACACAAAAAGCAAGACAAAACCAAATTGAAAGCTCCCAGACCCCGGTCAAGGGCCTAACTAGACCAAAATCCACGCTCTGGAGCTAACAAAACTGTCAAAATTTGATCCCAAGCATATTTTCTAAGAATGTTGACTGAAGTCAATGATTTTCTAAGTTTAAGCTCTAAAACATGGAAACAGCCATAAAGACCAAACAAACAGTCGGGGCACCGAACACTCAGTCCTAACAAGTCATAAATGACTTGGGGCCGCTACAGGCATGCTCTAATAGTCCAAAGAAAGTGAAAATGCGAGAATAACCGGAAGGGTCATTACAAAAACCCTTACTCAACAACTCTTGCAACTGAGCCTTTAGCTCTCTCAACTCAGCTGACGCCATTCTATAAGGGGGAATAGAAACGAGGCATGTACTCGTCTCTAGATCAATATAAAAGTAAATGTCACAGTTTGGTGGCATGCCAGGCAAATATGTAAGAAATACCTCTTGGAACTCACACACCATAGGAACTGACTCGATAGTTGGGACCTCTGAACTAGTGTCCTGAAGATGCGCTAAAAACGTCGAACACCCCTTTCCTATCAAACTCTGGGCACAGAGAAATGATATAACTTTCATAGGAGCAACTCTAGTCTATCCATCCCAGGTATGGCCATGGTCACCGTCTTAACATGATAGTCTAAAATAGCATGGTGGAGAGACAACCAACTCATCCACAAAATGATATTGAAATCCACCTCGTCCAAAATTACCAAATTAGCCTAAGTCTTTTGCCTCATAAATATGACAAGACAAGCACGAAAAACTCTATCAACCATCATAAAATCCCTAATCGGAGTAGACAGATAAATAGGGAAATCAAGCAATTCACAAACCATGTCTAATCACACAGCCAAATCAGCAGATACATATGAGAAAGTAGAACCAGGATCAAATAAAACTAAAGTCATGCAGTCACAGACAAGAATAGTACATGTTATCATTGTATCTGATGCCTCTACCTCGGGCCTGCCTGGAAAGGCATAGAAGTGGTTCCTACTACCTATCTATGTACCACCCCTGTTGGGCTGATTACCCCCTCTTCCAGCATTACCACTTCCCCAGTTAGGCTAGGTGCCACCCCTACTAGTCGCGTGACTACCCCGCCCGCCCTACGAATGATATCTACTATACGTATTATCCCCTCTACTTGTTGGAGCTCTGGAAGCCTACGGCTGACCTGTTTGCCAATATCTATGACAGTTCCTCCAAATATGACTAACCTCACCACACTCATAGCAAGCACGGTCTAAGATGGGTCATTGAGTTAGAGCAGACAAAGTGAGATAACCACCAAAATCTTATGAAGGCTGACTGCCCCTGACGAACCCCAGCAGACACTTGCATTGCAGACTGAAAAGGACGTGCAGGGTACCCCTGGGAACTCTGATCCTTAGAATGCTGACCACTGAAACTACCCCCTGACCGGGGCTTTATTGAAGCCATTTTCGCGTAACCCTCTTGCTTCACACCCTTCATATTTTTCACAAACTCAATCACCTCCTGGAAAGACTTACCGGAGGATGCTACCTACAAGGCTGCAACTAACAAATTACCCTGTTCAATATTAGCAAACTCATCTCTCTTCCTATCTCTATAGTATGCATAATGTACTTCTCCAGGAACACCTGGTAGAACTGACTCTAAGTCATTGGGAGTTCCCCAGTAGGTCTACACTCAACCAAAGCTCTCCACCACATTTTTGTATTGCCTTGCAGCTGAAAAGTGACGAACTCAACCCCATACCTGTCAACTATACCCATCTTAAGACTGGGCACTAGACCGGAATGGGATGGCCGGACTGTAATAGACCGGTACCGGACCGGACCGGTACGGCCAGTACCGGAATGGTGACCGGTACCGGAATGAACTGGACCGGTTCAACCGATATGGAAACCGGATTCCATCCCATTCTGGTTTAAACCGGAATGGTACCAGAATGGGCCGGACCGGTTTACCGGAATGGTTTTTTAAAAAAATAAAAATAAATTTTGAATTACAAACTTAATTTTCAAGTGATAACTTATAACTTAAAAGTTATTTATGATTTAAAATTTTATAACTTATATAAATTATATTCGAAATTTATTAGTTTGTTAAAGTTTTTGTTTTTTAAAGTTTTTAAATTTATAAGTTTTATTTATTTTAATTGAAATTTTATTAAGTTTATAGTTTATATATATATTTTAAGTTATATATTTGAAATGTTTTAGTTTGTTTAAAGTTTTTTATTTTTTTAAGTTTTCAATTTATAAGTTTATGTTTTGAAGTCTATTAGTTTATGTTTTAGTTTATTTTTTTAAGTTTTCAATTTATAAGTTTGTTTAAAGTTTTTTATATTTTTAAGTTTTTAATTTATTAGTTTATGTTTTCAATGAATAAAAGCATAAAACTATAAAAGTATAAAACAATGATAAAAATTAAAAAATAATCTAATTTATTCAAAATTTCAAACTAACATTACAATTTATAACTATTAGTAAAGCGCCTAATTTACGCAGCCACCTTCTAGGAAGGGTTCTGTTTCAACTAAGCCTCGAATGTAATACTAATAGTTGTATAGATTTAGAAATTTATCTTCTAAACTTTGTAAAGTTCCAGCTTCTTCAACCTCAATTCCTGGTAAAGCTGCTTGACGATCTTCAAGTTCAGCGCTATCATCACTATCAAATCCAATGAGGTTATCTATGGCTTGTTCAGCTACTTTTTGCAACTTTGGTCTTCCAACGTTTCTTCGCTCGGCGTTGATCCAATCTCTAAACAACACTGATACCTCCAAACTGTCTTCTACTAAGGAATATCTATGGTCTCCAATTTGAAATCTTGCCGCGCTGAAAGCTTACGCCGAAGCAACTGATGATCCTTGAATAACTAGCACGTCTCTCATCATCTTGCTAAGTTTTAGAAAGAGTTCTTCACGATATTTCCACCAATCCAATAGATGTGGTATGCCATCCGTAGTTGGAATATTATCAACACCTTGTTCAAGATACTTAGAAAATTCACACTTATTAGAAAAATCAAGACCAAGATGTGATCATGCTTTACCATGGACACCTGATCTCGACGTAGAAGTTTGAGGGGCATGATCAAGATTTTCTAAGGTCATAGTATATTTTTCATACATTTTCTTAGCACAAATTTTAATACTATCTTGACATGTTATTAAATTCGGTGTTTCTTGTGGTGAAATATTTAAATTAGTATAAATTTCTCTAACTAAAGCTTTTGCACCAACTTCTTTATATTCCGGGTTAAAAAGAATTGCAGTTAAATAAATTTGGGGAATAGAAAAAAATATTTTTTAAATTTTTTAATCATAGCTTCAATAGAATCCTTAAAATATGAATTTTGTTTATACATAGCAAAAAGGTATGAAATATTCTAAATATGTATTAAAATTTCACTAATAGTAGGATAATATGTTCCAGAAAAAATTTTGGTAGCATCAAAAAATAATTTTAAAAAGAGTTTAAGTGCTTCTATTGCATCTCAATCACTGTCCGCAAGTTTATCATCAGGATAGGCATTATGACTATTAAACATCATAGTAATAGGCTTTTTATACTTATAAGCAACTTCAAGCATTTCATAAAAAGAATTCCATCTAGTTTTAACATGCTTTGAAACTTTTCTAAATGGAACTTCACACAATTTACAAAAAACTTTATATTGTTGAATTCTACTATTATTATTCATATGAAAAATCTAAAAAATTGCATTTTCAGCTTTATCAATACAACTATCAAATACCCTAATACCATCTTTCACAACTAAATTTAATATATGTGCACCACATTTGAAATAGCCGAGGGGTGTTGGGGGGCCTTGGGGGTGGGGGGGCTAAACTAGCCGTTGGGGGGATGAAATAGCCGTTACCCAACGGCTCCCAACGGCTAGAACGTTTAAAAAAATAGAATAAAATGCTGACCGATTGACCGGACCGGATTGGACCGGACCAGACCGGAACTGTTTTGTTACCGGTATGAAGCAGTATCGGTTTCCCGATAGGAAATGGCAATTCTGGTCTATTCTGGTCAACGGCCGGTACGATTCTATTCTATTCCGGTGTGGACCGGTACCGGTACCGAAATGGACCAGAATGGTACCGGTCCGTACCAGTCCGGCAGCCAGCCTTAACCCATCCTATGCAGTCGCTCATGGCAATCAATAATGAATTCATATGCATCCTCAGACTCTAAACCATGGAAAATTAGAGGCTTTATTTTGACAAACTTGCAGAAAAGATCATGCTCACCGCTAGTCATTACCGGACCTATCACTGGTTACAGAAAAATACTTGTCTCTGAAATTGCATATATCCGAGGAGCTACAGCAGCAGCATGTTGCACCCCTAAATGTTGTACAGTGGGAACTGCAGGTGTGGTTTCGGTCCCTTCTAGACCACTTAGAAAACAGGACTTGTTGAATCTTAGCTGATGACATCTGAGCCGGAGCTTCACCTTCCTAAATTGGTGATGCCTCATCTTCATCCTCTACAACCTCAGGAAGATCCCTGCATGAGGGAAGAGACATTGACCTTTCTTGAGCCGGTGCTGCATCTTGAGATCTACCCTTAGCGAGCACTTCCCTTCTTCTTCTACCTCTTCCTTCTCGTGCCTATCCCCTGCCACGAACCGCAGCCATAATGATTAATTTGGGCATCGCTGCTCTTGCTTTCGAAGCACGTGTTCTCAACATCTGCGAGCATAAGATTTAAAAAATCATATACCAATTTGAATCGATAGATACCAATTGGAATTAAGTAATAGCACAAAGGAAAGAAAAAGTTGAGTTTTCCTAATATCCTGTAGCCTCTCGAAGAAAAGTACAGACATCTCTGTACCATTTTCGCAAGACTCTACTAGACTAATTCTTGTATGACAAGATCGATGAACCTAGGGCTCTGATACCAACTTTTTCATGACCCAAATGACTGTGAGTGGCACCCACACTAACCCTCTGGTGGGGGAACCATCTAACCTGAACCTTAATTCAAACACTTAATCAATTATAAAAAAGATGATGCAAAAACAACCTTTAAATAAGATTAATAGTCAAAACTAATATAATCAAAGTGAGGAAATTTTTTAACTACCTATTACATTCTCCAAGATCTGAAAGTCGTGCACAAGAACAATAACCAAAACCAATCATATTAAAGATGTCCAATACTAAATCAAAATTAAGGAGTCTCATCGTCCGGAAGAGGGACAATGACCAAATGAGAGGATCCATGATAGTTTGAGAGATAGTGTTAACCCTTGGATCGTAATCTGCAGTCCTAGTTAGAGGTGAAGTCACATCTGAGCCTCTGAAACACGGTCTGCACTCAACAAAAGAAGAGTATAAGATAGTATCAGTACAAATCACTATGTACTGGTAGGTATCATAAGCTGACCCAAATTAAGAATAGGTATGCAGTTATAAATAAGACAACAAGTAAATAGGACTCCAACACTTAGCAAATATTTCAGTCAACGGATAAACACCTCAAGTCAATCAACAAGTCTTTAATACATCAAGTAAATCAAGGATATCATCATCATAATTCAAGCACTAATACTCTCAACAGTCAAATTACATGGGGATCTATGTCCACCTAACCTTCATGATAATTCTCAGTTCCTTTCATTCACCTCATTTCATCGTTCCAACTCACAAAATCTATCAACAATGTAAAAGTGTGTACACATTTACTAAAGGGACTTATTTCTTCTCAACTAGTCATGACATGCACTAGGGTCCATGTACCATACCGGCTCATAGTACCCAATCCATAAAAATCAAATGAATAACAATACCTATACCAGCGCGTGGTACTCAATCCATAATAACAATAAGCAATGTTGCTATCTGTACCAATTTGTGGAACCCGCTCCAACTAACAATATGAACCTATGGTTTCAAGTTTCAACCTTTCAGGAAATACACAGTGCACTAATCTCACGTACACTCTATTATTCAAGTTCTTTTAATCAATAACATATAAACACAACTTATTTATTCAAGCATACAACATGATCATAATCATAACTCAAACATGTCTGAAGACCCATCACAAGTCATTTGATCCAAATACATACCTCTAAAGTGAGTCTCAACTTCAATTAAACCGTAACCTACCTCGAGTGAAGAATCTTGATTCAAGCAAGTTCAATCGCAGAAGCCTTTCCTTTTCTTAACGTCTCAACATGTTTAACGTCTAAAACCAAACAAGTATAAGAGTAATTAAATCACTTACTCTTTTATTTCAAGCCTTAAAAATTTAACCCACTAATTTTACCTTTATTTGAGGTCTATAGCGTTCCCCAAGGGTACCTTAATCACCAAGCAACCCACATTTAATCTTAAAATCAACATTTGAAAGGTTCTAATCAATTTTTCCCCTTTTAGCTATTTTTATTCTTAAAGGTCATACCTTTATGAAACTCAAGTTTTTCAATTCGTTCAAAATATGTTAAGAACTATAAAAATTATGCTAGAAAGTATTAATGAACATCTTAGATCAATTCTAGGTGAACTTACACCTACCCATAGGGTTTTTACCACTTTTCATACTTTCAAGGCTTTAAACCCACAATTTCATCATTAAACCACAATCTAAAGATCCTACAAGGATTAATGATTGTTAAATGAAAAGGTTTATGGAGTGACTTACCTCGAGCAAAGGAAAATGCCCTAATCTTGGGAAAATCATCTTCTTCGAGCTTTAGAACAACACTTAGAGTTTTTGAGAAATAACTCTGAAAGCTGACTTAAGTCAGAAAATTTGTCCCGTCACTCACCACGGCGGTCCTTTTCTCACTATGGTGAGACCACTGTGGCGGGACTTGGCTCACTACGGCTGGCCTTGACTACTTATTAGGCCCACTATGGTGGAACAAGGACCGCTATGATGAGATCGCTACGACAGGAAATACACAGCTGCAGCGATGACAAAAATAGAATGTTGGAAACTCGCACAAAGCTCCCTATTTCATAACATAACCTTGGTTTTTAGATATTACGAATCAATCCCCACAATGTTAATTACTATAACTGTAGTTCTATGAACCCATTTATCATCCCAAAACTTTCTACAGGATCCTACACCTCTCGATTATCCACCACGAAATACCACAACATCAAACAATACCTCATGAATCAAGAATCGCCACTTAAGCTCATAACACCAGATTTTTATCAAAACTCACATAAGCTTGAAATTTTATCAACTCTCAACTTAGAAAAAAACTCTAACCGGGCACTTACACCCCAACCATACTATAAAGACGAAACAGGTTTTTACCATCTATCTTTCTCACTCAGTTAGAGTTGATTCAAAAGGAAAGTTGAAGTCATCCTTATATATCAAAACAATATATAATCACAGAATAATAATAATATAAGACAACTGATTTATTATGAAATTAGGCTTTTTTCTTTTTAGTGATCAAGGACTATATATCAAATTCACAAATCACAACTATAAATTTATAAGAATCACTAAAAAGGTGCTTTTTGAATTGACCAAAAGGGTCTATCTATGACTAAATTGATTATTTGTAAAATCAGCCACCATAATGAAGTTGAATAAATTCTTTCTTACCATGGTACGTAATTTCATAACCTCCATCACCAAGTTGTTAAGAAGAGTGAAATTTGTTGGTGGCTTATTCAAGTTCTAAGTAAGGGAAACTGGATCCCCTAGGTATTCACAATGTGCCTTAAGCTCTTGATGAATCATCCGAATACCCAACCACTATAGAATGAAGACACTAATTCCTATTCCATATGATTTCAAAGGGATGTTCTTTCACTATTGTTACAGGTGCATCAAGTTTGGAATAAGTTTTAGTTGAAGACAAATTCTTTTGTGCTAGTGTAGTTGTATAGGTGACAATTGCAAACATGAGGCATTAACCCCATGAGAATTTTAATATCTAAACATTAGAGCATACAATGATATTATGGTAGAAACAAAATGATGTTATAGGAAATAGAAGAAACATACTTGGATTAGACATTCCATAGAAGGACATTTGGCTATAATTTGCAGCAAGTTTTGAACTATCATCTAATGGAAACATAGGCCCAGATAATTTACTGGTTCGTGGATCTAGTAAATTCATTACAGAGCTCACGTCAGGGTTCTCAACTTCTCATAGCCAAAATCTTTAGCTATTGAGGTTGGCATGTGAGAAGACTGCAGATCCTCTGGCTTTGTTTTCTTTTCATTGGAGACTCGACTTTTGTCTTCACCTCTGATTCAGTATTGTTTGTTTCTGCAACCTATTGCTTCCTTTTTGATCGAGCATGCCTACTTTGAGACCAATTATACATATTTATTTCAGAAATTTGACCATGTTGATAAAATTCAGAAGTTATCTCTTTGATCTTCTGTTTGCTTGGAGTTCCATAGCATTATTCAAAGATGCGCTCAAGAATTTGAAGTTTAATAAGCGTTGGAGTCCACTATTGTCTGCCAGTGATTTTATGGCTAACAGATGTCACCAGTGGATTGCAATACAGATTTTCTAGTCTGGCTCATGAGATAGCAGGTACAACATTTTCATCTTAACATTCTTATTTTGTACATAATAATTTTCTTACTGTAAGGAAAATATCAAAAAATAAATGAATGAGCTCATAGAATTTTGTGAGATAAGTTTCAGTGCGTGAGATTTTCCTAGAGCGAGCAGAAGAAGAGGAGCCTTCGGCATGTTAGTTATCGATTTCAACAATTCTTTCTTCTTTAAGCTAGAGTCAGGATATATTATTATCTACATTGATCATGTAAGATTCAAAAATATATTTTTATCATTGATTTTCAGTGAAAAAAAGATCAAGTTCATCTACTAAGAGAACACAAAATTATTTGTTCTCTTTGCTACATTCAGCTATATTAGCAAACCTCTAATTTAAGAAGTGAATAGTCTTTTTTAAAATAGATTTTAACCCATTAAGTACTTCATGAATTAGTCGGAAAGCCTAAAACACCAAACATGCAAAAATAAATTATATCATGAATAAAAGTACTAGTTGTTTGCTTGTGCTACCAGTTATTGCTAAGTAATGAGATGTTATTGACATACAAGGTCAGACCATGTGTAAAACAAAAATTAATTTTTTTTAACTCCCGACAACTCAAAACTCAAAATTAAGTAATAAAATTATATATTTGCTCCTACAGAAATTTTGAAAAAATTAATGAATGAGAAAAATAAAATTAAATTCATTTATTGATACCATACCAGAAGCAGATAGTTCAACAAATCATGGAATACAATGAAACATAGGGATTAAGGTTTCTTTCTCGTAAGAAACAAAGAAGCGAAGTTTGCAACCAAAACTAAAAAAATCTGAAAAAATGTGAGAGAAAAGTGAACTAAGCGGAGGAATGGAATGAATTCGAGAAAGTACGGGATACCGAGAAGAAGAAAGCGCATTTTTATGAGACAAATTTACCCTTAGATAAGCAAAAAATTAAAATAATACCCTTGATCGTTCCTTTTTAACCTTTTTATATAATAATTTTCTCATTTATTATTCATTTATTTTGTTCCTAAATCATGTTATTTTTTATTTTCTTCTTTCACCATAATTAATTTTGATTTTTTGATTTTTATTTTTTAATTTATTTATTTCTTGTTCCCTTTCTAATTTTTTTTTAAAATAAAAACTAAAAGACCCAAAATAGGTTGCTTTTATAAAATAGTCAAAAGGTCAGCATGTTTGGCCCAATTGAATCAAAACCTACAATAAACAAAACAAAAACAGATAAAAGTAAAATGAAAACTAAGTAGCGATTAGGAAACTAAAAGGTCCTAGCAACAATGGGTCTTCTTTCATGACGGTGAAGAGCTAATATTTCATCTTTCAGAAGATGCACGAATGAGCTTCAACGTCACACTGGTAAGCTCCCAAAATTAACAAGCCCTTTGTTTTGAGAATTTTTTGTGCTTATTTTAACCATCAAACATACAATTACGGAGAAACATGTGTCGAGATTCGGAGTGCTTTCACTAGATTCACCTCAAGTTCTTATCAGGTGATATTTCAATTTAATCCGAAGAAGAATGTTTTTACCTCAGTTACTATTTTTAGCAAATTTTCATGTCATCAGGTAAGCATAATGTTCAATCATCAAAAAATGAGCTCTTTAAATTGAAACTGAACTAAAATCTTCTATTGACCCTTTTCTCGCAGAATGAACCTCTATGAAGGCTGATACCACTATGAGAAGGGTTCCCTTAGAAGATTTGGTTAGTAATCTTGTAGTACAGAGCTAAGAGGTCACGATATAGATGCCAGTATGACGGACGAGTGGTAGTTGTATCCGTTATTGTTGAAATTATTAAAAGTGTTTCTTGTCTGAGCTTTGCTTGTTGGATGTATCATATCTGTGCAGTTCATTACTTATGAATTAGTCATTTATGCATTCATAATCTTTCTGTTAGTTTCAACTTTGATTGTTTGCTCCCTGCCTATGATTTATATTTATCTGTATTGCCTTTTAGTGTCTTCGTATTCTCCTGTTTGAAATCAGTGTCTTGTTCATATTAAGCAGTCTTTTTCCTTCACTAGGCAACTCCTGATATAATGAAAATGTTAAAATATCTGCAAAATCAACAGCTAGGTTTAAAATTTGCCAACATGTGTCCCTTCCTTGTAGATATGCTCACTTGTGATATTGCTTCCCCTCCTCATAATGTCGATTTTCTCATAATTTTTTTTCTTTTTTTCTCTATAATCTAATTTTATTGATTTTTTTTATATATATAATAAAAATATAACTGATATGGAAAATATTTGTTCATTCTTTTTATTTTTCTACTCTTTTTTTCTCTTTTTTTATTCATATCTTTTTTCTCCTTTTTCGTTCATTTATTTTTTTCACCATAATTTTATTTCATACTTAATTTTGGCTCATTTTTTGTTTTGTTTTTCCTACTTTTTTTTTCTAGTTTTTTCTCTAATTTTATTAATTTTTTTCTTTTATTTTTTCTCCATATTCTAATTTCATTCACTTTTTTGCTCTTTTTCTTTATTTTTTTTTAATTTCTGCTGATTTTCATTGAGGTTTACTCTAATCTTTCAGTAAAATACTCTTCAGTCCTTTATAATACCATCACAATATATTTATATACTGACATGGTATAATGAGTGATTGAGAATTGTGTCATTGAAAGACTAAAGCAGTCCTCTGTGATACCATGTCAGTATATAAATACACTGTGATGGTATCACACAAAGGATTGCTTCAGTCATTCAATGAAACACTCATCAACCCTCGTTACAATACATCTACATCTTGACATGTTATCATAGATAACTGCTTCATTCCTTCAACAAAACACTACTCAATCTTCAATAATACCATCACATTATATCTATATACTGTTATGTTATCGTTGATGTTTGCTTCAGTCTTCAATAATACCATCATAGTATATCCATATACTATCACTATATCATTAAGGCTTCAGTCTTTCAGTGAGACACTCCTCAGTCCTCTATGATATCATCACAATATATTTATATATTGTCATCGTATCACTGAGGTCTGCTTCAATTTTTTAATGAGACTGTTCAATCCTCCATGATACCATCACAAAATATTTATATACTGACATGATATCATTTAAGTATGCTTTAGTCCATAAAAAATTTATTAAAATTTTAAGCTCAATTTTGATGTTTTAATTTTTATATCATTTAGCAAGTTGATTTTAATTTAAAAATAGTTAAAAAAATAGAGTCATAATTTAAATACAATTTTTTTTAATTTATAAAAAAATAAAAATTATAAAAATATATTTTCTACTAATTTAGAGTTTAATAAATAAGCTTGTCACTATAATATTTTTTTTCTTAATTATTTCTTAAAAAAAGAGCTCAGTCCTATGTAATACCATACCGACGGTGTATCATAGATGATTAATTCATGATAGTGACACTGATGTTATGCGCGAAATAAGAAGGCTTGGACAAACTTATGATTATTTTGGACCGCCGAAATATTTGATGTAATTAATTTGGAATGGGGCATTATTGCGTAAATATTTATGGATTTTGATCCATTTTGTATAGTTTTCCCTTAAAATTTTAGATATTTTCTACTTGATGTTGATATGCATAATTAAAGGAGATAACATATTTTATGTGATTAACTTAACTATTTATTTAATAGATAAATGAAAATACGCATATTTTTTTTTTCAAAATTTGAATTGAAAGTGATTAGTTGAAATACTTTATTAATAATTTAGGTATTCAATTGAAATAAGACTTCATTTGAGTGTTTAAATAAAATATGTTAGACAAATTTAAGTGGTTAGATATGTATTAAACTTATGTACGTGTATGGGTAAAGAATTACGAATTTGCTGTGCCGCCTCAGCCTTTGAAATCTTGTGGTTGCACACACACCAATGTCTCGCCTTTCCCACTCCTCCATTCAACCATTCTTTGCTCAACCCCACCACTTCCACCAACCCACCAAACCGGCAAGAAAAAAGCTCAAAAAAGAAAGGAACCAAAGAGATTTGAAAAACAAGTGATTTCTGCGGCCAGCCAATCGGAGGTATACTTTCCCACCAAACGTTTTTTGGATCTGTTAACTCCATTACATTTTTCACTGAGATCTGCTTCTTGGCTTGATGCCTATTTCAGCGGTATTAGTGAAAACATCATTTTATGTCGGGTGTGTTCAGAAATGCTCTTGTTGTCCATGTTATGTATTGCTTTTTTTCTTTTGTTTTAAAATAATGCTTTGGAGCTTCAGTTGAAGAAAATGTCAGGGTTCATTCGATGATTGAATCAATTATTGAATTTTGAAACAGCTGAACATACGAAGTTGACAAATTATGGAATTCCTTGAACATGTTTTTATCTTTTTGGCTGCTTGTTACTTATTCGATACCGCCAAAAAAAAAGAAGAACAACTTTATGACTGCCCTGTCTTTAGATGAGTTGTTCAAATTGTAGATAGTCGTAAATTTTTTGAAAGTGTAGTTGACATATTTCCTTTCTCTTCTTTTTTTCCTGGAACGAACATGGACGTTTGTTGTTTTTAGAATCCCTAGCATGTTTTGTTTACTGTTGAGCCATGTAATATGTTGGTTCAATTATATTTGTTCCCCACTTTGGAGTTGACTTGAAATAGGTTTGTGCAATATCTTAGCTTTTCGTTAGTTTTGCTGTACTTGCTATAGCAGAATTGAATGACTGGAAGTATTTTGGCAGTTTTCCTTTAGGGGGGGAATGGGGTTATGCATTTTTAAGAGAGCAAAGGGGTAAAAAAAAGAAAGAAAAACACTTCTTGGCCCTCAAGCACCTTGTTTTCTTCCTGAAAGCCTGCTTAATTTAAAAATTACTGTCTACCTTTAAGTCCAGTATAAAAGTTTCTTGGAACGGTAAATTATGTTGTCACCATTGTCTTGTGAACAGTCCGGAATTCAAAGGAACTGAAAGACTCTAATTATATGTCAAATTTAGTATCTGGGCAACTTCAGTGACTATCCTCTGCGAGAGGTATGCCAAGATTGTGTTTGCAAGTACCTGTTAACTTTTTGCTAAATCATTCTAATCACAATGTTCAGTCTTGTTTCCTAGATTGTCCGTCTTTGGTTTATGTTGCCAAGGAAATGTGACATTTGAATGTGGGTTAATCATAAGCCCTTTCAAACACTGTTTAATTATCACTTGTGAAGTGATCGATTTAGGATTTTAGACATCTCTGACTGTCACATTTTATGTTTTGCAGAGGGATTTGATTGGTGAACCTGTGGTGTAGTTCCACAAGCATAGATGAATTCTTCCATGTGTTCATCATCATCATCATCATCATTTATGATTGCCTCTTCCTGCTGCCAAAATCCTCAAAGCAGAAAACATTTTCTTTTAGCACCTGAACCTTTTGCGAGGATTGGTGACGCAAAAATGATAGATGCACTCCAAAAATATAACCATAAGGAAAGGAAGGTATTAATTTCAAGTCATTTGGTGCCTGGACATTTGGATGCATCGGGTACAAGAAAAAAGTTTTTACACGAGCCAGTTCCGAAGTTAGAATTTGTGCGCACACTGCTAATTGACAACTATGACAGTTACACTTACAATATATTCCAGGAGCTCTCAATCATTAATGGAAGTAAGCTCTCTCTATCATACATTGTTTACGAGTTCTCACGCATAACTTTAACCATCAAGTCAGTAACAATAAAAAAAAACTTGAACTATCAATTCACTCAGCCTGTCATAGCGTCTCTGTCTTGAAGTTGAAATGCGTCAGTTTCCCTATATTGACTTATTCTAAATTTCTAATCATTTAAAATTTTGAATATCTACTCCTTAAAATGTGGTAGCATGTCTATTCCTTCTGCCTTTTCTTTGGTCTGTATTTGGCAATTACAGTTTGATGTCTTTGTATTTTGATACATATAAAGAATTCCACGTTCTCTGTAAATAAAATGTAGTTCTCTTGGACAAGAGCTATTCTTTGACCCGCATTAATTCATGAAGTGGAAATTACTATCTTGAGCAGACCTATTGCTAAATTTATGCTTGCTCCCTTCACTTTCTTCCTTGAGAGACCCCACACACACCCCAAAGACAAGTATCATTAGCATTGTGCTAATGCAGAAACTAGATGTCCGCAGAGATTCAGTGATGTCTTTCTCCTTCAGTATAAACTAGCCTAGGAGTAGATCTCTGTATCTAAGCCGTGATACATAGAGTTCAAGCAAATGTGACAACAATTGTATATTAATGTGAAGCTGTAGGTGACATTCTTCGCCTGTTCTGCAAATCAAGCAACATTTCATATAATTCCTTCTTTATTCAATTTGGTCCCTAGTAAAATAAATTAAAGAAACAGAAATTTGAGAAGGAACAACTCTTTTAGTTCCCTTCATGTGAGTATATTTTGTATTACATTCGTGGACTAAAGGTAGGATTTGAAAAATCTTCCTTCCCTTCCGCACCTTAAGTTGCTAAGCCTCCCCTCCTGACTATCTATGATAGGCCTTAAGTTGGTTCCAGCTTGAATGTTGTCACCAGAAGGACTGTTGTTTTTTCTTAAGACATGGCAGAAAACGGCCACTTTTATCTTTTCAGAACCTTGAGAAAGAAAGTTCCTCATCTATCTCTTCTATTCGCTTTTACTTTTTCCCCTTTTCTTGAGAAAACTGAGGAAGTATGACTTGCTTTTCTGTAATTCAGTTTTTAGTGATCTATACGCTTTACATTTAGCTATGAAAAGGAATAATTTTGGGAGCTGATCATTTTCTAAGTATGAAGTTTAATTAGTGAGGGCTTTTTGTATTGTAAGCTGTAAAATGGAAAATATGCTTTAGGATGATATGATGAGAATAACATGAACACACTGTAAGATGAGGGTGTGGGCTTTACTTCCATAATAGTAGTAAAAATCTGCAAATTATCTGTAGCTGGCCAGTTCTTACTTGATTCAACAGATTCGGATTCTCTTTTTTATAAATAGAAGAAGACAAAGGAAACTTTTTTGATTCTCTAATTTAGCTTTTTTTCTGATGGCTTTTCCTGATATATGGTTGCTTCTAGATTGTATGAATTTGATAAATTGATGACCGTTGCCAATATTACGTTTTAGATTCCTTCATGTTCTGTTGTATTTTGGAAATTTTGGTTGCGGGTAGTCACTTGCATTAATCATCTAGCACAAAGTCATTTTTGAGTGTGCAATTTTCCAATCTTTTCCTGAATTTCACGGGGTTGACATGAGTTTGTGATGTCTGACAGTTTTTATTTTTATTTTTTGGTTATGTTAGTGCCTCCAGTGGTGATTCGAAATGATGAGTGGACATGGAAAGAAGTTTATCATTACCTGTACGAAGAAAGGGCATTTGACAATATTGTTATATCACCTGGTCCTGGTTCTCCAACATGTCCATCAGATATAGGTTTGACTTGGACTCCTGAAATCCAAATGATCTACTCTTCTTTACTTGTCTAGGACAAGATAAATCTTGTTATTATCATGCACTTAGATGCATTAACTTGTTGGGATCAGCATATTGGTTATCCATCCTTGCCTTAGAAACCTGATTTTAAGTGCCTTGTATTCATTCTAAATAATGATTTGCCATTGTGGCTTCTTTATTGTCCTAGATGAGGTATAACACATACAAGAGTGTGGATAGTTCTTAGTGTTAGAGCTTTATGTCATTAACTTGAAAACCTTTCAATATCATAATATTGGTGTGGATGTTGACCATCTAAGTTTTGTTTAGCTTCAACTTTACTTGCTTGTTATGGTTATCTCGAGTAGCCTTTCACGCCTTATACCTATGTTTCAGGAATTTGCCTGAGGCTCTTGCTTGAATGCATTGATATCCCGATACTAGGCGTCTGCCTTGGTCACCAGGTAATGTATCCATTTATATCTGGTTGTAATCGTCTGCCTTGGTCACCAATTAATGTATCCATTTATATCTGGTTGTAATATTTTTCATTCTTTAACATATGATTTTACATGGGATCTGTTTGATCAAGTTTGCACCTGCAACCTTGTGTAGCCTGTCTTGCTGTTCTGTTGTCTCCTTTGGTACTTCTCAAACCTTCACCAAAATGTGATTATTGTTGATTTTAGGGACGAATTACAATTTTATATGAGATAAAAAATTATAAGTAGTTGATAGTTGATTGTTGATTGTTGTCAGGAAATAAACTTATGGGAACTGGTATTTCAGAAGTCTTATCACCTTATGTAATGAGAAAGCGACTGTGAATGTCATTTCACTATATAGAAAGTAGTTCACAATACGAGGATTGGCTATGGTTGCATAATATTTTATATGTCATTAAACAGTATATTTATTTGATCTTCAAAAATTCTGCTTCTTGCATGTTACTCCAAATTCTTTTACCAGCTGGCTAATAGTGCTACTTATCCAAAAAAAAAAGAAGCAGGCTAATAGTGCTGTTTGTAGCTTTATGGTGGTTATTGATGGTAAAGGCCTAACAATGTGATATTAGTTTAAGGTGCCAATGTTAGCTTGTTGTCAGCTAGACATCAGTATTGACATGTCACATGTGATAATTCGGGTTTTCTGCATAAGATATAATCTACAAGGGAACATGTTGCAAAAAGCTTGCTATGTTGCCCCTCTTTGCCGACAAATTAAGTACTAAATCAGTATGTGGATTGACAACCCTAAGACATAGAATTCAAGCTTCTTGGTCGGCAATCCTCTTGCAAGTATATTTACATTGATCTGGTCCTTCATTTCTTCTTTGCGGTTGAGGCTTCCAGGTCTCTGTCGTGTCTGTATAAGGTGCCTTATCTTTATTGAGGTAGATTAAGTAAAAAATGCAGAGCGATGTTCTCCCACCCTTTTTACTTAAAAAAGAAAATTAAACTTGTAAGTTGCAATGATGTGATTTTCTCATTGGGCAAGACTTTTTCCGAAACTGGTAACTTTGTATATTTCATAAGTCAGTACTTGAGGAGTACTGAAATCCTATTTACAAGGGAACTTCCAAAATAAGGCTATGATCCTATGTCTATAGTGAGTTTAAAACATCAATAAGAGATACATTGGGCAAGACTTGGTGGGCGTTTGGCCATGGAAAATTTTTGCTTTTTTTTTCGGAGTTGAATTCCGGAAAAGGTGTTTGGCCATAAAATTTTGGAAAATTCCGAAATTCAACTTGAATTTGAAAAACTAGTAAAACTTGTTTTCACTTTTTCACTCCCACTTCTCTCAAAAAAATTCAAAAACAACTTCAATTTATATTCATTGCCAAACACAACTCCAATTCCAACTCCAACTCCAATTTGGTATTTGGTTTTCATGGCCAAACGGGGCCTTATTGTTCTTACAATTTGTTTGTAGACAATGAAAAGTTCACTAGATAGCACAGAATATTGGAATACCTCTTTAATTAGTTTTGCTTCTGATTCTTCGTCATCCATTTGTACAAAGCTTCTGAAATGGTAGAAGCTGGTATACCGCTTAATTCCTCAATGTTTGTTGGGTTATACTCTTAACACCACCATGTTTGGTCTTCAATTAATGTGGAGTCTTGCGATTGTCTTATATAAGAGGGGAATGGAAAATTTAAAAATGAAGGCTTCTACTGTGTAACACTTGGGTAGTACAGTAGTAGTAAAGAGTTCTGTTGCTTTATTCAGAACCGAGGTTAGTATAGATATCTTCGATTTGGATGTTTAACCGCTTATTCCCTTTGAACTATTGGTACTAGCTGGTGTCTTGAGCTGGTGGGGGTACAAGTAAGATATACTTTTGCATTGTGTTTGGTTATATAGGCTGCTTGTGTACGGTTGAATAATGTGGGTCATCTGGCTTCTTTCAAATTGATTTTAGAGCAGTTGTTCATTGAAACTTTTATGTATGTCTTTTACTTGCATATCTATGTTAATTTATCTTCAGTGTAGTAAGCCAGTACCCTGCAATGTATTATGTACTAAATTGAGGCATTGAACTAGCAAGTTATGTTTTCTGCCTGTAGTTTCTATGTTTCTTGTCTGTTCATAGGCATTGCTCAATTTTTACTCCTGTTAATTTTTTCCTCACCGTCTTAATATCAATATCTATCATCTGATTATACCTATCTTCTAACATAGTGATTCATGGTTAGAATAACCCTGAGAGGCATACTTTTCTTCGATAGTGTTGGTAGTAGATCTTGTTGAGCACCCCACTCATCCCAGGAAAGAAAATCATAGATATTCAAGTTGGGATGTGTAGGGGATACAGTCTATGCATGTTACAAGCCTCTGGTAATGTTTTTGTAGATTTTTCTAAAGGATCTAAAGAGTGTACTTGACTTTTACATGAATAAACAGGCATTGGGATACGTGCATGGTGCTCAAGTTGTACATGCACCTGAACCAGTCCATGGTCGTTTGAGGTATATGATCTGTGTTTTAAGTGTTCTCTTTTTTTTCTTTTTTTGGTTTTATTTTCTTTTCTTTTTGGTATTACGTTAACTGATGATCATTTGAAACAACAAATACAGTGTCATTAAAATATGCATATAAGATGGTGATATGCGGAGACATCATAAATTGAAACCAAGATATTAATAGTTTGTTGAACAACTGATAGTGCTAGCTCAGCGGTGATGGGTGTTCAAAGTTGGCTTGAAGGTCATTGGTCTAAATCTCATGTAACTCTCGTGCTACCTTACCTAAAAAAAACTGAAACCAATCTATTAATAGTTCGTTGAAAACACTTGTAGGTATTCTTCTTAAAAAAACATACTTATAGGTCTCGAAGAGAAGGTTTCCTGGTGTCCGGAAATCAGAGTTAGGAGCTTAGCCCTCTTACTCCTCATTTGCGGTTTTCATGTTATTAAAGACTTGGATTAAGAAATTTTCTGCTGGATAACTGTGATTCTTTTTTGGTGATTAATACATTTTTTTGTGTCCAAAAGTCTTTCTTTATTTAACTTTTGCAGTGATATTGAGCACAATGGTTGTCAATTGTTCCATGAAATTCCTTCAGGAAGAAATTCTGGATTCAAGGTCAGTTTGATATGAATTTGTTGTTCAGTTTTTCTGTTGTGTTAATGTTTTGATGAGACATGTAAGCCAATTTGAAATGCTGGCTTGGTTTCTTTCCTTCTTTTTTCTCAAAATTTCTTTTGTTTTTAGCTTTTAGAAGACTACAAGACATCATTTAGATGATAAACTTCAAATATAACGGGGTTCTTGGGTTTTTTACCAACACCCATATGATTGATCATCCACCATATGAGTGAGTAAGAGCTTTGATCAAATTCTGTTTTGTGGTTTGCGGTTAGACATGCACAGGGATGCCACATTCTCATGGCTGTGTCAGATTGGAAGCTATGCGGGATCAGGCACACGCGACCATGATACGTTTAAGGTATCCTAGATAATTAAGGTAGAGACAAGGAAGAGGGAATCCTAGTTCCAACATTTAGTTGAAACTTGGAAACACAATGTAACAAGAAGTTTCTCATCACTGAGTATCCAGTTCTGAAAATACTAGAATCATTGTATTGATACTTAAAGGTTAAAATGAAGTTTGAAAAGAAAAAGAAAACGAAGGATGTTTTCAAACTGCCTCTATTGGTATTATTAGATATAAGCTTGGGGATGTCAAGTTAAACTTCTAGTTGAGTTAAATGGAAGTTCAGTCACTTTATTCATTATTCCAATAGTACCGGCAAATGAAGAATTTGGGGCGCGTCTTTATTCATTACTGCTGGCGTTGTCTGTTAAAACTACTAGTCTTGTCATTCCTTTTGTTTATCTGTACGGGAAGGGAGGTGTAGAAAGCATATTATTCTAGTCTAATAATCATAAAAGACAAAACCTTTTGTGCTTTAAATGTGTTCTAAATAGAAGTATCCGGGGTGTGTCGAATGGTCAATGAAGTGGGTGCAAACCTTGGAGACCAAGGTTCAAATCCCAACCAAGAAAGCAACACTAGCTGATTTGTTTCCATCTGCCTAAGCCTTGGTGTATAGAGTTACTCGATATTTGTGTTGGTGGGAGTTAGCATGTACCCATTGGAATAGTCAAAGTGCACACAAGTGGTCAACACCGTCGTTAAAAAGAGTTTCTGAAATAGAAGTGTTAGTATTCCTAAAGTGGTGGCTTGTGCTAGTCAATGCTTTTGAAAGCGAGAAGCCCAAAAAAAGGACAAGACTCTTGGGGCTTTAAGCGAAGAAGCGAGTTAGGAAGCAGCTGCTTCTTTGATGTAAAACACAAAACCTACCGAAAATACAAAAAATATTTGTCACATGGGATTATAGTTTGCGTTATATCAAAATTGCAGTTACATTACTTATTTCAAAATCCAATATACAATAAAAACCAATGTTAATTGGAAGAACTCAAATTAGTTATCATTTTGAAATGGTCAAACCCGCTAAAAGATAACTTTAATCACAAAAGTGACATTCAATGTTTAATCAATTGGTCAAGTATTTCAGTGCTTCATAAACCAATGCTGAAATTAGCTTTAATTGGAAAGAAGTATGGGCAAAAGGCGCCCGTATATAAGAAATATTTGAAAAAGTAGAAAACCTACAAAAATATATGATTTTCTACGAATGACACCCAATCTTCTATACATAAAGAAACCTCATGGGTGCATCAAAAAGAAATAAAGGATAAGAGGTTACTCTTTCTTTTTTCCCATTGCTACTTCCTAAAAAATTCTCCTATTTCTCTCTTTAAAAGATCCACATTGACATAAGTGCTAGTGAAGCAACATTCCACGCCTTGCGTTCTCCTTCATCCACCACAATTTTCAGTAGGATATACTTCTTTCACCGTGCCTGGCATCACCCTAGGTATACCAACCATCCCAAGATTTCCCACTGTGATCGAGAGGCTACTGAACAATGTAAGAGGAGATGGTTGACATCTTTACTGAAGCCCTTCACACAAACAACCAACAAAATATGTAACCTGTCTTCCTAAGATTTGTAAGACCTTATATTTTGCTATCACCTGCCTCCTAAAGACACTTTCCTTCGTCCGGAATCTCCATAACCATTTTCCCAACAAGGCCTTATTGAACACCCTTAGATCTTTAATTCCCAAACTACCTCAACACGTAGGAGTCATAATGGTCTCCCACTGCACCAAATGATACTTCCATGCCCGTCTATCGAATCCCATAAGAAATTCACTTAAAGTCTTTCCAACTTCCATGACTCAGATGAAGCATGGAATCCAGCTTTCTTGTGACAAAGATGGAGCAAGGAACAAGGACATGAAATATGTGGGTTTGCTCGATAATGTGCTCTTAATAAGAGCTTCCCTACCTCCTTTGGATAAATATCTTTTTGGCCATGCTGCAAACTTCTTCTCAGCCCTCTGTAGTACCTTTTCGTACTGTGTGATACTTTATTATTGTCCCATGTTTAGCCTATAAATGAAGAATTGGAGAATAAATAGTTTACAAAAAAGAAAAGGAGAAAACAAATCGTTGACATCAAGAAAGAATAGGATAGAGAAGCTGAAGAGAAGCCTTAAACCAAAGTAATAGAAGTAAAAGATGCACAGAGAAGAAGAAAAAGAAGAACGAGTCATCTTGAGGCAGAAATCAATAGAAATGAAGTAAATCAAAAGAACTATAAGAAGAGGTGTTGTAAACGAGAGAAGAAAAAATTAAGAGAGAATAGAAACATACCTAAACAGGAAACCTAGTTTCAAGATAGCAAAAGACAATATTTTCTTGTTTTTGGATTTTTTAGCCTTTCAAAGTCAAATTCAAAGAAGCGATTGGTTCTAGCTCGGATGCCTATGTGCCTTGCTATCTAAAGCACTCAGTTCTTCTAAGTTGCTTCCCTTCACCCTCATGAAGTGAAGCTCCCACTTCGCATTCGATTCATCGATTTAAGCGACTGACTGATTGCTTTTATTAATGCCGGTGCTAGTACTCGTGGAGTTTTGGAATTTTGGCTACCTGAAGCTTTGTGTTGATCTATAAATATAGAACAATCTTTATGTTTAAGTGAATTGGATAACAAAGAGAATATGGAAACTGCAGAAGTAGATCCAGCCAAGTAGTAAATTTTATCTTCGATGAACTTTATTGACACATTTCAGGTGGTACGATACCATTCCCTTGTAATAGACCCGAAATCACTTCCAAAGGAACTCATTCCTATAGCTTGGACCTCAACGGTTGAGACACTCCCATTCCATGGTGTCGGACGATCCAATTCTTTCTTAAATGCGTCCAAAGAAGTAGAACATATTTTTGATGAGATGTCGGAGTTATCATATGATTCAAAGGACGTGCAAGGTGGAAAAGTCCTCATGGGTGTCATGCATTCTAGTTGGCCGCACTATGGATTGCAGGTGAGTTTGGTCATTTACTTTGCATGAGAATTTGCTCCTATTTCACTAGTATGTAAAATCGACTTTGTCTCTGCTACCAGTTCCACCCAGAAAGTGTTGCAACATGTCATGGAAGACAGCTTTTCAAGAATTTCCGGAAAATCACAGAGGATTATTGGCTCCGCTCGACATCAACCTCCATCAATGAAAGAAGGGTTCATTATGCTGGTAACTGCTCTATAAAATAGAAATAGTTCAGTGAAGCTGCCTATGTAGTCTCCTATAGTCACTTTGAGTCCTTTTCATGGCATTGGATTATTTGTTTATTTAGAGAACTTTACAAATGGTTTTCTGTCTAAAAGGTTTCTGGATTATCTATCACTTTTCAAATTTATCAGATGGACTTGCTGCTGTAATTAGTTTTGAGGTTCTCTTGTTTGCTATTTATCATTGTGCGACTCCTAAATCAGCATCTAAATGCTTTCAGCCTTTTCTGTTCTGTTTCAGTAGGAGTGTCCCCACATTTACTCTGAGCGGTAAAATTTACTTAGCATGCATGCAGGTGCCTAATGTAGACCCGCTGTCCCAAAGTGTTGCAAGACATGGGCATCTGCTGAATAAGTTGATTGAGCGGAGAACTGCCGAAGTGGATGGAATCTTAAATCTATCTCATCCAGGTCACAGTGTAAAATATTTGAAGATGACATGGAAAAAACTTGATTGCTCTGCCAGCCAAGTTGGTGGAGCAGATAATATTTTCTGTGCACTATTTGGAGATCAAAAGGCTAAAAACAGTTTTTGGCTGGATAGCTCTTCAATAGAAAAGGTCTTTTCCTCTCCAGCTTTCAGTTTCAGTACCATACATAATAACTGTTTTTGTTTGTCTCTGCATTTGGGAACATTTTTCAAGTTGCATCAAATATGTCACATCTGTCTTTCATTTTGTTTAAATTTTTTCTTTGTTGCTCTTTCAGGTTCTGTGGCCTCTACCCACTTTTATCAATTCTACATCTCTTCTCCTCTCCCAAAAGAAAAACAAAACAAAAGCAATTATTCCCATGTTTGTGTCAATTTGAAAGCAAGAAAATCGAATGCACTAATTAATTATGATAGTTGTTGTTAATTTGATTTACGAAATGAAAATTAGAGGGTAGGTTTCTTGTTGAGACCAGTGTTTTAAAAAGCGTCTCTGAAACGAGCCCCATGGTGTAGCAAAAACACACGGGGGCGATCTGTGGGGGTGAAAGTATCGTGAGGCGTAAGCCCTATTAGTGTGGGCGTATGCTTAGGCATTGGGCGAGTTTTTGTTTGGGGCGTAAGCCCAGAAAACCTCTCCCAATTAAAATTAAAATTGCTAAACATGTACTTAAATTAATACCAAAAAATATAAAATTCAACTTGTTATTAAATTTTAAGAAGTTAAAAAGCTCAAAAATCTAGATATATTTTGTTTTTAGCCTAATTTTTATTTTTTTCGTCTTTCACTGGGTAAAGGGGAAAAATGATCAATGTGCAAACTACAAAACAAAAACGCATCATCCTTCATCACTTGCTCCGATTTGATGCTTCTGATTGTAGGTCTCTTCTTCACGTTTCTTTTTTTACAGTTAATTCATAAATTTCTATTCAATTTTAAAAAAAAGTAATTAGTCTTTTGAGATAAGCAGTTCTGATTAATTTTTTTTGTCAATTGTTGATTTTGATTAACGTTTTAAGATGAAGTAGTTCTATGGACATTTCCATTTATTTTTTATTTTCTTGAATTTTATGTAATTTCTATTTAATTTTATTTTATTATATTAATTTATAAATATTAAAGATTAAAGATCCATGGGGCTTACGCCTCGCCCCGTATAAGGTAAACGCCTGCGTCTTTTAAAACACTGGTTGAGACAGCATAAAACAATCTCTCTCGTCTTGTGAATTCTCATCTCATAAGTCGTCTGTCCTTTTTTTTTTGGGGTTGGCTACTTTGCTTATGAGGCCCCCCCCACACCCCCCCACACCCCCACCACACACACACACACACACATCTTTTCCTTCTAACCATGATACACCTGTGGTATTCAGGGAAGTGCTAGATTTTCCTTTATGGGGGGAAAGGGTGGCTCCCTCTGGAAGCAACTTACATTTAGATTGTCAAATCAAAGGTGAAAATCTCTTCAAATGTTGCCTGAGGGCCTTCAGATCTTGTCGTTTCTCAATTGATCTCTGTTTGAATGCTACATTGCTTTTCAATAATAACACGTCATCTTACATTTTCAGTGATAGAACGTGTAAAGGAGGTGGCCATCTATCAGTTGAAGATGCTAATGGTCATGTTAATAGTTCATTTTTGGAAGATGGATTTTTTGATTATTTAAATAAGGTAGTGTATGACAGTTTTTTTTCCCCAATGTGTTGTGGAAATTGAAAATCACCACCTCAATCAATGTCATAGTCCAGAGTTGAAGTGGGGAAGAACAAGCAGATGCAATACTATCATGGGATATTCCCATTAACAAGTTGAATTTGAGCATAAAGTAACACATTTTCCAATTTATTTGATCTCTTTGAAAATCTGATCATCCCATGTCCTATGTATCTTTGTAAGCAATGTCAATTTCTTTGTGTTTACACTCATCATTCATTTTTATGCAAGTACAATGTCGAGCTCCTCCTTTTTGTTCCGTTCAGGAGAGGCTTCTTCCCCCTTTTTATTAGGATTTTATGTTACACATCGGTTTACTGATTAACTCCTATATCTCTGCACCAGGAGCTCCTATCATTTTGTTTCGATGAGAAGGATTATGAAGGATTACCCTTTGATTTTTATGGTGGTTACATTGGTTATATCGGGTATGTAGTGATTCTATTTCGAATGATCTGAACCCTCCTTCTACTCTATTATCTTAGTATCTCTACATGTTTCAAGGACTTGCATTGTATGTTTAAAAGATTTCTTTTCTTCTTTTCCTTGAATCATGTTGCATGTAGGGGGATGTCCTTTGCTCATGTAGATAAGGTTATATGTCAGGTTTTTTCTCATGGTAAGTTTCATAACATATGAAGTCATGCGTAGCAGAAAGTTTCACATTCATATCATCTGTAGTTGTTCTATGCTGGATGAGACTGGATATAGCTGATGTATAGGAGGTTGGGTTGTTAAATTCTTCCATTTTATGTGTGGTTGGAGGGAGAATTGTTTCTCATGACTTGATCTTCTTGTGGTTTGACGTGTCTATTCCCGATACAGGTATGATCTTAAAGCTGAATGCGGTGTGGCATCTAATCGTCATAGATCGAAAACACCAGATGCTTGTTTATTCTTTACAGATAACGTTATTGTCATTGATCATCAGTGTGATGACATATATACTTTGTCACTAGATGATCGAAGCAAAAGTACTACTTCTCTCTTGGACGCTGTGGAGCAGAGGCTGCTCAACTTGAGAGCTTTTATGTCCAGAAGGTTACGATCGCAGGCATCTCGAGGATTGGCTGTAGTCGAACTAAAATCAGGTTTTTCTGCTGAGAAATCAAGAGAGCAGTACATCAAGGACGTTGAGAATTGTCAAGAGTTCATAAAAGAAGGAGAAAGTTATGAGTTGTGTCTTACAACTCAGATGAGAATGAAGTTAGGGGAAATAGATTCTCTGGGACTTTATCGTAATCTCAGAGAAAGAAATCCCGCACCATATGCTGCCTGGCTTAATTTTTCAAGAGAAAACCTAAGTATATGTTGTTCTTCACCTGAAAGGTTCCTACGATTGGATAGAAATGCAATTCTGGAAGCAAAACCCATAAAAGGGACTATAGCTCGTGGTTCCACCCCAAAGGAAGATGAATTTCTAAAACTGCAATTAGAATACAGGTACAGATGTCGAGTTATCATAGTACTGAAATATGAACTGACATTTATTATCCTCAGGAAGCTTTGACTATCGACTTTGTGTTACTCGTGTCTTATAGAATGTTCACCTTTCATGTCTAAAATTCATATCTCCCAGAAGTTCGAGTCTGCTGTTGGTTTTTCGTAACTCCGACTCTTATATTCACCCTTTTTAGCCTCTAAATACTGGCGGGCTCAACCCATCAGCCACCTTTAATTTATTTGCCTAAGTTGTTAAGTTTAGTCCAACTTTTATTTTCACCATATTGTATCTGAATTATCTGTTTGTTATACAAAATGGTTGTCATATGTCTTGGAACAGACTCATGCTTAAACAATCCTGACCAAGTTCTTTCTACTTTGTGACAGTGAAAAGGATCAGGCGGAAAATTTGATGATTGTTGACCTGTTGAGGAATGACCTTGGGCGTGTATGTGAGCCTGGCTCTGTTCATGTCCCACATCTCATGGAAATTGAATCCTATGCAACAGTTCACACCATGGTCAGTACGATTCGGGGAAAAAAGCGATCAGATGTAAGTGCAATGGATTGTGTTAGAGCTGCATTCCCTGGTGGGTCAATGACAGGCGCACCAAAGTTGAGATCAATGGAACTTCTTGATCGTCTTGAAAATTGTTCTAGGGGCATATACTCGGGCTGCATTGGATTTTTTTCTTATAACCAAGCATTTGATCTCAATATTGTGATACGGACTGTTGTCATACACGAGGGAGAAGCTTCAGTAGGAGCAGGGGGAGCCATCACAGCTCTTTCAGATCCCGATGATGAGTATGAAGAAATGATTTTGAAAAGTCGAGCACCGATTAAGGCTGTTCTTGAACATCAGAGCAGCATCTTCTCATCAGACACGCAGAAGTGACATGACCACTTGAAATGCCCAATGCAAAAATAGTGGTATAGAACTCTCAGTTGTTTCTGGAAAAGGTGGGAGCAATAGCTTCTAGTAATTAGAAGGGAGGGGAAACAGTGGATGAGAAAAGCAGGTAGCCTATATAAATATTTGTCGTGGTTCGTTCCTCGGCACAAATCTATTCATTCTTTTGATCGTGGTGTTTGGAAAATATAGCCATGGTAGCATACAGATTAACACTGACCTGCAGCTACTAAAATACTGTACATAGAGGATTTTGCAGGAAATTACAGAAATGTTTGTGAACTTGTAATAGTAATGAATTGATAGTTCCACATGTTTGGTTCTTTGTGAGAAAATGGTTGACAATAGTTTTTTATTTGACTAACTTTTCCAAGTTCCGCTACTTTTTGACTGCTCAGTATGCTTGTCAGAGTAATGCAATCATCTTGTTCTTTCATCTTTTTAATAGATGTTATAATATACAATAGTGTGTGTGGGAACTTCTCCTATACTATATGAGCTTCACGTTGCTGGTTTTAAGCTTAGAGAAACGAGATGAGTTGTGGTAAGATAAGGTTTAGCTATAATCAAGTTCTGATGAATCCTCAACAATTAAAGTCTATTTGGAAAGTCACATGAGAATTGAATTTGAATGTAATTGCACAATTTGGCCAAGTAATTACTTGGTTGGTAGGGATTTGTGTTTTAAAAGGCGTCTCTGGGGTGAGCCTCGGGGCGGGGCATAGTAAAAATGCCCCGGGGTGACCTTTGGAGGGCGAAAGTATCATGAAGCGTAAGCCCCATCAGTGTGGGTGTAGCTTAGGTGTTAGGCGAGTTTTTATTTTGAGGGCGTAAGCCTAGAAAAACTCTCCTAATTAAAATTAATTGCTAAATAAGTATTTAAATTGATACCAAAAAATATAAAAAATTCAATTTGTTATTAAATTTTAAGAAGTTAGAAGGCTTAAAAATTCAAATATTTTTTTATTAGCTCTGATTTTTATTCTTTCTCTGAGTAAAGAGGAAAAATGATCAATGTGCAACTATAAAAGAAAAATGCATCATCCTACATCACTTGCTCGGGTTTGATGTCTCTAAGTGTAGGTTCCTTCTTTGATTTTTTTTTTGGTTAAACTACCTAAAGAGACATACCTCCTTACCATATTTACTAACTCTCCCACTAATTTATTTTAATTACTTAATATACCACATATTAACCTAAAAATCACTCGGATACATCGTCCCAGGTCGTGATACATCACCTCCACTCGGAATACATCGCCCTCTTTGATACATGCGAGATGCCGATGTATCAGAGGTAAAATCAAAGAATGCCGATGTATCAGAGTGGTTTGGGATGTATCAGAGTGGTTTGGGGATGTATCACGAGGCGAGGCGATATATCCCGAGGTGAGGCGATGTATCCCGAGGTGAGGGATGTATCCGAGCGGGATTGAGGTGGGAAAAAGAGTAATTAGCTCCCAAAGATGTGTGTTTTATGTAAGTTATCCTTTTTTTTATACAAGTTAATTTATAAATTTCTACTCACCTTTTTTTACAAAGTCTAATTAGTTTTGAGCAGTTTTGATTATTTTTTTAGTCAATTATTGACTTTAATTAATATTTTAAGATGAAATAGTTTTACTTACATTTTCACATATTTTATATTTTCTTGAATGTTTTGTAATTTCTATGTAATTTTATTTTATTATTATTCATTTATATTATATTAATTAATAAAATATTAAAGCTAAAGTTCCACGGGGCTTACGCCCCAACGCCTCGAGGCTTACGCCTCACCTCACATCAACGCTTTGTCTCACGCCCTCGCCTTTAAAAATACTGGCAGGGATTAGGGAATTAGGTGTAATTAGGAGGGGGATTACATCTCTCCAATTCTCAAGGGGGTTTGAGAATTGGGTGTACTTACATGATGTAGTTACAAGGTTAATTTTAAATTTCTTCTTTTTGTTTTAGTTTATTTTACTTTATTTTTTATTTTTATTATATTATTTTTTTATATTTACTTTTTGATTTTTTTTGAATTTTTAAAATATATATTCATTTTACATTATCTATCTTTTATTTTTCAACTTTTACTTCTTGTGATTCAATGTAATTGCTCATTTTTTTTAATTCCTTCATTTAGCATAATTGTATTATTATTGTAGTTTTTGAATCAAAGTAGAATTTCATTATTGAATAAGATTATAGACTTATATTTTTCTTTTTCATTTGAATTATATTTACTTAAGTTATGTTGGAACTTATTTTATGTTATGTTGTTGTCACCATCCGATTTCTCGGTCATGATGACACCTACAACCCCCCAGTAGGCGAACCAATCCCCGTAGCTCGGAACGGTTATTAATGGGCTACCTTCTAACATTTTAAGCGGAAGATTCGATACATAAGCGGAAGCAAGGGCATAATGAGAATAAAATAGATACAAGAGAGATATAAACAAGCGAAATCTAAACCAACCCAAAACCTGGTATCAAAGCGCATAAGAGCCGAACTACATCAGGAGTACAAAGGTCCAAAAGTCATATATACACAATGTCTTCGAAACTATAAGAGTACAAAATACACCAAGGATAACTGAAGTCAAGCTCTGAACGCCAAGAGCTCACCCTTAGCCTGGATGATCCAAAAACTGCACCCCGCATGAGTCTCCGACGCGCTAACGGCGATGGCCCACGCTAAGATCTGCACCAGAAGATGCAGAGGGTAGGGTGAACACCAAATGTGAAGCATAAGGTACCCAGTAGGTATCATAGACCGACTGGGCACATATAAAGTAAAAGAGCAATAGCAGACAGAGTAGGAACAAACAGTCACAGAGTTTAACGATAAGCACACAGAAGCTAGCCTAGAAGAAAGACTGCAGAAATAACATATAAGGCTAGCATATAGAATATATACACGCAACAGGCACAGGTGAAAGTAAGGATAACGCACCTGGGATCCTTGCAAAAACAGTATATATAAGAATAAGTTCTAGAAATGGGCGGTATACCGGTAACCTCAAGTATAAAGAAAAAGGGAGAGAAGAATAAAGGTAGACATGCTCGACATATAGGAATTAATACCCAATCAAGTCATACAAAAATCAATCCAGGAACTCACCACCTCACAATAATCATGCTCATACTCAACCGTAACAGGGAACAATATCGGAATAAAGTAACAAGAGTCTACCTACAGTCCCTCGGCCGCCCATACAACCAAGAAACGCAATCAAGTGAAAACAAACCCCCCGACATCCTATACTACCGGAGCGTACAATCAACAAACAACAAACAAGGGTGGTATCTCAAACAATGGATGATATGATGCATGAAAACCTCGAGGTGAAATAGAACCTCTGTATGTACCTCCTCCGGTACCGATCGGGCCCAACATGCAGGTTTCATAGAAGGACACAACCCGTATACCTCTATTCCACCGTATATCCTTCCCACAACACACGTAGCCCAAAGTCCCAGGCCCAGAGCGGCAAGGTCCATGGAGGTCCCAGACCCCATACTAAAACTCAGAATCAAAACGTGTCCTCCGGAATCGAGTCCGGGTTCAAGCTAGTGGCTAAGTATCAAATATGCATGCCTAGACCCTGTCTAGGACTAAAACAGTGAAAAAGATGTCCCAAAAACCCTTCCAAGGGTGCCCGGGCACAACCGGATCTAAAACAGTAGTAAAAACATCTCAGATGCTCGACCCGGCCGAGCCTGATATCATTTCAAATCAGTAAGAAAACTCATCTAGCACTCCGACCCGGTCGAGTCTAGCAATAGTGGTAAATCATGATAAAATCATATTTTTAACCTTCTTTTACCCCAAGAAGATCCCCGTATCAAGTCAAATCATTTCCAAATCCAATTTCATAAAAAACGGACCCCCGGGGCCATGCAAGGTTTAGAAAATTAATTTCCATAGGCCCGAAGTCAAAAACCGTAATAAAACATGGAAAAAACCTCTTTATATGCATGGAAATGATATGATCAACACTAATAGCTGACCAGCAGCTCACAATCAACATAACGACCCTGCACAGGCTCCGAAGCTACTCAGCAAGCATAACCAGCCTAGAAGGATATTTCTATGTTCGGGACTCATGGACATTCTCAGTAATCCCACCTTCTATGTTCCAGAGTCAACAAGACCTCACGGGGTCACAAGGGTAATAAATATATCAACTAATAGGAATACTACACACAACGGAGGAAAGAAATAGGACGAATCATGGAAAAGCGATCAAGGTCTGTGGTACCAACCTAATAACCTAACCCAAAGATGCCAACTAGTATAATTTTACCCGATATATGTGAAGTCTAAGGAGTTAAGCCGTAACCTACCTGTTGTCCAATGACAAGCTGCAAGAACGGCGATATCCGAGGCCGAGCTGCTCCAAACGAGAATCAAACTATCAAATTCATGAATAAAATGTTAAAACGAGTCTAATGATACTCATATTGCTACCATTATAGCCGGGTTGATATCTGGGTCAAAAGCAGGCTTGCAGGGCCCGCAATAAAAAATAAAAAGAACCATGATGACCCCAACGATGCCAAGAAGGCATGCTCCAAATTTGAGAAAAATTGGACAAGGGAAGGGCACCAAAATAGCCCGCCCAAGTTGGGGATTATAGAATGAAAATTTCAAAAATAAAAATAAAAATTGGGCAAGAATTACTTACCAAAACGATGGAAAATCAGCCTAAGATGGATAAAACATCACACCCACGAATATGCACAAGCTTAGGGGGCAGAATCTATCACAAAATCCAAGCTTTGGATGAGCATCAATGTAGGAATTAAGAGAAAAACCAAAGAAGGCAAGTTGGGGAAGATGACTTACCAAGAGGCGAAGAACTACGGATAATCGATGAACAAATAATTCCCCAAGGTTTAGAACAGAATTGGAGCAAAATGGTGGAGAGAATTTTGAGTTTTAGAGTGAGAAAAGTTAGGAGAAGGGCTGAAAAAAATGAAATGACAGCAATAAATAGCTATTGTCTGCAGCTGATTTTCTGCACTTTTTAGAAAACTCGATGGGGCATTTCGGGCCCAATCGGAAATCGATATTCAAAACTCAATAGTGCTAATAGAGTAGAAACAATATTCCGGACTCAACGGAGACGATGAAATTTCCACACAAGATCATTTCGGACAAATATTGACCCAAGTCAACACTAACGAAAAGGAACTCAAAGGCTCGAAATGAGTCTGACTCACCCGGAACCTGAACAAACCATCTTTCTAGACCAAACTCAACATTTCAGAGCTGATGGAATCGTCGGATTTCAAATCCGACACTCCGATCATCGAAAGTCACCCGAAGTTACACTTTCAACTTCAAATGGCCTGAAAATTGAGAAAACTACACAAAACCCACACTAGAAGTTCTCAGGCCTCAACTAAAGGTCCAACTAGACCAAACTCATCACTCCGGAGCTAACGAAACTGTCAGAATTCAATTTTTACCACGTTAGCTAAGAATGTTGACTAAAGTCAATGATATTCTAAGTTTAAAGCTCTAAAACAGGAAAAGGGCAAAACAACCAAACGAACGACCAGGGCACCGAACTATCGGTCACATCAAGCCACAAATGACTTGGGGACGCTACAGAAAAGCTCTAACAGTACAATAAATACGTAAATGCAAAGATTACCGAAAGGGTCATCACAACATCCACTACTAAAAAGACTTTCGTCCTCGAAAGTCAAGAAGAAGGGAGTACCTGAAGGCTCGAACAACTGCGGATACTGAGCACGTAACTCACTCTTGATCACCCAAGTAGCCTCCTCAACTAGATGATGTCTCCACTGAACCTTCACAACCAGAATCTCTCTAGATCTCAACCTCCTGATATCTCTGTCCAGAATAGCTATCTACTCCTCAACAAATGATAAACTATCATCCATCTGAACCGAATCCCAATACAACACATGAGACTCATCTGGCACATACAGGCGCAACATCGAAACATCGAAATATCGAAACATGGAAAACTGGGTGAACAACTGAAAACATAAGAGGCAAGGCTAACATATAGGCAACACTACCAACTCTCTGTAGAATCTCAAATGGCCCAATAAACCTGGGGTTAATCTTGCCCCGCTGACCGCATCTCATCACGCCCTTCATGGGCGATACTCGGAGGAAAACCAGATCACCAACACTGAACTCCAAGGCACGAAGTTTACGATCAGCGTAGCTCTTCTGCCTACTCTGGGCTGCTCTAAGTCTGTCCTGGATCAAACGAACTCGGTCCAAGAAATCTCTAAGTAAATCTGTACCCTGCGGTCTGGATGCTAACCCATCAAACCAACCAATGGGAGATTTGCAATGCCTACCATACAAAGCCTCAAAAGGTGCCATGCTAATGCTCGAATGAAATCTATTATTATACGCAAACTCAACCAATGGCATCCCATGAAACTCCAAAGTCAAGAACACAAGCCCGAAGCATGTCCTCCAGGACCTGAATAGTCCACTCGGACAGGCCATCTGTCTGAGGGTGGAAAGCAGTACTAAGCTGAACCTTCGTACCCAAATCCCTCTATATAGCTCTCTAGAACTAGGATGTGAACTGAGTGCCGCGATCTGAAATGATAGAAGCTGGGACCCCGTGCAACCGTACAATCTCACGAATGTAGATCTGAGCTAACCTCTCTGCCCCGTAGGAAGTCTGAATCGGCAAGAAATGTGCTGACTTGGTCAGCCTATCAATGATTACCCAAATGGAGTCAAACCCCCAAGTAGTATGAGGCAAACCAACAACAAAGTCCATAGTAATACCTTCCTACTTCCACTCAGTAATGGGAAGTCACTGCATCAAACCACCCGGTCTCATGTGCTCAAACTTCACCTGTTGACAGTTCAAGCACCGAGATACAAACTCTGCCATGTCCCACTTCATACCACCCTACCAGTAAAGCTGCCTCAGATCTCTATACATCTTCACTGCGCCAGGATGAATGGAGTATATGGAACAATGTGCCTCACGGAGTATCAACTATATCAAATCACCAACTCTCGAAACACAAAGTCGACCCTCAAACCTCAGAATCCCATCGGAACCCAAGGTAGCCTGGCTGGCCTCACCTCGAACCACCTGATCACGAAGGTCACACAAACTCTGATCCTCAAACTGTCAACTCTAAATTTGATCGACTAGAGTAGAGCAAACCTCAACACTGGAAAGAACTCTGCTGGGATACGATAAGTCAAGCCTAACTAAATGATTGGCCAAGGACTGGATATCCAAGGCCAAAGGTCGCTCAGAAACTGAAAGTGAAGCTAGGCTGCCTATACTCACCGCCTTCTGACTCAAGGCATCCGCTACCATGTTTGCCTTTCCCGGATGGTATAAAATAGTGAAATCATAGTCCTTCAGCAACTCAATCCATCTCCTCTACATCGATTTCAGCTTGCACTGACTCGTAATGTATTTAAGACTACGATGGTTGGTGAATATCTCACAATGAACTCCATATAGATAGTGCCTCCAGATCTTAAGCGCGAAAACTACCTCTGCCAACTCCAAGTCATGAGTGGGGTAGTTGCCCTCGTGATCCTTCAGTTACCTCGACGCATATGCTATTACTCGACCCTGCTGCATCAACACACAACCAATAGTGACCCCTAAAGCATCATAATACACGGAGAAACCCTGACCCTTAATCGGTAAAGTCAAAATTGGAGCTGAAGTCACTAAGGCCTTAAGCCTCTGAAAGCTATCCTCACACTGATCGGACCACTGAAATGGAACATCCTTCCTAGTCAGCATAGTCAAAGGTACTTCTATGGAAAAATATCCCTCGATGAACCATCTATAATACCCAGCTAACCCAATAAAGCTGCAAACCTCGGTAGGAGTAGTAGTTCTAGGCCAATCACGAACCGCAGAAATCTTACCCGGATCAACCCCAATCCCATCCTTAGACACCACGTGCCCTAGGAATGCAATTGACTCAAGCCAAAACTCACACTTTGAGAACTTGGCATAAAGCCGATGATCTCTCAAAGTGTGAAGTACAGTCCTCAAGTGCTGCTGCTCATGCTCATCTCTACTCCTCGAGTACACTAGGATGTCATCAATGAAGACTATCATGAACATATCCAAGTACAGGCTAAGCACCCTGAACATCAAGTCCATGAAGGCTGCGGGGGCATTAGACAACCCAAAAGACATAACCAGGAACTCATAGTAGCCGTAACGTGTCTTGAATGCTGTCTTAGGGATGTCCTCCTCCCTAATCCTCAACTGATGGTATACGGACCTCAGATCAATCTTCGAGAACACAGCGGAACCCTGAAGCTGATCAAATAAGTCATCAATCCTGGGCATCAGATACCTATTCTTCACTATCACCTTATTCAACTGCCAATAGTCAATACACATCCGCATCGACCCATCTTTCTTCTTCACGAAGAGGATAGGAGCACCCCAAGGATACACACTCGATCTAATAAACCCCTTAACTAACAAATCCTGGAGCTGCTCCTTAAGCTCTCTCAACTCATCAGGAGCCATACGGTAGGGAGGAATAGAAATGGGCCTGGTGCCTGGCTCTAACTCAATGGGGGAATTAATATCCCTCTCAGGTGGAAGGCCTGGCAGGTCGATAGGAAACACATCTAGGAAGTCTCTAACCACAGGAACAGACTCAGGAGACGTAGGGTCAGCACTAGCATCTCAAACATATGCTAGATAATCTAAACACCCACGGGATATCATCTTCCTAGCTCGAAGACAAGAAATGATCCCAGACGGTGCATGGCTAATAGAACCCTACCACATAACCGAGGATACATCGGGCACGGCTATGGTATCGGTTTTGGTATAGCAATCCAAAACCGCACGGTGAGGGGACAACCAGTCCATGCCCAGTATCACATCAAAATCCAACATATCAAGTATCATCAGATCAGCCCAAGTATCCAAATCACCAACAAATATCACACAGGATCTCACAATTCGATCCACTGCTAAAGAATCTCCTACTGAGGTCAAAACAAAAATAGGAACGGACAATGGCTCACTAGACAACCCCAAATAAGGCAAAAAGTAGGCAGATATATATGAACAAGCGGATCCAGGATCAAACAAAGCATAAGCTGGCTGACGGCATACAAAAATCGTACCTGTGATAACAACATCCGAGGCCTCTACCTTCGGTCTCTAAGGGATCGCATAGAACTGATGACAACCTCCACCTGCCCGACCGCCATCCCTACCACCTGCTCTTCTACGTGGGGCACCACCCCTAACCACCACCCCTTCTAGTCGGAGGTTGAACTACTCGCAGCGGCTCGGCTGGCTGAACTGTACCTTGCTGGGGGAAATCTCTAGCAAAGTAACCAACCACACCACAAGTATAGCAAGCCACTGACGACGTACTCAGTTGGGATGAACCATCAGAACCTGAATGGACACCACGACTTGATGCCCCAGTATCTGTACCTTTTGACAGCTGACTACTGTAACCTCACTGACTGCCCTGACCCTGCTCAAACTGAGAACCAGAAGCCTGAAGTGATGGTTGTACCGATCGGCTGAACTGACCCTGATGTTGCTGCGGCTAATAACCTCGGCCCCACTGGCCTGAACCTCTACCACTATGCCTAGAACCACTGTAACCACTCTGATGTCGAGGCCTTTTATCTCTGGCCCTGGTGTCATGATGACGCGAATCCTCAACTATGTGGGCATAGTCTGCAATGGCCTGGAATGACCGACCGCTAGCAACCAGTATCTCTGCAGGATATCTGAACTCTGTCCGTAGCCCCCAAATAAATCTACGGACTCTGTCGGCCTCAGTAGGCATAATAATGTCTCCAAATGGAGCATACTGATAGAATCGGGTCTCATACTCTGAGACGGTCATGGTATCCTGAGAAAGTCTAGTGAAATCCTCCCTCCGACGCTCTCGGTCGCTCTGTGGCAAGAACTTGGCCATAAAAGCCTCATAAAACTCAGACCAGGTCAAGGGAGGTGATGTAGAAGGCCTGCAATCAACCTGTGCCCTCCACCATAACTTTGCTGGACCCTCCAGCTGATATGAAGTGTAGCCAACCCCGTGAGTCTCCAATAAGCCCAAATGGTGCAACATCTCCTCATAAGTAGTGATAAAGTCATGTGGGTCCTGACCCGATGTACTAGAAAATCTCGGCGGTGCCAATCTCAGAAACCTACCCAAGGCCTTCTGCTTTGTCTCTATCATAGTAGGGCGTGGAGCAAGAGGCTGGGCATTTGATAGAACTGGAACAACCTCAGCACGAGGAGCCATAGTAGAAAGTTGTGCTCCTGAACTCTGAACACCCAGGGCTTCCTCCTGAGCGGATGTCTGGGCTGTCTCAGAAGGACGCTCCCCAATCATACCCAATAGCTGAAGTAACAAACCCGGAATATCTGAAGACTGAGATGGGGCTGAAGCTGGCACAGAAACTGATGCTGGAACTGGTACTGGAGCTGGTGGTGCCTGGGCTATCCTCTGGCCCTCATCCTGCTGCTCTGGAGCTAACTCTGGCTCGTAGTCATACTCAGGCTCTATATCCACTCTAGAAGCTCTAGCAGGTGCCGCTGCTCTGGGGCGCCCTCGACCCCTACCTCTACCTCGGCGACCACCCCGGCCCCTAGCTGGAGTCGGAGGTGCAGGGGCAGGAGGCTCTTCTCCTCCAAAAGATGAAGATCTCATACGAACCATCTGCGAAAGAGTGAACCAGAATAAGTGAGATTTCTAGAAACTTTCAAGGATACTACACATGAGAGAGAGACAAGAAAAGTCCAGTTTCCTAAGATGTCACTATAGCTTCCCAAGGATTGAGCACGGACGTCTCTGCCCTGATCCGCAGGACTCTACTAGACATTGGCTCCTATACCGATGGCAATGGTGAATCTAGGGCTTTGATACCAAGTTGTCACGATCCGATTTCTTGGTCATGATGGTACCTACAACCCCCAATAGGCAAACCAATCCCCATAGCCCGAAACGGTTAGTAATGGGCTACCTTCTAACAGTTTAAATGGAAGATTTGATACATAAGCGGAAGTAAGGGCATAATGAGAAGAAAATAGATGCAAGAGAGATATAAACAAGCGCAATCTAAATCAATCCAAAACCTGGTCAAAGCGTATAATAGCCGAACTACATCAGGAGTACAAAGGTTCAAAAGTCATATATACACAATGTCTCCGAAACTACAAGAGTACAAAATACACCAAGGATAACTGAAGTCAAGCTCTGAATGCCAAAAGCTCACCCTCAGCCTGGATGATCCAAAAACTGCACCCCGCACGAGTCTCTGACATGCTAACAGTGATGACCCACGCTAGGATCTGCACCAAAAGATGCAGAGGGTAGGGTGAGCACCAAATACGAAGCATAAGGTACCCAGTAGGTATCATAGGCCGACTGGGCACATATAAAGTAAAAGAGCAATAGCAGGCAGAGTAGGAACAAACAATCACAGAATTCAACGATAAGCACAAAGGAGCTAGCCTAGAGGGAAGACAAAAGAAACAACATATAAGGCTAGCATATAGAATATATACACACAACAGGCACATGTGTAAGTAAGGACAATGAACCTGGGATCCTTGCAAAAACAGTATATATAAGAATAAGTTCTAGAAATGGGCAGTATACCGGTACCCTCAAGTATAAGGCAAAAGGGAGAGAAGAATAAAGGTAGACATGCTCGACATACAGGAATTAATACCCAATCAAGTCATACAAAACTCAATCCAGGAACTCACCACCTCACAGTAATCATGCTCATACTCAACCGTAACACGGAACAATATCAGAATAAAGTAACAAGAGTCTACCTACAGTCCCTCAATCGCCTATACAACTGAGAAACGCAATCAAGTGAAAACAAACCCTCTAGTATCCCATACTACCAGAGCGTACAATCAAAAAACAACAAACAAGGGTGGTATCTCAAACACTGGATGATATGATGCATAAAAACCTCGGGGTGAAATAGAAACTCTGTATGTACCTTCTCCGGTGCCGATCAGGCCCAGCAGGCAGGTTCCATGGAAGGACACAACTCGTATACCTCTACTTCACCGCATACCCTTCCCTCTGGCACACACAACCCAAAGTCCCAGGCCCAGAGCGTCAAGGTCCATGGAGGTCTCAGACCCCATACTAAAACTCAGAATCAAAACGTGTCCTCTGGAATCGAGTCCGGGTTCAAGACAGTGGCTAAGTCTCAAATATGCATGCCTAGACCGTGTCTAAGACTAATAAAGTAAAAAAGATGTCTCAAAAACCCTTCCAAGGATGCCCAGGCACAACTGGGTCTAAAACAGTAGTAAAAACATCTCCGATGCTCAACCCGGCCGAGCCTGATATCATTTCAAATAAGTAAGAAAACTCAGCTAGCACTCCGACCTGGCCGAGTTTAGCAATAGTGGTAAAATCATGATAAAACCATATTTTTAACCTTCTTTTACCCCAAGAAGATCCACCTATCAAGTCAAATCATTTCCAAATCCAATTTCATCAAAAAGGGGCTCTCGGGGCCATGCAAGGTTTAGAAAATTAGTTTCCATAGGCTCGAAGCCAAAACCATCATAAAACATCGAAAAACCTCTTTATATCCATGAAAATGATATGATCAACCCAAATAGCTGCTCGAAAGCTCACAATCAACCTAACGGTCCTGCACAAACTTCGATGCTACTCAGTAAACATAAGCAGCCTAGAAGAATATTTCTATGTCCGGAACTCACGGACATTCCCAATAATCCCACCTTCTATGTTCCAGAGTCAACAAGATCTCACAGGGTCACAAGGGTAATAAATATATCAACTAATAGGAATACTACACACAACGGAGGAAAGAAATAGGACGAATCATAGAAAAGCGGTCAAGTTCTGTGGTACCAACCTAATAACCCAACTCAAGGATGCCAACTAGTACAATTTTACCCGATATATGCAAAGTCTAGGGAGTTAAGCCGTAATCTACCTCTCGTCCGACGACAAGCTGCGGGAACGATGATATCTGAGGCCGAAATGCTCCGAACGAGAATCAAACTATCAAATTCATGAATAAAATATTAAGACAAGTCTAACGATACCCATATTGCTACAATTGTTGCCGGGTCGATATCCGGGTCAAAAGCGGGTCTACATGGCCCGCAACCCAAAACCAAAAACAAAAAGAACCACAATGACCCCAACAATGGTAAGAAGGCATGCTCCAAATTTGAGCACAATTGGACAAGGGAAGGGCACCAAAATACCCCGCTCAAGTTGGGAATTAAAGAATGGAAATTTCAAAAATAAAAATGAAAATTGGGCAAGAATTACTACCAAAATAACAGAAAATCAGCCCAAGACGGATAAAACTTCACACCTACAAACATGAACCAGCTTACGGGGCAGAATCTATCACAAATTCCAAGCTTTGGATGAGCATCAATGGAGGAATTAAGAGAAAAACTGAAGAAGGCAAGTTGGGGAAGATGACTTACTAAGAGGCGAAGAACTACGGATAATCGACGAACAAATAATTCTCCAAGGTTTAGAACTGAATTGGAGGAAAATGGTGGAGATAATTTTGAGTTTTAGAGTGAGAAAAGTGAGGAGAAGCGCTGGAAAAAATGAAATGACAACAATAAATAGCTGCTGTCCGCAGCTGATTTTCTGCACTTTTTAGAAAACTCGACAGGGCGTTCCAGGCACAATCAGAAACCGATATTCAAAAACCAATAGTGTTAATAGAGTGAAAATGACATTCCGTACTCAACAGAATCGATGAAACTTCCATACGAGGTCATTTCGGATAAATGTTGACCCAAGTCAACACTAATGAAAAGGAACTCAAAGGCTCAAAATGAGTCTGACTCACCCGAAACCCAAACCAACCATCTTTCTAGCCCAAACTCAACATTACGAAGCTAACGGAATCATCAGATTTCGAATACGACACTCCGATCATCGAAAGTCACCCAAAGGTACACTTTCAACTCCAAATGTCCTGAAAACTGAGAAAACCACACAAATTCCACACCGAAAGTTCTCAGGCCTCAACTAAAGGTCCAACCAGACCAAACTCATCGCTCTGGAGCCAACGAAACTGTCAGAATTTAATTTCGAGTATGTTAGCTAAGAATGTTGACTAAAGTCAATGATATTCTAAGTTTAAAGCTCTAAAACAGGCGAACGACTAAAACGACCAAACGAACGATCAGGGCACCGAACTACCGGTCCCAACAAGCCATAGATGACTTGGGGCCACTACAGGAAGGCTCTAACAGTGCAATAAATGTGAAAATGCGAGGATGACCAAAAGAGTCATCACAATTGTAATTTGATATAAGAGTATTATGTTATTATTTTTTTATCTTTAAATTTATGTTATATTTTCAATTTTTAACTTATTTGTTTTTGTAGTACTTATTGACTTGTTATTTCATATCGCATGCCATTTATGTTTTAATTAGAATTGATACATTAATTTTTTTGTCGAACATTTAAATAATTTTATGGCATTATATTTAATATTAATCTTTTTATCAAACATGCAATTCATGTTGTTCTTACAAAATGTGTACTTTTAGCTTTCATAAATATTATTACCTAATTTAATATCATTTATATCTTAAATATTATTGATTTGAAAAATATATGTTTATCAATGATACATTTTCAAGAAATAAATGTATCTTCATTACCTAATTTAATATCATTTATAAAGACACAAATTTGTTAAATATTAAGTTTTAATTTTTGATAATTGAATTTTATTTTATAAAAAATTAATTTAAGCTGTATAATTATAGTAATTACACCAATTTCAGTTACTACCTTAATAATTATACCGATTTCAATTACTAGGTGACTTTTCAAGCAGACTAGTTTAGTTATTAGTTTAGAATTGAGAGAGTTGTGTTGCACCTACTCCACTACTTTGCTCAAGAATTGTGGAATGGACTACTTTTTTGTTCTTATTATGGGGAGGGAAGGAAATAAATTTCTAGGTAATGAGGTGATTTTATAAGATAAAAGGGCTGATTGGCTCATTACACCAAAGTAAAATATAGCCGTTTGAAAGAACCATTTTGAAGAAGGAATTCGGCGCATGACTCATCGCACCAATACTATATTTTCTTTCTTCCGTTGGCATCTTTGCATTATTTATTTCTTTAGGACAGTGATAGACCATGGTAGGTAAGAAGGAGAAGACTGAATTCAGTTACTTTTAATATTTCTATATAAAATAAATTAAAAGGGTCTACAAAATTATAACTGATATATAGACTAGGACGCAAAGGAAACCATCTTTATATTTATTTATTTTTTCAATGTGAGAAATAATATATATTCTTAAAATACTCGTCCTAATTCAACATACCTTTGATGGTAAAGCTAGAATGGTCACAGAGCATCTATTTTGTTTGCTGAGAGGTTACTTTCTTTTAAAAGTTTAACTAGTTAACCAAACTACGCGCAAATACATCTTTTCTATAGTTGATATAAAAGTGAAGGTTTACGCATAACATATTAATCTAAACTAATTAGATAGTGCATAAACCATAAAATAAGAACTTACACATTCTTTGTATAGCGGAAGACTTGAATGAACCGCGGCTAAAATTACTGGTTGACGATGGTTTTCATGATATATTGGAGCAACCCCTATATCACGGTCTAAACCCTAATATTTGATTATGGAAGAGAAGAGGGTGAAAAAATACCGCAGTCCGATATATTTAATTATACACCATAAGTGTACTTGAGATATATGGTTCGTGAATGACTTCTCGACCATATATTTCTTCGTAGATTGAAATTTCCTTCACACCTAGCAACATTTATCAATTTTTAGGATTTTTTTTGCGGAGGAGGGTCACTTTATACGGTCGTAGGTTAGGTATACGGGTCGTAGAAGTGGCTTTCCTGACACAAGAAACAATAACTATGCATGTAAGCACCTTGTGTAAGCTTCCTATTTGATGTATTCCCAGGCTATTAATGAATAAAAAGTGCTGGTATTGTTCAATTTCAAGATTTTAACCAACTACCCATACTCCAACAATATTTTTATTTTTAGATTCAACGCTACTTCATGGAAAACATTGGGGGGTTTTGCACCAAAATCTGGTGTGGCTTCCTTGGGTTTGAGAACCCTTGGAATAGCCCCTGTTGTTCTCCTCATCCTCACAGTTCTCATCACCATGAAGGTCGTTTGCACTTTAAAGATTTCAATTACACAAAGAGGGGGTGAATCCTTTTATTTTAGTGAAGAGAGTTGGAGATGATGAACTTTTGAAGGGAGCCTTAGTCGTGATTCTGTGCAAGCTAATGAAAAGATATAAGATGAAACTTCTAGGGAGTGTGAGTGCTAATAAGGTGCTTTAGTTTGTGTATGAGAGTATATGTTTTGAGGAATATGAAGGGTTGGTTTTAGTTACAATTCTAGGAAGAGAGAAAATAAAAGAGAATAAATACTTTTCAAATAAGAGGGTAGTAAGTTTAGTGCTCATCCAGCAAACATTAGCCTTGGGTTGCCTCCCAAGCAGCGACTGATTTAACGTCGAGTCACAATGCAGGTCACTTGACTACTCAGACTTCATCAAGTTACCTCCATGGATTACTTCCCATTCAGTGCCTGATTTAACATCGCGACACGACGTAGGTTCCTTAGTTACTCAGACTTCACCAAGGGCCCAGACTTTCACAACCTTAATCTCCTCTGCAGTCCCTAAATATGCTTTTAGACGTTGACCATTTTCCTTAAACTGCTTGCCTTCATGGTTTTCAATCTCAATTACACCATATAGGGACACATGCACCACTCGAAATGGTCCCATTCACTTAGACTTCAGCTTGCCAGGAAATAAGCGAAGCCTTGAGTTGAACAGTAGAACCAAGTAACCCGATGCAAAGTCTCTCTGTTCAATCTTTCGTTCGTGGTATAAATTCATCTTCTCCTTGTACATGGCTGAACTCTCATAAGCATTGAGATGGAATTCATCCATCTCATTTAACTGACCAAGCCGTTGATATGATACATCACCCCAATTCAAATTCAGCTTCTTGAGTGCCCGCATAACTTTGTGCTCAAGCTCTACTAGTAGATGACATGACTTTCCAAATACAAGATGATAGGGATTAGGGAGACATACCTATAGAAGTCTTGAATGCTGTATTGCATGTCCACAAAGCATCATCAAGTTTTCTAGAACAATTCGTTCTATTTGCATTCAGTCTTCGCACAGATGGTCTTTATTTCATGGTTGGAAACTGATGTGCTGGGATTTCACAGCACTTTCGACACTTAAAATGAGGATTTTGGGAGTTCTTAAGTCTGTTTTGTTAGATATGATGCATGTTTTCCACATGTGCATGGAAAAGTGTTGAAAAGATAAAAGACATAAAAAGCTGCTATTTTGGGCTAAAAGTGATGCCCCATGGGCGTGAGATACACCACGGCTTGTGGGACGAGAGCATGAGAACAAGGAAGCAAGGTTCACAAGGCAAAACCCATCCCACGACCAAATAGGATGGACGTCGGAAGCACCACGGGTTGTCATACTTTCCTGTGGTATTGTTCTAGAGATATAAAGGCACGGAGCAAGTCCTAGACGCCCAACCACGATGCCTGTGGAAAGTGCGATGGGACGTTGCAATTGGACATCAAAATGAACCAGAGCAGATGGAAGACAAGAGGTCTTGACCGATGATAGATCACGACTGGCCATGGTAACCACGATGGCCCATCAGCCTTAACCATGGGCACTAGATAGATAACCATGCAAAAGATTTAAGAAGACATGAAGGCCAACCCACGATGGCCCATGGTGACCACGACGACCCGTGGTGACCACGATGGCCCGTGGGATTTGCCCATTGAGGTGGCCGCGATCAGCTGTTCTTAAGGGTGGCCGCCAGACCGGTACGGACCGGTACCATTCCGGTACCGGTACCGGTCCATACCGGTCCGGTACGTACCGGAATTGACCGGAATAGACCGGTACCGGTACCAAAATGGACCGGAATTACCGATCCATATCGGCAAACCGATACCGATTCCGGTCCGGTCCGGTCCGATCCGGTCCGGTCAACCGGTCAACGATTTTTTTTTTTTTTTAAACGTTAAAAGCCGTTGGGTAACGGCTATTTCAGCCCCCCAACGGCTATTTTAGCCCCCCCACCCCCACCCCCCACCCCCAGCACCCCCTAGCCCCCCAGCACCCCCTAGCACCCCCCCCCAACAACCCCCCTCCTATTTTTTCATTATAAATACCCCTTTCCCTTTTAATTTTTATTCATCCATTCAACTCTCATTCTCTCTCAATTTTCATCTCTTAATATTTACAAATTCTATAATTATTCTTATTATTTTGCAAGTGAAGTATAATTTGGTGAATTTTGGAGGAGCAATCTTCTTCAAATTTCAGTTATAATCGTCTGTTTTTACAGCAGACGTTTGGTATATTCGTTCCACTCTTTAATTTTTTAAATTTTATTCTTGTTTATTAGTTGTGAATTTGTGATTTATTTGTGAATTTGTGATTTGTGAACTTGTGATTTGTTTATTTTAATTTGCTAATTTTATATTTTATTATATTATGGATCCATCTCAAAAAAAATTCGGTAAAAAAGGTATTATTTCAAGAACAAAAAGTTATGTGAAGGGTAAAATAGGTAGTGGTTCTTCTAGTTCTTCTCTCCGCCCTGCTCTTCCTCAAGTTAGATTTAATACAGATGAATTTACGTATGTTAATGAAACTAATTTTCCATTTACTACGGATGACCCTATTCCCAACGAAGCTTATGAAAGAATGTATAATGATTTAGAAGATGAATTAAATGAAGAAGTAGAAATGCATGAGGATGATGATTTAGAAGAAACTGATACACCGACTAGTCCCTTTATGGCCCCCGCCCCCACTATTCCCCAAGCTCCAACTCAGGATAATCCTCAAGTTAGAGCTGATCTTCCCCCTATTGCTCCAGTGAGGGGTAAGACCAAACCACAACGTCCTTTAAAATCAGCTGTGTGAAAATTTTATTTTTTAAATGAAGAAAAAACTGTGTCTACGTGTCATATTTGTAAACAAAGTTGGAAATATGTATCTGGTGCTAGTGGAGGTTCGACTGGGGGGTTAAAAACTCATTTGCTTAAGAAACATCCGAGAGAGTGACAAGCATATCTAGCTAGTCAAGGTGATGCTGGCTCTTGCGTTGGACCTTCTGTTGGCAGGTCAAACATGATTCAAACTTCACTAAATCCTTCAAATCCTGCTGGTCATGTTTCACAACGGCCCTATAATAGGGACCGTGATCGTAAAAATTTTGCTAAAATGGTTGTTGTTTGTGGTTTGCCTTTTAATTTTGGAGAGCATGATGGTTTTATAAGATATATTCGGGATACATTTTATCCCAGTTTTGAAGGTATTACAAGAAGCATGGTAAAAAGAGATATTTTTGAATTTTATGAAAAACATATGCAATATCTTCGTAAATATTTTTATATGATGGATTGTAGGGCTTCTATTACCACTGTTATGGGTCGTAGTCCTAACGGATTTGATTATTTAACTGTTACTGCACATTGGATTGATTATAAATGGATAATGCAAAAAAGAATTATCGCTTATAAAATTTGTGAACACAAAAAAACTGGTACTTATATTGCTTCAAGTGTGTTAAAAATTTTACAATATTTTTATCTTACTGATAAAGTGATTAGTATTACTTTAGATAATGCTTCTGCTAATTTAAATGCTATGACTATGCTAGAAACTAGACTTTATCCAATTAGTAAATATGCTTTTCATATCAAATGTGGTGCACATATATTAAATTTAGTTGTGAAAGATGGTATTAGGGTATTTGATAGTTGTATTGATAAAGTTGAAAATGCAATTTTTTGGATTTTTCATATGAATAATAATAGTAGAATTCAACAATATAAAGATTTTTGTAAATTGTGTGAAGTTCCATTTAGAAAAGTTCCAAAGCATGTTAAAACTAGATGAAATTCTTTTTATGAAATGCTTGAAGTTGCTTATAAGTATAAAAAGCCTATTACTATGATGTTTAATAGTCATAATGCTTATCCTGATGATAAACTTGCGGACAGTGATTGGGATGCAGTAGAAGAACTTAAACTCTTTTTAAAATCATTTTTTGATGCTACCAATTTTTTTTTGGAACATATTATCCTACTATTAGTGAAATTTTAATACATATTTGGAATATTTCATGCCTTTTTGCTATCTATAAACAAAATTCATATTTTAAGGATTCTATTGAAGCTATGATTAAAAAATTTAAAAAATATTTTTCTCCTATTCCCCAAATTTATTTAACTGCAATTCTTTTTAACCCGGAATATAAAGAAGTTGGTGCAAAAGCTTTAGTTAGAGAAATTTATACTAATTTAAATATTTCACCACAAGAAACACCGGATTTAATAACATGTCAAGATAGTATTAAAATTTTGGCTAAGGAAATGTATGACAAATATACTGTGACCTTAGAAAATCTTGATCATGCCCCTCAAACTTCTACGTCGAGATCAGGTGTCCATGGTAAAGCAAGATCACAACTTGGTCTTGATTTTTCTAAGTATCTTGAACATAGTGTTGATAATATTCCAACTACGGATGGCATACCACAACTATTGGATTGGTGGAAATCTCGTGAAGAACACTTTCCAAAACTTAGCAAGATGGTGAGAGACGTGCTAGTTATTCAAGGATCATCAGTTGCTTCGGAGCAAGCTTTTAGCGCGGTAAGATTTCAAATTGGAGACCATAGATATTCCTTGGCAGAAGACAGTTTGGAGGTATCGGTGTTGTTTAGAGATTGGATCAACGCCTAGCGAAGAAACGTTGGAAGACCAAAGTTGCAAAAAGTAGCAGAACAAGCCATAGATAACCTCATTGGATTTGATAGTGATGATGGCGCTGAACTTGAAGATCGTCAAGCAACTTTACCAGGAATTGAGGTTGAAGAAGCTGAAACTTTACAAAGTTTAGAAGATAAATTTATAAATCTATACAACTATTAGTATTACATTCGAGGCTTAGTTGAAACAGAACTCTTCCTAGAAGGTGGCTGCGTAAATTAAGCGCGCTTAGTTGAAACAGAACCCTTCCTAGAAGGTGGCTGCGTAAATTAGGCGCTTTACTAATAGTTGTAAATTGTAATATTAGTTTGAAATTTTGAATAAATTGATTTTTTTTTTAATTTTTATCATTGTTTTATACTTTTATAGTTTTATACTTTTATTCATTGAAAACATAAACTAATAAATTGAAAACTTTAAAAAATAAACAACAAACTTATAAATTGAAAACTTAAAAAAATAAACTAAAACATAAACTAATAGACTTCAAAACATAAACTTATAAATTGAAAACTTAAAAAAATAAAAAACATTAAGCAAACTAAAACATTTCAAATATATAACTTAGAAAACATATATAAACTATAAACTTAATCAAACTTCAATTAAAAGAAATAAAACTTATAAATTAAAAAACTTTAAAAAACAAAAACTTTAACAAACTAATAAACTTCAATATAATTTATATAAGTTATAAAATTTTAAATCATAATTAACTATTTAACTTTTAAGTTATAAATTATAAAAACTTTTAAGTTATAAGTTATCACTTGAAAATTAAGTTTGAAATTCAAAATGTAATTCAAAATAAAAAAATTAAAAAAAAAAAAAAAAAACCATTCCGGTAAACCGGTCCGGCCCATTCCGGTACCATTCCGGTACGATACCGGTCCATTCCGGTTTCAACCGGAATGGGATGGAATCCGATACCCATACCGGTTGAACAGGTCCGGTTCATTCCGGTACCGGTCACCATTCCGGTACTGGTCGTACCGGTCCGGTCCGGTACCGGTCTGTTCCGGTCTGGCCATTCCGGTCCGGTCCGGCGGGCACTCTTAGCTGTTCTAGTTCAGTTATATTTGGTCTTTTTGTCTATAAATACTTTCCTTAGGGTTTTATTTCGTTGTTACTCATTTTTTGGGACATCATAACGTATTGTTGACATTACTATTATATACTTTTGAGAATTCAATTATTAGTTCTTGATTATTGAAGTGTTCTTGAGAATTCAAGATTTCAGATTTATTTACTTCTTATTTTAAGTTATAATTATGATTTCTTCATATGAATATGATTGTTTTCTTACAACCATGAGTAGCTAAATCCACAACTAGGATTGTGGAAATCATGACAGATTAACAAAGGAGGCATACTACTTAGTAATTCTAGATCCGTATTCATGCATGTTACACAATGGAGATTTGAGACTACCAATCGCCATATAATTAGCTTGAACTTGCCCAGGGATAGCTAATCTGGGATCAATGGTAAGGTTGCAAAGCAAACACCCGTAGACTGACCAAGTTGCATGGTGACATTCTTCTATTTTGGCAACCATCCCTTTAGGAGAACCCAATTTACCGATCTTGCATGTAGAGCACTAGACTAGATTACTAGTACAATGCCTTACTGCGTTATGAACTCATGAGGAACCTTACCCTAGTCACTTCTCTCGCTGATTAACTAAAATTGAAATCGATACTCTGTTAGTTGTTACTTGATAGTTTACAAACATTATTTTTTACATAAACCCCCCATTAGGGAAATAAGACGGCTAAGAGCACAAATAACATAGTTGACCTCGGTCCTACCATATTTCTTGTGAGATCGATCCTAACCTTGGTTAGGTTCTATATTTGACCAACGACCGCTTTATACTTCTTTTTGGAGGTATAATTTGAGCGTATCAAATTTTAATGCCGTTGCTGGGGAATACAATTTAGGATTAAGAGCACATGTGTTTATTTGACTGTTAGTCCTTATTTCTTGATTTACTTTTTCTGTTGTTTTTGTTTTGTTTCATAGGGTTCACACTTGTGCATGTCTAGTACACGGAGTCAAGGCAATCCCCTGATTCCACTTGATCTTGAACTCCAATGAACTCTAAGAAACATGGTGAAGGATGGGGTTGTCGAGACACCAGAACAGGCCACAACTTGGATATTGGCCGAAGAACAATAAAGGATACAAGAAGCACAAGCTGCTCAAGATGCACAGGATACTCAGGCTGCCGCAGAACTAGACAATCAGAATGTTGTAGCTGAGCAAGCAAGGAAAGAGGCTTCCCGTCAAGCCGCACTAAATGCCCAAGCCGTAAGGAAGGAGGCAGCGCGATGCAATGTTAATCAAGATCCAGTTGGACGAAGAGGGAATAGGGATCACCAACAATATCAACCCTGACACATCCCTCACTACAATCTTGATGAGGAAGAGGCTGATCTTGATGATGCAGGAACAATGGGCCCTATAGTATTGCCACCACTTCCCGCTGGTGCCAAGTTTGATATCACAAGCACTATGATCCAGTTGCTGAACCTGAAGGGATTATTTGCTGAGAAACCCACTGATGACACTAATTTGCACTTAATGAACTTCACAGGAATTTGCAAAGCTACAAGCTGCCAGGCGTATGTCAAGATGCAATCAGATTGAGGCTATTCCCATTCTCTTTGACTGGAGAAGCAACACTTTGGTTGGCAGAACTTCCTGACAATTCAATCGCTACATGGAGAGAACTGAGAAGCCAGTTCTTGGAGAGGTGTTGACACTCAATTTTAGCCTGATATTTTTCAAGTTAATATTTTTAAATCTTTTATTCGTTAAATTGCACAGAATATAATTTTTCTCATATTTTTTCAATGTTAATATAATATACTGATAATTACCCTCATTTTTGAAAATATTGAGATTTTTATCAAATTTTTATTCATTTTAGTTAATTTTAATTATTGTTAATTTTGTTACAATCATTTTTTCATAAATAAGTATTGTTTAATTTTATTGAATCATTAATTGTTTAAATTTTACACAGTTCATTAATACATAAAAGTGGAGAAGATATTTTTTACACAGATAAATAATAACACATGGTTTTAGATAAATTATGGTTTTGAGCATATGATTTTGATAGCCATAGTTTTCAACAAATGATTTTGCCATCTAGATAGTTTTAGGTTTAAAACTTTTCTATAAAGTGTCTCATACACTCAACACACTCTTTGGTTGTGGAAAAAATTCCAAATTAGGCAAAGAAAAATGCTCTCCCAATCTCAATCAGCCACCACCCATCTCTTTTTGTTGTCTTGTCCGGCCAAGCTCACTAAAGCTCCGCCACAGACCCCACTATCCCAAAATGAGAGACCTACCACTGGAGATCCACCACTGAAGCTCTAATGCACCAGCTAGACCCCTCCATCTCCGGTGAATAGAGCAGCCACACCAGGACCAAAATCTACATCTTCGGCAAGCTCCAAACCACCACCACAAACAGCCACACCCTTTCTTCTCCTCCACACACCACCCACAGACCACCGCTACTCCCTTATCACTGTTCTGTCAAGAAACCATCCACACCACTACAAAAAACCCACTTCCTTCTTCCCTTTTTCTGGCAAACAACAACCAGAAACCAACGCACCAACCCACCTTTGATGATACTCTGGTAACCTGTCTTAGCTCTATTTTGTGTTTAAATTATTATTGTTTGTTGTTCTTACTAGCTGAATGTCTCCATGGTTTGATCTGTTATTTGCTACTAGGTGTGAATTTTATTTTGTTTAGATTAATAGTTGTTCTGGACTGATTTCACCATTTTTGTTAATGAATAGTTTAATTGCTTTAGGTTTAAGATGCTCTTGATTTACTTTAAGCTTTTATGTTGGGGTTTTGTCACCAATTAATGCACTGATTGACGATATGTAATGATATCTTTATTTTTCTTTTTGGAGTTAAACTCATTTCTCGTTGATTGTTAATACTTTGAAACTTTCTTCAAGTATTTTTCTTTATTGGTACTTTAAATTTACATTGAATAGATAATATCAATTCAATTGGCCAATGATAAAATCTTTTCGTCGGATTTTCGAGGCTTTCCTATAATAAAAGACGGATATTATTTTGAGTTCAATTATTTTATATCGAATATCAATTCAATTGGCCGATGAAAAAATTTTCATCGATTTTCAAGGCCTCCATTGTATATAAGAAGGGTTTATATTTAGTTATTATTTATTTAATTCTTTTTGATTAATTTTCATTTATTACTAACACTTTTACTAAGTGTGTTTACAGATACACAGAAATGCTTTTCGAAAAAGATATACGAATTAAAATTCGAAGATGTTATATAATTCTTTATTGTATTCTTTCATTTTAGCTAACGATAGGCAAATATTAGGCCGTTTCGTAAAAGTTTTTCCTTGAATTCTTGGAGATTTTGAGAGTCTTTTTCTCTAACTCAAAAGAATCAAGACATTTATTTTACCTCTTCAATTGAAAAAATGAATTCAGTCGGGAACCATCGTTGTGGATTCTGAAGGATGTCTAACCCCTTCCCTTTGGAATAACTTGAACCCTTACCTAGAATCTAACTGGTTTGGTAGACTAAAATTTGTTCAATTGTTAATAAGGTTTCCTAATTATCCTAAAATTAGGTGGCGACTCTCTTTCTTTTTAAATTATTTTTTAAATAATTAATTATTTTTTGTGAGTCCCGAAGTTATGTCCTATCGGATATAACAGAATGGAAACTCCACTAGGAATAAAAAGTTTTTAACCATTATGAATTCATTTTTTCAATTGAGAAGTTTTTACTTTTTAACAATTTTTTTCCTCATTGTTTAATTAATTCTTTATTTGCACGTTGTATATTTTGTTGGTTATTCGTAAATTGTATATTCCTTACATTTATTAGATTATTTATTCATTATTTATTGCATAATATGTATATTATTATTGCATACATAGCATCTTTCCACCACATGGCATGTGATTTTATTTATCTTTAATTGGGGTTCATGATCCCGTGGTCTCTTTTCAAAAATAACACTTTCTCGAAAATATGATAGTTTATGGGTACGTTATGCATCCAATGACTATCATATTTTCAACCCAAGTTGTCCGATTGAGACCCGGTCTATTTCGAAGAAAGCCACTCTTAGACACCTAGCGTAGAGCTAAACCAAAACTCTTAATTAGGCATTGACCTAAGTTAATCCGATACTCAAGCGGTGTTGGATCCATTAGTGAGCCTACCTTGGCTCACCTTTGGCTTAAAAGGTCACATGTATACTAAGACGCATTATGCATTATTTATGTGCTAAATGCTACCTAATTTGTTTTGTCCATACTTTTTTGATTTTGTGTGCATATTTTGCTGTAAATATAATTATTTATTCCAAAAGTTGGAACTACGTTTGACCTGATTCCTGGTTCAATGGGATACGTAGGCGCCACACTGGCTTGGTCATATTCTCCGTAAGCTTTTCAATTATTTGTAATGGAAACTGGGCCAGAATTTTTGAGAAGGTCTCAAAAATTCTACAGAAGATGGTGTTTGTTACAAGCTTGAATACACAGAGTTGTTAAAGTCAAAACTGGGGCAAAATTTTTGAGGAAGATCCTCAAAAATTCCATCAGAACAGTAAAGAGAGCAACATCTTATGTTGAGATCCATAAAGTGTCAAACAGACAAATCAGGAGAGCTTTTGATTGAGTTGTGACACTCCTCTATTTTATTAGTTTTTCATGACTATCATGTTTTCATTCATTCTTCTTTACATCATTTTTTGTGCATATATCTGACATTCTTTCAAAGATGATACATTTTATTTCATATCTGCACGAACTACGCACACCTGATTCTCATTCCTCGGGGTGAGATACGTAGGCAGCCCTTCTTGGATTTGGTATCTCTTATTCAAAAAAAAGTTGTTTCTTAAGAATCACATCTTTGACTTGGTTGGTGCCAAAACAGTTAAAATATTTAAAATAATTGATTGAGAATATTGACTTCAGGTGAACTATAGATTCTTTTGGTACCTCTTAGTCGTTATCTTTGTGACTCTAGAAAATATTCTCTTGCATGCATCAAAGATAAAAATAAAACCAACCTCATTATTTCATGTGCATTGTGTGATGAGATTTTAGATTAAATTCAATTGCATCGCACTGTTGATCTAGAACTTGGCCTAAATATTTATTGAGGTGAAATTCTGAGTAACATTTAATTCGGGAAAGGATTGTAGGCCTTCTTTGACCCGTTTGTGCCTTTTAATGCCTATCAAATAACATTAATCCTAGTATGTCCCCCTTTAAGACTGAAAGCCTTTTCTTTGGACAACCACATTTTAGCCTATACCCTTCTGAGTGGTTACATGCACTATCCCTCTCTTGGCCCGACCTCCTTGAGCACACTGAAGATGTGCAAATTACACAAGAAGATTCATGTTTGAAGTTGTCAAAAGCAAAAGATGTTGTATCCATGAAAGTCGAGGATACAAAATGACTTCAAAAGAAAAAAAAAGGAGTCAAAAACTCTCCACAGGTTCAAAACAAGGAGAAACAACAAAGAAAAACACTCCAACAATAATGGAGAAGTTGAAAAAAGAAGAAGTCATCAGAAAAAGGGAGAGAAGACTCCGATAAGAAAAGATTCAAAAGAAGTCAAAATAAAAGAAATGAACAACGCAGAAGTTCAAGCGCTAAAAGCGCAACAAAGGCACAAATTCAGTGCAACGCTCAAAGGAAGGATTAAGCCACTTTTATCCCAAATAAATATCCTACCCGTCCCTAAATCAACATTACAAGCTGATTACAATCCCTACATGATCTCATTTCAAATATTCTCACATTAGTGGAGATTTACATGAAGGCCAAGTATATGGCATCACAATTGCATGCATTGAACATTTTTATGAGCGTGAGTGTACTTTGAAAATATCCTCAAATCAAATACTTCAGATGTGTGCAAATGAGGACTTTCTTTGTGGTAAGGGCACTTGAAACATGATGATAGGTATAGTTCAAAACCTTTGTTTGAAGCAAGATGAACAAATCTTGTTGATATTTAGGTATGTTCGATGTACCACTTGAAGCTATAAGAATTACCTCAAACTTAATCTCAGTTAGATGAGAATTAAATGAGAAATTTTTTCATGAAATACTGATTGTTGGTACCAACTACAGTTGAGATTTGATTCTCTCTTCACATGTTCTTTTTGTTCAAAATAAAATTGGGGCAAACACCCACCTTTCTAAATACCTGCCAAATGCATTTTCTTGTTAAAGTTGTTGTCAACTTGTCAAACTGGCATGTTGAGTTGTTACCTTGTCAAATTAAAACATTTTTTAAAATTGGGTTATCATCCCATTTAAAATAACACATTTTTAAAATTGGGTTTTCATCCCATTCAAAATGACATATTTTTTAAAATTGGATTGTCATCCTATTCAAAATGACACATTTTTAAAATTGGGTTGTCATCTCATTCAAAATGACACATTTTTTAAAATTGGGTTGTCATCCCATTCAAAATGACACATTTTTAAATTTGGATTGTCATTCCATTCAAAATGACACATTTTTTAAGTTGGATCGTCACTTTTATATTTGTGATATGTTATGTTAGATCGTTACCTCTTTCATTGTGAAATATTACATTTGCTACTAATAAGTTTTGTGTAGATGATTATGAGACTCGTTGGGTTGTCACCTTGTTCAAAGTGACATATTAAATTCAAATTGGATCGTCCGCCTTTCAATGAGACATGTTGGATTGTCACCTCATTCAAAGTAACATATCAATTTCAGATTGGGTCGTCCGCCTTTTAATGAAACATGTTGGGTTGTCACCTTGTTCAAAGTGACATACTAAATTTAAGTTAGGTTGTCCGCCTTTCAATGAGACACGTTGAGTTGTCACTTCATTCAAAGTGACATATCAAATTCAAGTTGGGTCGTCCGCCTTTCAATGAGACACGTTGGGTTGTCACCTCGTCAAAGTGACATATCAAATTTAAGTTGGGTCATTCGCCTTTCAATGAGACACGTTGGGTTGTCACCTCGTTCAAAGTGACATATCAAATTTAAGTTGGGTCGTCCGCCTTTCAATGAGACACGTTGGGTTGTCACCTCGTTCAAAGTGACATATCAAATTTAAGTTGGGTCATCCGCCTTTTAATGAGACACGTTGGGTTGTCACCTCGTTCAAAGTGACATATAAAATTCAATATTGTGTCATCTGCCTTTCAATAAGACACGTTGGGTTGTCACCTCATTCAAAGTGACATATCAAATTTAAGTTGGGTCATCCGCCTTTCAATGAGACACGTTGGGTTGTCACCTCGTTCAAAGTGACATATCAAATTCAAGTTGGATCGTCCACCTTTCAATGAGACACGTTGGGTTGTCACCTCGTTCAAAGTGACATATCAAATTTAAGTTGGGTCGTCCGCCTTTTAATAAGACACGTTGGATTGTCACCTTGTTCAAAGTGACATATCAAATTCAAGATTGGGTCATCCACCTTTCAATGAGATACGTTGGGTTGTCACCACATTCAAAATAAAATATCAAATTCAAGTTGGGCCGTCCGCCTTTCAATGAGACATATTGGGTTGTCACCTCGTTCAAAGTGACATATCAAATTCAAGTTAGGTCATCCTCCTTTAAAAGAGATAAGATTAGGTTGTCCACCTTTCAATGAGACACATTGGGTTGTCACCTCGTCAAAGTGACATATCAAATTCAAGTTGGGTCGTCCGCCTTTCAGTGAGACACGTTGGGTTGTCATCTTGTTCAAAGTGACATATCAAATTCAAGTTGGGTCGTCCGCCTTTCAATGAGGCAGGTACAAAACTTTGTATCCCCAGCATCTCACAATTTGACACTGGATGATTTTGGAAAACAATGTCAAAGGTACGTAATTATTTTTCATCCTAGAATATTTTTTCCTTGTTTATTATCTTTCATTTAAAATAATTCAACCTCGCCAGCAGACATAGAGAATGTCACGACCCGATTTCTCGGTCATGAAGGCACCTACAACCCCTTAGTAGGCGAATCAATCCCCGTAGCTAGGAACGGTCAGTAATGGACTACTATCTAATAATCTAAGCGGAAGAACAATTTAAATAAGCGGAAGCAAGGGTACAAAATGAAGAAAATAGATAATAGGAATAATATAAATATAAAGCGAAAGCTAAACCAAACCCAAAACCTGGTATGCGTATAAGAGCCAGATCTACATAAAGAGTATAAGGGTCCAAAACGATATACACAAAGTTGTCTCTGAGCAGGAATAGAGTACATAATCAAAGATAACTAAAAGCTAAGCTCCGATCGCCAAGAGCTCACCCCCAGTCCAGAATATCACCAAAACAACACCTCACACGAGTCTCCACGAGCTAACGGCGATGACCCACACTAGGATCTGCACCAGAAGATGCAGAGTGCAGTATGAGCACCAACTGCGAAGCATAAGGTGCCCAGTAGGTATCATAGGCCGACTGGGACATATAAGATAAAAGCATAGTAACAGACAGAATAGAAGCAAGTAGTCACAGAAATCAACGAAAAGTACACATGAACTAGCCTAGAGGGAAGACAACAGAACAACATACAAGGCTAGTAAGTAGGAGATATACACATGCACATGTGAAAGTAAGAAATGACGCACCTGGGATCCTTGCAACAATAATATATACATAACAAGTTCTAGAAATGAATGGTATACCGGTAACCTCAAGTACAAGGAAAGGAAGAGGAGAATGGAGATAGGCATACTTAAAAACAGGAACCCAACTAGTCATACCAATCTCAAATCCAACAAGTAACAACTCAACCGTATAATATCTTATAAGCATAACCGTAACAGAGGGATAACACCGCGATAAAGTAACAAGAGACTACGTATATTCCACCGGTCGCCCATACAACCGAGGAACGCAAACAAGTGAAAACAAAATCCTTCGACCGCCCATACAATCGGAGCGTACACTCAACAAACAACAAACAAGGGTGGAGCCTCAAACAATGAATGATATGATGCATGAAGATCTCAGGTGAAATGGTATCTTTGTATGTACCCTCTCTGTTGCTGATCCGGCCCAGCAGGTGGGTTCCATGGAAGGACACTGCCCGTTTACCTCTACTCCGCCATATACCCTCCCTCCGGAACATGCAGCCCGAAGCCCCAGGCCTGGACGACAAGGTCCATAGAGGTCCCGGACCCCATACTAAAACTCAGGATCAAAACATGTCCTCCGAAAGCAAGTTTGGGTTCAAGATAGAGACCCAGTCTCGAATATGCATGCCTAGACCCTGTCCAGGACTAAAGTAGTGAAAAGATGTCTAAAACCCCCTCCAAGGGTGCCCGGGCATAACCGGGTCTAAAACAGTATAAAGTCATCTCAGGTGCTCGGTCCGACCGAGACTAAAATCATCATAAATCAGTAGAAAACTCAACTAGAACCCCAACCCTGCCGAGTCTAGCATTAATGGAAAAACTAGTGATAGAAATCATAATATAACCTCCTCTTACCCCAAGAAGATTAACAAGTTAAATCAAACCATTTCCAAAAAAAAACAGGCCCCCGGGGCCATGCAAAGTTTAGAAAAACAACACCAATAAGTCCAAAGCCAAAACCATAGTAAAACGTGGGTAAATCCTTTTTATATGCATGGAAATGATACGATCAAACACAAATAGCCGCCTAACAACTCACAATCAACCTATCGGCCCTGCACAAGCTCCAAAGCTACTCAGCAAGCATAACCAGCCTAGAAGGATATTTCTATGTCCGGGACTCGCGGACATTCCCAATAACCCACCTTCTATGTTCCAGAGTCAATAAGGCCTCACAGGACCACAAGGGTGAATAAAACGTATCAAGCAAGTACTACACACATCGGTGGAATAAAAGTAGGTCGGACATGAATAAAGCGGTCAAGGTCTGTGGTATCAACCTAATAACCCAACCCAAGGATGTCAACTAGTACAATTTTATCTGATATATGCTTAGTCTAGGAGTTTAGACCGTAACCTACCTGTCATCCAATGACAAGCTGCCCGAACAACAACGTCCAATCCTGAATCGCTCCGAGAGATCCCGAATGACAATCAAACTATCATAAACATAAATAAAATATTAAAATGAGCCTAACGATACCCATGTTGCTACAATTGTATTCGGGTCAAAATTCACTCCAAAAGCAGGCCCGTGAGGCCCACAATCCAAAACTAAAAATGAAAAGGAGCACGATGACCACCCCAAAGCCAAGATGACATGCTCCAAAAATCAAGGAAATAGGGCGACAATTTCAGGCTAAAACAGTCCCTACTTGACAAGAACCCAATTTAAGGATTTAAGGAAAGGAAGTCGGAGTTTAGGCAAGAATTACCTACCAAGAAGCTGGAATTTCAAGCCACGACGGAGAATTCTTCAACCCATGAACATGCAACAGCTAGGAGACAGATTCTACCATAAAAATCCAAGCTTGAAATGAGCAATAATGGTGAAATTTAGGGAAAGAACAAGATAATTCAAGTGAGGGAGAAAGCTTACCAATAATCGGAGAATCACTAATAGACGATGAATAAATGTTTTCCCCAATGCTAGGATTGATATGGAGCAAGTTTGGGAGAGAGTTAACTATTTGGAGCTGGGAAAAGTTGAGCAAAGTGCTGGAAAAATGAAGAGAGAAGTTTATATACTGCCAGGGGTCCTTCATTGCGATCGGGAAGGGTCCCCTCGCAGTGCCGAGGACCACGCTGGCTAGACCATCACGATCGCGAAGGCTAGCCATGCGGTCGGGAAGAACAGAGAAGGAGGGACTTCATCGCGATCGCGACCGGCGATCGTGCCATTGCGAAGAACACGGTGCCAGGCGCTTCATTGCGGTCGCGAAGGGTGAGTCTCGCGGTCGCGATAGAGGCTTGATTCCTGCACCTGTAACAAGGAAAAGTCTGCAACCTTCCAAAACTCGATGGGGCATGCCGAGCACAATCGGAAACCGATATCTTGAAACTAATAGTGCTAACAGAGTGGAAAAGATATTCCAGACTCAATTGAGTTGATGAAACTTCAATGCGAGATCATTTTGGAGAAATGTTGACCCAAGTCAACACTAACGAAAAGGAACCCAAAGGCTCGAAATGAGTTTGGCACACCCGGAACCCGAGCTAACCACCTTCCCAACCCAAACTCATCATTCCCCAGCTGATAGAATCATCGAATTTTGAATCTAGCACTCCGATCATTGAAAGTCACCCAAAGTTACACTTTCAACTCCAAATGGCCTGAAATAGAGAAAACCACACAAAACCAACACTAGAAGTTCTCAGGCCTCAATTGAAGGTCCAACTAGACCAAACTCAATCCTATGGAGATAACAGAACTGTCAAAATTCAATTCCAAGCATGTTAGCTAAGAATGTTGACTAAAGTCAACGATATTCTAAGTTAAAGCTCTAAAACAGGAAAAGGGCAAAACAACCAAACGAACGACCAGGGCACCAAACTATCGGTCACAGCAAGCCACAAATGACTTGGGGATGCTACAGAAAAGCTCTAACAGTACAATAAATACGTAAATGCAAAGATTACCGAAAGGGTCATCACAACATCCACTACTAAAAAGACTTTCGTCCTCGAAAGTCAAGAAGAAGGGAGTACCTGAAGGCTCGAACAACTGCGGATACTGAGCACGTAACTCACTCTTGATCACCCAAGTAGCCTCCTCAACTGGATGATGTCTCCACTGAACCTTCACAACCAGAATCTCTCTAGATCTCAACCTCCTGATATCTCTGGCCAGAATAGCTTTCGGCTCCTCAACAAATGACAAACTCTCATCTAACTGAACTGAATCCCAATGCAACACATGAGAGTCATCTGGTACATACCGGCGCAACATTGAGACATGAAAAACTAGGTGAACAGCTGAAACATCAGAGGCAAAGCTAACATGTAGGCAACACTACCAACCCTCTGCAGAATCTCAAACGACCCAATAAACCTGGGGCTAAGCTTGCCCCACCAACCAAATCTCACCACGCCCTTCACAGGCGATACTCGAAGGAAAACCAAGTCACCAACACTGAACTCCAAGGCATGAAGTCTATGATCAGCGTAGATCTTTTGCCTACTCTGGGATGCTCTAAATCTGTCCTGAATCAAACGGACTCAGTCCAAGGAATCTCTAAGCAAATTAGTACTTTGCAGTCTGGACTCTAACCCATCAAACCAACCAATTAGCGATCTGCAATGCCTTCATACAAAGCCTCGAAAGGTGCTATGCCGATGCTCGAATGGAAATTATTATTATAAGCAAACTCGGCCAAAGGCACAAATTAATCCCATGAACCTCCAAAGTCAAGTACACAAGCTCGAAGCATGTCCTCCAGGACCTGAATAGCCCTCTTGGACTGGCCATCTGTCTGAGGGTGGAAAGCGACACTAAGCTGAACCTCCATACCCAAATCTCTCTGTATAGCTTTCCAGAACTAAGATGTGAACTGCGTGCCGCGATCTGAAATGATAGAAGTTGGGACCCTATGAAACCGAACAACCTTGTGAATATAGATCTGAGCTAACCTCTCAGCACCATAGGAAGTCTAAACCGGGAAGAAGTGGGCCGACTTAGTCAGCCAATCGATAATCACCCAAATGGAATCAAAACCCTGAGTAGTACGAGGCAAACCAATGACAAAGTCGATAGTAATACCTTTCCATCTCCACTCAAGAATGGGAAGTTACTGCAATAAACCACTCGGTCTCATGTGCTTGAACTTTACCTGCTGATAATTCAAACACCGAGATACAAACTTCGCTACGTCCCGCTTCATACCACACACCAATAAAGCTGTATCAAATTTCTATACATCTTTGCCGCGCCAGAATGAATGGAGTATCTAGAACAATGTGCCTCATGGAGTATCAACTGAATCAAACCACCAACCCTCGGAACACAGAGTCGACCATAAAACCTCAGAATACCATCAAAACCCAAAGTAGCCCATCTGGCCTCACCCCGAACTACTTGATCCCAAAGGTCACACAAACTCTGATCCTCAAGCTGTCTCTCTAAATCTGATCAACTAGAGTAGAACAGACCTCGACACTGGCAAGAACTCTGCTTAGATCCGACAAGTCAAGCCTAACCAATCGGTTAGCCAAGGACCGGATTCCCAAGGCCAATGGTCGCTCAGAAATTGAAAGTGAAGCTAGGTTGCCCATACTAACCGCCTTCCGACTGAAGGCATCCGCTACCATGTTTGCCTTGCCCGAATGGTACAGAATAGTGAAATCATAGTCCTTTAGTAGTTTAATCCATCTCCTCTGCCTCTAGTTCAGCTCCCACTGACTCGTAATATACTGAAGACTATGGTGATCGATGAATATCTCACAATGAACTCCATATAAGTAGTGCCTCCAGATCTTGAGCGCAAAGACTACCGCTGCCAATTCCAAGTCATGAGCGAGGTAGTTGCGCTCGTGAACCATCAGCTGTCTCGATGCATATGCTATCACTCGACCTGTTGCATCAACACACAACCAAGATTGACCCCTGAAGCATCAGAATACACGGAGAAACTCTGACCCTCAACCGACAAAGTCAGAACTGGAGCTGAAGTCAATAACGCCTTAAGCCTCTGAAAGCTATCCTCACATTGATCCGACCACTGGAATGGGACATCCTTCCTAGTCAGCAAAGTCAAGGGTGCTACTATGGAAGAAAATCCTTTAACGAACCGTCTGTAGTATCCGGCTAAACCAACAAAGCTGCAAACTTCGGTAGGAGTAGTAGGTCTAGGCCAATCATGAACCGCAAAAATCTTACCCGGATCAACTCTAATCCCATCCTTAGACACCACGTGCCCTAGGAATGCAACTGACTCGAGCCAAAACTCACACTTTGTTAACTTGCCATAAAGTTGATAATCTCTCAAAGTCTGAAGTACAGTCCTGAAATGCTGCTCATGCTCGTCCCTACTCCTCGAGTATATCAGAATATCGTCAATGAAGACTATCATGAACATATCCAAATACGGGCTAAGCACCCTATGCATCAAATCCATAAAGGCTACGGGGGCATTAGTCAACCCAAAAGACATCACCAGGAACTCATAGTGGCCATAACGTGTCCTGAATGCTGTCTTAAGGATGTCCTCCGCTCTAATCCTCAACTGATGGTAGCTAGACCTCAAATCAATCTTTGAAAACATGGCTAAATCCTAGAGCTGATCAAACAAGTCATCAATCCTCAACATCAGATACCTATTCTTCACTGTCACTTTATTTAACTGCCAATAGTGAATACACATCTGCATCGACCTATCCTTCTAATTCACGAAGAGAACAAGAACACCCCAAGGAGACACACTAAGTCTAATAAACCCCTTAGCTAACAAATCTTGGAGCTTCTCCTAAGCTCTCTCAACTTAGCAGGAGCCATAATGTAGGGAGGAATAGAAATGGGCCTAGTGCCCAACTCTAACTCAATAGCAAAATCAATATCTCTCTCAGGTGGAAGGCCTAGCAGGTCGGTAAGAAACACATTTAGGAAGTCTCTAACCACAGGAACAGACTTAGGAGATGAAGGGTTAGCACTAGCATCTCAGACATATGCTAGATAAGATAAACACCCACGGGAAATCAACTTCCTAACTCGAAGACAAGAGATGATCCCAGATGGTGCATGGCTAACAGAACCCTGCCACACAACCGGGGATACACCGGGCATGGCATGGTAACAATCTTAGCATAACAATCCAAAACTGCACGGTGAGGGGATAACCAGTCCATGCCCAGTATCACATCAAAATCTAACATATCAAGGATCATCAAATCACCCCAAGTCTCCAAATCACCAACATATATCACACAGGATCTCACAATCCGATCCGCTACTAAAGAATCTCCTACTGGGGTCGAAACAGAAACAGGCACAGAGACAACCCCAAACAAGGCAGAAAGTAGGTAGATACATACAAACAAGTGGATGCAGGATCAAATAAATCCATAGCAGACTTACGGCATACATAAATCGTACCTGTAATCACATCATCTGAGGCCTCTACCTCCGGTCTCCCAGGGACCGCATAAAACTGATGAAGATCCCCACCTACCCAACCGCTATCCCTACCACCTGCTCTGTCATGCGGAGCATGATAAGTTGGTATTCTACCTACTTATTTAGCCTTTAAGCTTATCATTTGCTAAGAATAAGTGGAAAAATAGTGCAATTGACACAGGTTACTTCTATTTTGCAGGTTTCTGTGTCTTAGAAGTGTTTGAGAAGAATTTAGATAAAAACAAGTCAAAAGGAAGCTATTCGGAGAAACAAGTAGCAGACAACTGCACATGTCTTCACGAACGCGGAGGACTGGCCGCGAACGCGAAGGCCAGTTGAGTCAAAGCTCCGCGAATGCGGTAGGCCACCCGCGAACATGAAGGTCAACTGGATAGAGACTCTTCACAAACGTGGTGGACACTGCACGTAGGCAAAGAGGAAAAGCAGCTGCGAGGGCAGAAATGGAAATTTCACCTTTTAGAAACCCCAATTCAGATAAAAACTCTTCCAAGCCATCTTAAAACACATCTTTGGCTAATATTTTGAACTTTTGCACAAGCTTGGGAGCAAGTTCTTCATACAACACCATAGGAGTGAAGATTTGGAGGAATTTATTGTAAAATCTTTAGTTTCCAATCTTTAACTCTTGTTCTTAATTGCTATTTTATTGGTGTGTTTGTTGACTTGAGATTTTAGGTTTGTATTAGAGATAATACTTGTTTGGGTATTGAATTCATATATAGGTTTTGCTCTTGTTTGATTATTTGGGTCTATTGAATCCTCCATACTTGAATTTATAGTCAATGGTTGCAAACATTAACTTAGCTTTTTAAATTGGGTTTTTTCTTGAGAGAGGATTTCCCTAATTCGGGAAGATTCAATAGTGGGGATTTGAGGTTTCCACTCTAGACCAAGGGTAGAGATAGTTTGGTTACCAGAAACTCCCATCTAAGAGTTGGGTTTAGAGATAACCCAACTCACCCAAGTTATTTGGTTGGTTTATTGTTTACTCATGGTGATTCGAGAGAACACACGAGATATATGCTATATTGGTCGAAAGACGGTTAGGCATACCTTCAACCAAGACTACCTAGGTGTTAATCGGGTGCAAGTCTTGTGAATTTAATTCTCATTCCTAATTCTCCCTTGCTATCCTTGCTTGGCAAAAGCAAGGTCAAAGCCATTGATCGCTTTATCTTTTATTTGATTTTCTTTTATCTTTAGCTTTAGTCTAAAACCCCCCTTTTATATATATTTTCCTTTTTTGTTATTTGAACTTCAATAAGTTGCTTAGACTCATTATTAGCTCGATCGTGATTATATTTTTCCCTTGGGTATGACCCCGACACTCATTGGGAATTACAAATTTTGTTTTGCTTTGACGATCACTGTGACCTCCTACTTGGAGAGCACGATTTTAGCGTTATCAAAAATGGCACCGTTGCCGGGGACTTTCGTTCTTGTGAGGGCATGCGAATTAGAATAGTTGGTGATATTGATAAACTTTGAAAAATGAATCAAATAAGCATGTTTTAGTAAGCGAGTGGTTTGAGTCACATCTTGAGGATTGGTTTTTGTCACTTGCGTGTCCTTATTTTGCCATTGCATAATTGAATTGTCTTTTGAATTGGAAGGAATGCTTAGAGTAATTATCATGTGATTGAGTAATCGTTAGTACCAACCGAAGTCACGTTTGGTGCTTGAAATGGGTTTTCCTTGGCTTATGGTATTGTCATTTGCACTTGTGATTTTATGCCTCTTGAGTTGGAATATTTGAGTTGCCTGAGGACAAGCAATAGTTCAAGTTTGGGGGTGTGATAAGTTGGTATTCTACCTAATTATTTAGCCTTTAATCTTATACTTTTGCTAAGAATAAGTGAAAAAATAGTCAATTGACACGGATTACTTCTATTTTGCGGGTTTCTGTGTCTTAGAAGTGTTCGAGAAGAATTTGGATGGAAACAAGTCAAAAGGAAGTTATTCCGAGAAACAAGTATTTGGCATCTGCACATACCTTCGCGAACGCGGAGGACTAGCCGCAAATGCGAAGGCCAGTTGAGTCAAAGCTTCGCGAACGTGGTAGGCCGCCCGCGAATGCAAAGGTCAACCAGACAGAGACTCTTCGCGAACTCGATGGACACTGCGCGTAGGCGAAGAGGAAAAGCAATTGCGGGGGCAGAAATGGAAATTTCTCCTTTTGGAAACCCCAATTCACATAAAAACTCTTCCAAGCCATCTTGAAGCACATCTTTGGCTAATCTTTGGAACTTTTGGGCAAGCTTGGGAGCAAGTTCTTCATCCAACACCATAGGAGTGAAGATTTGGAGGAATTTATTGTAAAATCTTTAGTTTCCAATCTTTAACTCTTGTTCTTAATTGCTATTTTATTGGTGTGTTTGTTGACTTGAGATTTTGGGTTTGTATTTGAGTTAATAATTGTTTAGGTATTGAAGTCATATATAGATTTTGCTCTTGTTTGATTATTTGGGTCTATTGAATCCTCCATGCTTGAATTTATAGTCAATGGTTTCAAACATTGACTTAACTTTCTAAATTGGGTTTTTGCTTGAGAGAAGATTTCCCTAATTTGGGAAGATTCAATAGTGGAGATTTGGGGTTTCCACTAGAAACCAAGGCTAGAGATAGTTTGGTTGCCGGAAACTCCCATCTAAGAGTTGGGGTTAGAGATAACCCAACTGACCCAAGTTATTTAGTTGGTTTATTTCTTACTCGTGGTGATTCAAGAGAATACACGAGATATATGCTAGATTGGTCGAAATACGGTTAGGCATACCTTCAACCAAGACTACCTAGGTGTTAATCGAGTGCAAGTCTTGTGAATTAAATTTCCATTCCCAATTCTCCCTTGTTATCCTTGCTTGGCGAAAGCAAGGTCAAAGCCATTGACAACTTTATCTTTTATTTGATTTTCTTTTATCTTTAGCTTTAGTCTAAAACCCCCCTTTTAGATATCTTTTACCTTTTTGTTATTTGAACTTCAATAAGTTTCTTAGACTCTTTATTAGCTCGATCGTGATTATATTTTTCCCTTGGGTATGACCCCTACACTCATTGGGAATTACAAATTTTGTTTTGCTTTGACGATCGCTGTGACCTCCTACTTGGAGAGCACGATTTGAGCGTTATCAAAAATGGCGCATGAGTTAGTAAGAATTTAAGTTTACTTACTCTAGTTCAATTTTGTGAATAATTGTTTTTCTTTTATTTAGTTTTCGTTTATTGATGGTATCATGGCTTATTTGAACGTTAAAAAGGGTGATAGTTGCATTCCAATTTATATCCTTGACTATTGTGTTTATTATGGAGGACCCCACCTTGGATGAAGATGTAGAATTGTCCCTAGGAGAGGAAGGTACTCTCCTTCTCGCTCCTATGATGGGCGCAATTGCTATTTGTGTGGTGGTCGTGACGGATATTGGAGCAATTGCCCCAATGATGATCGTCCCCCTCTCCCTTCTTGTGCTAACAATGTTGCTAGTGGTGCTTGTGACTTTAATAGGGACCATGAATTCACAAGCGAAAAAGGCATGTATGGCAAGCTCCAAACCCTGTTGGCCTCGGTAGAAACCCAAGAGGAGAATGTGCAATCCATAAAGCAATTCTTTGTGGACGCAAGGGCAAAAGAAGAAGAAAACACAAGGGAGGATCATGAATTGAAGGTGGTATTGCAACCAACTACCCTAAGTGTGGGTCATGATGTCATAGAATCTCTAAGTGAGGATGTTATGAATGAGGCAAGCTTGAAAGTGGAGATGCCCAAATCCCACTTCAACCTTTGTTCAACCTTAAGTTTGATTGAATGGACAAGAGTCAAAGTAATCAAGCTTTTGGAAGACCTTGGAAGGAGGGTGGATGAAAGCATATACGGTTTTGAGTTTGTCATGAAAAGAAGTCAAAGTGTCCTCCCTCACTTGAAGGCTAAAAAGTGCAACATGCGAAATCATGAGAATAACCTTCTTATGTTCAAACCTTCAATGTCACCAGAAATTTGATTCAAGTTTGGGTCAAAGGTTCAAATCCTCCAAGTGGAGATCCAAAGGGTGAGGTAGCTTGCAGTACGTCACGACGTTAAATTGTGCGCTTGATGGGAGGCAACCCATCGTTCTTATGCTTTACGTCACTTTTTATTTTTTTTGGTGTGTTTTAGGTGCCCAAAGGAATGAGAAGAGGAACCAAGTGTAGAGAAGCACCAAAAATACCTCTGAAAAATGTGCTTTTCATACCCGGAAGAGTGCCCGTCGCACATGCCATTGCACAAGAAACCAGTGAACTGATCAAAAATACTGGCATGTACAAATGTGGTGCATGTCACACCTCACAAAGTGCCCATCACACCAGGCGTCGCACATCACGGGAAAAAAGCTGAAGAAAAATTGAAAAGTTGTCTCAGCACACCTTCACAAACGCAGAGGATTGGCCGCGAACACGAAGACCAGGTTTGCGTCAGGCCTTTGCGAATGCATGGACCGACCGTGAATACGGAGGTCAGCTGAATGTCAAGTCTTCGCTAATGCACTGGGCCATCGCGAACACGAATCTTCCAGGCAGTTTAGGTAAAGTTAAAACATTCAAAAATCAGAAGCCCCAAAACATTTTCTTCTGAAAACAAAGTTACTCTCCCCTCCTTAGACACACAAAAATTCCATCAAGTTCTTCCACTCATTGCTTTACAAAGTGCAATCCATCAGGTATGAACTCCACCCTTCTTACATTTTGAAATGGGTTCCCTTCTTCCTCAACTTGATAGGTAAAAAATGGGTAATAACATTTTTGGATGATCTCCTCTTGCTTTAATTCAACTTTTAATGGTGTTTAATTGTTAAACTGTTGGGTGAATTTGGTTGAGGCTATGTCCTAAATGGTGGGACTAAAAAATAGTGTTTTTATTGGTTCTAAAACCTTGGGAGATCAAGAAAATATGCTTGTCTCCCATGTGTTTGAGAAAATGCCTCAAGGAGGCACTGATCTGGGCAATGCGATAGCCTTCGCGTTCGTGGGCACCTAGCCGCGTTCGCGAAGGCTAAAGTTTTTGAAAAATAAATCCCTTCTTTACGAACGCAGCCACCTGGCCACGAACGCGAAGAAGGATTGCCTGGCAGTGTTAAAATAGTGGCAATGCACAACTCACCTCGAAACTTCTTCTTGCTATTTATTTGGCCTAAGTACTTCATAATACATTGATTTAAGTGTTTCTAAGAACTTTTAACATAATGGTGTGTTTTGAAGGTACTTTGATAAAAAAGATGGCCTCCAACAATAGTGACAATGGAGCGCCAGTATGATGAGCTATTGTCCAAGACCTTTGTTAGGGAGAAGGAATCAATATGGACAAGGTTGAACAGAAAATGCAAGAATTCTACAAGAGGTTGGTGGAGCGAGGGTGGATATGCTTTGCTCCTCCACCTATTATGGCTAAACACACATGTATCATTGAGTTTTATGCTAATTCTTCGATCACTGATTTCAATGATGCACTAGTCACTACCGTTCAGGGATTCCAAGTGAGTTTCAACTCTGAGATCATTAATGCACTATACAACCTTCCAGATGCTGACAATGAGGTTTACATTGCAAAATCCAAAGCCGAAGGACACCAGTGGTTGGTATATAAGTTGCATGATGGGGTGACCCTGAATTGGTTGACTTCGTAAAAAGGGGTTAATTCACATGAGTTCACTGCAGAAGCCAAAAATTGGCTTTGAATTATCTATGTGAGGATCATACCATCCTCTCAAGACACCGATGTGACCCTGATCGAGCATTGATGGTGGCAGCGCTAATTGATGGCATCAATATGAATGTTGGGCTCCATATTGTGGCTCAAATGGCTGAGGTAGCTAGTGGAAGGTCTAAAAGCCTTTTCTTCCCTTTATTGGTGACTCAGTTGTGCTACAAAGCTGGGGTGTTGCCAAATCTGACTGACATTAAAAAGAAGCCAGCAACTATGATCCATCCATTGTTGAAGAGGGCCCCAGAAGCAAAGCAGAAAAAGAGAAAGATTGACGTAGATTCCCTATTATTTGGACAGTTTCCAGAGTCTTCGACTGAGCCCACTGGCCCTTTGGGAGTTGCATCTGGTTCATCTCAGCCTATGGGAGCTCTACAGTCCGGGACCTATCACATGTATCACCTCTCTAGTCAGATTCAGGAGTGGATGCACATGTTCAGCAGTTGTTGGCTGGATTACCTACTGGCTCAGCTAGGGCCGACACAGAACCAGGTTCTGGAACACTGTTTCGCTCTGTTGGATGCGTCGAATCCCGTATAACAAGCGAGCTCTTTACCCTCAAATTCAAAGATGTGGGCGCAAAATGTTATCCTGCTTTATTGTTATATAGCAATAGAAGCCTGCTTATGCTACTTCGGCGGCGCTTTTCGCCCTCTCTTCGCTCTGGACAGGAGCGCTAGTGGACACGGGGAGGGAGCAGGTGAAGCGTGTCGTTCGTAATGGAAAGAAAGATACCACTACTTCGAAGTCCCCCTATCTCATGACAAGGTGGCAAATGAGCAGAAATTGATTAATGGGTGCTTGAGTGCAATGAATACCCGCTTGGAGCACATGAGCCACATGCAGGGTAAGGTTGAAAAGCGACAAAAGAAGTTTAGCAAGCACGAGAATAAGAAGAGCAAGATCTTGAACAAGATAATGGATAGACTAAAGTCTTTTTGCAGATAGGGTACACTGGAGGATGATGATGATGAGGATAAGGAGTGACTTGAGTTTTCCTCTTCCTCCAGTTTAGATTGATGCACCTCAGGGAGCGTGTAACACCCTAGAATTTAAACCAGCTTCCGAAACCTAGAACCTAACCCCGGTCAAGCCTCACGGGCTGGCCCACGGGCATCGTGGATACGACGGCCATTAGAGTGCCCGTGGGAAGGGACCAGGAGTTGGGTTTCAGCCAGCTCTAGTCAGAAAAGGGACCGTATGGGCATCGACAGTTCAATAGGCCATCGGGCAGCCCATGAGAAAGGGCCAGCCGCCCAGACCCATCCATCTTTGCCCCGACGGATTCACGCCATGGGCATCGCCGAGGTGACGGACCGTGGGTGTTGCCCATGGGAACCGTCCATGCGACCGACCCCCTCCTTCCCCATTCCGACGCCAGGGACGATGGGCCATCACAGGTCCGATGCCCATCAGGCAGTGTGTCCGGCGAAGATTTCTCCAGAAAAAATTCTAGCCTTAAGTGGGGGCAGTCCGGTCTTTTCCCAATTATTTTAATTTCGATTCTAAGTCATTTTAGGGGTAATTAAAGGATTTAAACTCTATTTTCCCCTCATTACTCCTCAATCAGTAATACTTAGCAAATCCTCAAGAACAGAACGCTCTCTCTCAAGAACAAGGCAAAAAGGGGTTTCCTCCAAGTTCCTCTCAGAATCCAAAGATTCAACCGTGGAATCTTCACTCAGGTATGTGGAATTTCAATAGCGGGTTCCTTTCAACCATTAGGTGGCTAGATTCTAGAGAATCTTCAGTTTCCCCAGCATGTTTCAGACCTAGGGTTCTACATCCTTAGGGAATCAATGTAATTCAGTTCCTACAGTTCTTACGGTATTAATCACATGTTTCTTGGGAAATTAGTATAGTTCATGTACAGAATTGAGAACCCTAACTTGTTATAACTTCCAGTACTTTACAAATTATACTTGTTAGGCAGGCTCAGTCAGGTAATCAGATTCCAGAATTTGAAGGTCATATCCTTCAATATGTTTATGTGCATTCTCAGATTATATCAGTACTTTGAGCTATCCAGCACTTCAATTGCATTCGTTGCTTATATTCAGTTGGGAGTAAACTTAGCATCGAGTGAACTAAGGGATGAAGGCTCACCGGTCAGTTTAGGCTGAGACCTTTAGTAGCAATCCCTAAGTTCCAGAACTACGGCGCCACCATAGGATCTAAAAGGGGTCACCCGTCAGATTAGGCTTGACACCCTTGTCCCTTGTGGACATCAGTAGTGGATCCACATAAGACTTGTTCGTACCCTTGGCAAGGTATGAACACCCTTCTATCCAGGGTTATAGGTTGGCCCCATAGCTAGCTCAGCTTGGGGTATGTCGGTTAGTAGTGTCTCCCACAGTCAGACTCTTATTTGCATTGACCTTGTATCCAGCAGATGTATTATCAGTATTCAGTTCAGCATGTTATATCATGATCCATACTTGGTCATTGCATTCAGTTCAGATCTCAGTTTATTTGCAGCATGTTTATTTCATGATCAACTTTATATTGTCTAGCTTAGCATATATCCTTCATGCTCAGTACATTCAAAGTACTGACGCATACTTTGTGCTACATTATTTTATGATGTAGGTCCAGGCACTCAGTATCCAGATCGCGCATAGTTTGACTTCCAGGCCGTACTCAGCAGCTCAGTGGTGAGTCTTCATGTCATGCCCCGAGGCTACCCCCTAGACGTAACACAGGACTCGGGACCACGAGGATCTCAAGCTAACCCTTGGTCATAGCATTATCAAGCATACAAGGATAAGACATAGCGGAAGCATCGTAAGAGAATCTAAATAGGAAGCATAATCATATAAAAGAGAGTCAGATATGAAGTACAACTCAATAGTCCTCCCATAACATCTATGTCTGAAAAGCCTCTACTACTATCATAGAGAGTTGATGGGACAATACCCCAACTAACTCGACAATCTAATACGTAAATGAAGCATAAAAACTGAAATAAGGTCTAGTCCTCGAACTATGAGGACTCACCAAAGCTGCCTGGGGGGAGTGGCTTGGAACTCTAGCCATGAACCTAAGAAGGTATGCCTGAATCTGCATCATCAAAGAATGCAGCGCAATATGCGTTAGTACTATGGAATGTACTAAGTATGTGAGCAATGCATAAATAGAGCAAAAGATGCTTTAAAATGTGTTTAGGAATAACCCATGCATAGTAAAGATCATGAGAAGATATCATAATGGAAATCAAATCATAAGGCAAAAGCCAACTTCAAATTGATAGTTCATAAGAGAGTTCATAATGCTTAGAAAACTAGAAAACATACATACGGGAGTTTTTTATAACCGACATGAGACTACGTGAGCTATATGGAATCTAACTATCTGACCCTAGTTAGCAAAACTGATTTAGAACCTTGCCAAAGAACAAGTCACCATCTCCAACTATAAACCCTAGTTGGCAAAGCTATCCAATGCCCCGCTCAGGCAAGAACACTATTCGTTAAGACATGGATCCACTCTCATAAGCCTTTAAGGTACATTTCGTTTCATAACCTACGCTGCCAACGTAGTTTCTGGGACTAAGGGAAATCTCACCCCATCCAACTCGGTGCTAAATACTACTCCCAAAACATACATACATATAGCTCATAATCATATCATAGGGCATACTCTCATGCCAAATCTTATTCATAAAGCATGAAAACACATCGGGTATCATGCAACTTTCATAACATAGTTCATGAGGCTTAGCATAGCCATAATTTAAAACATGCTTTTCTTTCTAAATTCATATTTGAAGAATTAGGCATGAAATTTCATAAATACATAAAGGCCATGATATCTAATCATGCCAGCTTTCTCTTGAAAACATGCAATTTCATGGGTTCATCGCTAGAAATCAAATTTCATGCTTGGGCTTTCAAAACCAATAAGGAAATTATAATCAAATCATGAGTAATCAATAAAAAACCATGAAGTTAAACATAGAAACTGATTTCATAAACTTTCCCCAATTTTAGGTCAAAACCCTAGTTTCACAACTTCATGAATCAAAATAAGAATTGGAGATTTTGGGCACAAGGGTGAAAGAAACCCGTTGTTGAAAACCCACATACCTTGGTGGAAGATTACCCACTTCAATGGAAAAGATTAGGATACTTGACTTGGAGCTTGGAGACTTGAGCTTGAGAGAAACTTTCTCTTTTGAGTGAAGAATGAGGAGCTTAAGATAGACTTAGGATAATATGGGTGAAAACCCTTCTAAAAGTAATCAAAACGACTTCACTTAATACATAATAGGGTGAAAAATGACCAAAATTTCCCTTGGAATTAATTGGGAAAAAGCTGGAAAATAGTCAACTTCAGTGACCACGAGTGGAGTCTACGACTCGTAGACCTTTCCACGACTCGTGGTTTCCCTATCGTGGAAACTGCTTGAAAATTCAACCTGCAGAAGGCCTCCTATGACTCAATAGGATGACTCGTGGAAGCTTCCGCGAGTCGTAAAACCTAATCATGGAACTCAGGGAAAATGACTGACCTCTGATCAGTTTCCACGAGTCAATAGAATGACCCATAGGAACTTCTACGAGTTGTGGGACCTGGTCGTGGAACTCAGGGAACATGACTGGCCTCTGATCAAGTTCCATGAGTCAATAGTAGGACCCGTAGAAACTTCTACGAGTCATGGAAGTGACTTGTGGTTGTCATTACTGAGGTCAGTCGGCAGAACTGGGATCACGAGTCACCTCCATGACTCATGGAACCTTCCACGACTCGTGGACTTGACCCGTGTCCCTGGAAGTCCAAATTTTTTTGCAATGCTGAGTTTAAAAGCTGGATACGTTCTCTAGGTGTTACAATATCTCCCCCTTGGGATCATTCGTCCTCGAATGAAGACTAAACAAGGAAAAATTGAGGAGAAAACAGCCCAACCAAACATCAAAACATAGAAATCATAGGAATCATCATGAAACTGAACTTCCGAGCTTAAAACATGATAAACTAACTTTATAAAACATGCATACATACTAGGATCATAAGAGAAACCGGTGGAATAGAATCGGAGGGACATACTAAGGAAGGAACTAGTACCTCAAGGTGGAATTGAGTTGGATGGAAAGAGATGAGGATATTTGGCCTTCATGGCCTCTTCTGCTTCCCAAGTAGCACCATCAACAAGCTGATTCCTCTAAAGGACTTTCACTTATGCTCAACAGATGGAGGAGGAAAAGATCAAGGAAAGGGAAGGTGATGCTAAGAGGGCTAGGAATAGTGAGTATAGCTACTCTCAGCAGAGGTCGAAGGGTGCCAACTGTTCTCATTATCGCCAGAAGAATTCAGCTCTAGCTCCATCATCTGCTAGTGCCCCATAGCCTAAGTTCAAGAAAGATAGACGGGATAGAGCGTCTGGCTCTAAGTACCAAGGTACAATTACTAGTGGGTGCACTAACCCAGTATGCAAAAATTGTGGTAGGAACCACCAGGGTGAGTGCCTAGCGGGTAGTGGAAATTGCTTTGAGTGTGGTAAGCCAAGCCACAGGATGAGAGAGTGCCCTAAAAATTCTCAAAAGGGTAGGGACACTGGTTCGCAGAATCAAGCCAACTCTACAGTGAAAGCTGTTGTTTTAGGCAAACTCGATAAGAGGTAAGTGATCATCCCAATTACCTTTGAAATCAATCACACACGCTCTCAACATATCCTCCAAAGTCTGAATAGTATGCTCTGCCTGACCGTATGTCTGAGAATGAAAAGCTGTGCTAAGCTTCACCTTGGTACTAAGACCTTTCTGAAATGACTTCCAAAACTGAGATGTAAACTGAGGACCTCTATCAAAAATGATAGACAAAGGGACACCATGCAATCGGACTATCTCCTGAATGTAGAGTCTGGCATAATCATCCACTATATCCGTAGTATTAACAGACAAGAAATGGGATGACTTAGTCATCCGGTCAATAATCACCCAAATCGAATCATATTGCCTCCGAGTACGAGGCAAACTCGTAATAAATTCCATATTGATTGCTTCCCATTACCAAGTGGGAAGGTCAATATCTTGAAGCATGCCACTTGGCCTTTGATGTTCCACCTTTACGTGTTGACAGTTGGGACACTCAGCCACAAATCCGTCTATGTCCTTCTTCATACCATTCCACCAAAAGACTTCCCATAGATCAGATACATCTTAGTGGCACCCGAATGAATAGAGTATCTAGAACTGTGAGCCTCAAACAAAATATGCTGTCTCAATCCATCTACATCTGGAACACATAACTGACCCTGGTAACGAAGCACACCATCTCCCCCTTGGGAGAAAACCTCAACCTTTTGCTGACTCACTGCACCATTAAGTTGAAGTAGAACGAGATCTTAGTCTTGCTTGGATTTCACCTCAGTCAACAAGGATGATTCGACACCATTAGTCAAAATCACACCACCTTCGTTCGAGTCCATAAGGCAAACACCCAACCGAGAAAGCCTATGAACTTCTTTAACCAATTCCTTCTTTCCATCTTCAATTAAGGCCACACTACCCATGGAAAATCTACTCAAAGCATCTGCCACAACATTGGCTTTACCTGGGTGGTAAAGCACACTCATATCATAATCCTTAAGGAGCTCAAGCCATCTCATTTGTCGTAAATTCAACTCCTTTTGAGTGAACACATATTGAAGACTCTTGTGATCTGTGAACACATCAACATGCACACCATACAAATAATGTCTCCAAATCTTCAAAGCAAAAACCACGGCCGCTAGCTCAAGATCTTAAGTAGGGTAGTTCTTCTCATGAGTCTTAAGCTATCTAGAAGTATAAGCAATCACCTTACCAAGCTGCATCAAAACACAACCCAAACCAATCCGAGAAGCATCACAATACACAAAAAAATCATCTAAGCCCTCGAGTAGATCTAAAACTGGAGCGGTGGTCAATCTAGTCTTTAATTCCTAAAAACTTTTCTCACAAGAGTCGAACCACTGAAACTTAACCTTTTTCTGAGTCAATCGGGTCAATGGGGAAGCAAGGGAAGAAAACACTTCCACAAACCTCCTATAGTAACCGGCCAAACCCAAGAAGCTTCTAATATCGGATGGGGAAGTGGGTCTAGGCCAGTTCTTTACCGCCTCAATCTTTTGAGAGTCAACCCGAATACCATCACTAGTCACAATGTGACCCAGAAAAGCAACAGACTGCAACCAGAACTCACACTTGCTAAACTTAGCAAACAACTGCCTATCCTTGAGAGTTTGCAACACAACCCTCAAGTGATCCGCGTGCTCCTCCTCACTCCGAGGGTAGATGAGGATATCATCAATGAAGACAATCACAAACATATCTAAATACTGTTTGAACACACGATTCATCAAATCCATAAAAGCTGCAGGAGCATTCGTTAGACCAAAAGACATAACAACAAACTCATAATGACCATACCGAGTCCTGAAGGCTGTCTTCGGGATATCACATTCCCGAACTCGAAGCTGATGATAACCGAATCTAAGGTCAATTTTGGAGGAGAAACTAGCGCCTTGAAGCTGATCGAATAAGTCATCAATCCTAGAAATGGGATACTTATTCTTGATTGTGACCTTGTTCAATTGGTGGTAATCAATACACATTCTAAGAGATCCATCCTTCTTCCGAACAAACAAGACTGGGGCACCCCAAGGAGAAATACTAGACCTGATGAAACCCTTATCAAGCAAGTCTTTCAACTGATCTTTTAACTCTTTAAGTTCTGTGAGGGCCATTCGATAAGGAGTAATAGAGATAGGTTTCATGTTCGGAAGAAGATCTATGCCAAAGTCAATCTCCCGCTCAAGAGGGACACCGGGCAAACCATCGGGAAACACTTTGGGAAACTCATTTACTATAGGAACAGACTGAAGAGTTGGGGTTCCGGACTCCGTGTCCATGACCCAAACTATGCGATAGAAATAACCCTTAGAAATCATCTTCCTAGCCTTAAGATAGGATATGAAGTGACCTTTCGAAGAAGAGGGACGACCTTTCCATTCTAGGGACAGGTGCATTAGGAAACTTGAAACTAACCACATGAGTGCGACAATCAACTGAGGCATAACATGCATACAACCAGTCCATACCAAGAATAACATGAAAATCAGTCATCTCTAACTCTACTAAATCCGCTGAAGTGACTCTATGAAGGACTGAAATAGGGCAATTTTGGTACTCTTTCGGCTAGAATTGACTCACCAACAAGAGTAGAAACATGAAAAGGTTCTAAAAGCAATTCAGGACGAACCTCGAACTTACAAGCAACATAAGGGGTTACAAAAGATAATGAGGCACTGGGGTCTAACAAAGCATACACATCAAGAGAAAAGTTTAAACATACCAGTAACCATATCTGGAGAACTCTCCTGATCCTGATGGGAAGACATAGCATAAAGACAGTTCAGGCGCTGACCACCAGAACTAGAAGCTGCGCCCTGTGGGGCTGGTCTACCTCCTGAAGCTACTGGGACAGACTGAGTCCTACAACCTCCCTTTCCCTTCTTAGACAAAAGGCAATCCCTGATGCGATGCCCAGCCTGACCACATCAAAAATAACTACTGGAACTGGCCAAACACTCACCAACATAACTCTTCCCGCACTTAACACAAGTTGGGTAGCGAGGTCCCTTAGTAACACTACCTTGAGACTGGGAATAGGAACCAGATCCTCTACCCCCTGATCATAATGAGGCTTCTGAGCCTGAGTAGGAGCACTAGAAGAAGAATGAATGGATCCTGATGATTTCTTTAGGAAAGAAGAGCGATGTCCACCTCCTGACCTGTGATGATCAAAACCTAATCCCTTGGATCGAACCCTCTTGTTTTCCCTAGCCATCTACCTAAGCTTGTCGCCCTCAATCTGATGAGCATGAGTCATGAGTCGATAAATGTTCATGTCACTCAACAACAAAGCAAACCTACACTTCTTCTTCACCACATTCGAAACCCCATATATGAACTTTCTCATTTGATCACGTGGGTCTGCTATCATGGAGGGAGCATATATAGACAACTGAGTGAACTTCAAACTATACTCTTGCACCGACATCGAACCTTGTCTCAAGTTCAAGAATTCTTCCACCTTCGCTTGTCTCAACTCACGGGGAAAGAACCTATCAAGAAAGACTCTCTCAAAACACTCCCAAGTAGTGGGGATCGCATCCCTCACTCTAGCCTCCTTCCATTGTGTGAACCAAATATGAGCTACATCCTTGAGTTGATAGGATGCAATCTCAACTTAATCAACCCCAACCACCTGTATAACCTCAAATATCTTCTTCACTTTATCAATAAAGTTGAGCGGGTCCTCACTCACTTTCAAACCCCAAAACTCAGGTGTGTTCATACGGATAAAGTCATGAACTCGGGCCGCTACCCCATCTTGAGGATGAGCGAGGGCAGGAGCATGTTGATTAGACTGAGTAGCCAAAGTCTAGGCTAGCAAGTGAAGAACATTCCTAAACTCATCATTCGTGACGTTGGGAACCTAAACTTGAGGAGCAGCATTCCGAGCGACTTGGGGAGGCATAGCACAATGAGGAGGCATAGTCTGAAACGCATAAGATAAGGATTAGAGGAACATTAAAGTTAAGCTCTATTGCACAACGTGATCATGAAAGAAGTGAAGTTTTTCTAACACATCTCATAACTTCTCTCTTATATGTGTGGCACGCTTCACACACATGAAAAAGACTCTACTCGATGCGGCTTTCAAACATCCTAGGATTCTTGAACCTGAGGCTCTGATACCAAGTTTGTCATCCTGAGGTTACTTCCTAGATATAACACGGAACTCGAGACCATGAGGATGTCAAGCTAACCCTTGGTCATAGCATTCTCAAGCATTCAAAGATAAGACATAGCGGAAGCATCGTAAGAGAATCCAAATAGAAAGCATAATCATATAAAAGAGAGTCGAATATGAAGTACAACTCAATAGTCATCCTATAAAATCTATGTCTGAAAATCCTCTACTACTATTATAGAGAGTTGATGGGATAATACCCCAACTTACTCGACAATTTAATACGTAAAGGAAGCATAAAAACTGAAATAATGTCTAGTCCTCAAACTATGAGGACTCACCAAAGCTACCTGGAGGGAGTGGCCTAGAACTCTAGCCACGAACCTGAGAAGGTATGCCTGAATCTGCATCATCAAAGGATGCAGCGCAATATGCGTTAGTACTATGGAATGTACTAAGTATGTGAGCAATGCATAAATAGAGCGAAACATGCTTTAAAACGTGTTTAGGCATAACCCATGCATAGTAAAGATCATGAGAAGATATCATAATGGAAATTAAATCATAAGGCAAAAGCCAACTTCAAAATGATAGTTCACAAGAGAGTTCATAATGCTTAGAAAACTTGAAAACATACATACGAGAGTTTCTTATAATCGACATGAGACCATGTGAGCTACATGGAATCTAACTATCTGACCCTAGTTAGCAAAGCTGACTTAGAACCTTGCCAAGGAACAAGTCACCATCTCCAACTATATAACCCTAGTTGGCAAAGCTGTCCTATGCCCCGCTCAGGCAAGGACACCATTCGTTAAGATGTGGATCCACTCTCATAAGCCTTTAAGGCACATTTCATTTCTTAACCTACGTTGGCAACATAGTTTCTGGGACTAAGGGCAATCTCACCCCGTCCAACTCGGTGCTAAATACTACTCTCAAAACATACATACATATAGCTCATAATCATATCATAGGGCATACTATCAAGCAAAATCTTATTGATAGAGCATGAAAACACATCGGTTATCATGCATCTTTCATATCATAGTTCGTAAAGCATGAAAACACATCGGGTATCATGCAACTTTCATAACATAGTTCATGAGGCTTAGCATAGCCATAATTTAAAACATGCTTTTCTTTCTAAATTCATACTTGAAGAATTAGGCATGCAATTTCATAAATACATAAAGGCCATGATATCTAATCATGCCAACTTTATCTTGAAAATATGCAATTTCATGGGTTCATGCTAGAAATCAACTTTCATGCTTGAGCTTTCAAAACCAATAAGAAAATCATAATTAAATCATGAGTAATCAATAAGAAACCATGAATTTAAACATAGAAACTGATTTCATAAACTTTTCTCAATTTTAGATCAAAACCCTAGTTTCATAACTTCATGAATCAAAATAAGAATTGGGGATTTTGGGCACAAGGGTGAAAGAAACCAATTGTTGAAAACCCATATACCTTGGTGGAAGATTACCCACTTCAATGGAAAAGATTAGGAGACTTGACTTGGAGCTTCAGAGAAACTTTCTCTTTTGAGTGAAGAATGAGGAGCTTAAGATAGACTTAGGATAATATGGGTGAAAATCCTTCTAAAAGTAGTCAAAACGACTTCACTTAATACATAATAGGGTGGGAAATGACCAAAATTCCCCTGGGAATTAATTGGGAAAAAGCTGGAAAATAGTCAACTTCAATGACCACGAGTGGAGTCTACGACTCGTAGACCTTTCCACGACTCGTGGTTTCCTTATCGTGGAAACTGCTCAAAAATTAAACCTGCAGAAGGCCTCCTGAGACTCAATAGGATGACTCGTGGAAGCTTCCACGAGTCGTAGAACCTAATCGTGGAACTCAGGGAAAATGACTGACCTATGATCAGTTTCCACGAGTCAACAGAATGACCCGTAGGAACTTCTATGAGTCGTGGGACCAAGTCGTGGAACTCAGGGAACATGATTGGCCTCTGATCAAGTTCCACTAGTCAACAGTACAACCCATAGAAACTTTTACGAGTCGTGGAAGTGACTCGTGGTTGTCAATACTGAGGTCAGTCTGCATGACTGGGATCACGAGTCACCTCCACGACTCGTGGACTTGACCTGTGGTCCCTGGAAGTCCAAAATTTTCTGCAAGTCTGAGTTTAAAAGCTGGATACATTCCCGGGGTGTTACAACTCATTAGTTCGAGGACAATAGACATGCTTTATTTCAGTACTTATTTCTAGTTTCAGATTTTATTAGAGTTAGCTGGGGAATGTCCCAGCAACTCCTATTTCAGTTAGATGGATTTCAGACCTAGATTAGACTTAGCAGATGTTGGTGTTACTTTCAGTTAACACTATACTATTTATATACAGACTTTTCGGTTCTTCCCATTTTCAGATATTAATAGTATTTTAGCTTTCGCATAGCGATTTTATCTTAAATTGCTTATTTTCATAGATATGCCATGCCATGGGTTAGCTTGGGGTCATTTATGACACTAAGCACCATGTTACGTTTAGGGGGTAGCCTCGAGGTGTGACAAACTTGGTATCAGAGCATCAGGTTCAAGTGTCCTAGGGTGTCTGAAAGCCGCGTCAAGTAGAGTCTTCCTCATGAGTGTGAAGGGCGCCACACTTATGGGGGAGAAGCCGTGAGATGTCATTAGGAATAATTTCCCCTCTTTCTTTTCCAGTTCGTGCTATAAAGTATAAACTCTATTTAATTTCTCCTCTATTCTAACTCATGCTCCTCGCATTTCAGAAAAATGCCTCCCAGAAGAGCGAACGCTAGGAACCAGCCAACACTAGCAGTTCCAGCAGATCCATTGAATGAGTAGGTTACGCATGCCGAATTCAGGGCTGCTTTTCAAGTACTTGCTCAGGCAAGCTAGGTCAACCAGCAAGCTGCAGCTCCAGCACCACCTCAAGTCAACACTACTGCAACCAAAATTTGGGACTTCACTCGGATGAACGCTCTAGAATTTCATGGGTCCAAGTCAGAGATAGACCCCCAAGAGTTTCTAGAGGATATTCATAAGGTGACAGATGTTATGGGTGTCACCCCAGTGGAGAGTGCAGACTTAGCTGCCTATTAGCTGAAAGGGGTAGCTTATACTTGGTACGAATAGTGGATGGAATCGCGTTGTGCCAATGCATGATCAGTGACATGGGATCTTTTCAAGACTGCATTTCTGGACCGGTTCTTCCCATTATAGCTCAGGGAAGCCAAGGTTCAAGCGTTCATCAATCTGAGACAGGATGACAAAAGCATGAAGGACTATGCTCTGAAGTTCACTCAGCTATCTAAGTATGCCCCGGCAATAGTAGCTGACCCTATAGCTCATATGAGCAAGTTTTTATCCGGCATGTCTGATGATGTGGTCAAGGAATGCAAGACTGCAATTCTCATGAAAGAAATGGACTTCTCCAGGTTGGTTACTTATGCTCAACAGATGGAGGAGGAAAAGATCAAGGAAAGGGACGGTGATGCTAAGAGGGCTAGGACAAGTGAGTATAGCTACTCTCAGCAGAGGTCGAAGGGTGCCAACTGTTCTCATTATTGCCAGAAGAATTCAGCTCTAGCTCCATCATCTGCTAGTGCCCCATAGCCTAAGTTCAAGAAAGATAGACGGGATAAAGTGTCTAGCTCTAAGTACCAAGGTACAATTACTAGTGGGCGCACTAACCTAGTATGCAAAAATTGTGGTAGGAACCACCAGGGTGAGTGCCTAGCGGGTAGTGGAAATTTCTTTGAGTGTGGTAAGCCAAGCCACAGGATGAGAGAGTGCCCTAAAAATTCTCAAAAGGGTAGGGACACTTGTTCGCAGAATAAAGGCAACTCTACAACAGCTCCAGCAGGTCGCCCTACTCAGCAGGGTGCCTCATCTGGTACAAGTGGTGGTCAGCACCAGGATAGGTTGTATGCTCTTCAGGCTTGACAGGATGAAGAGGACTCTCCAGATGTGGTCACGGGTATGTTATGAGTCTTTAATACTGATGTTTATGCATTGATAGATCCAGGGGCTACACTTTTCTTTATAACTCCATATATAGCAGTAAATTTTGATGCCAGTCCAGAAAACCTCCTAGAACCCTTCTCAGTCTCTACTCCAGTTGGTGACCCAGTTATAGCTAGACGAGTATACAAAAATTGCCCAGTCACAGTTTCCTAGAAAGTCATCTCAGCAGATCTTGTAGAGTTAGACATGGTAGACTTCGACATCATTCTAGGCATGGATTGGTTACATTCTTATTATGCCTCAGTCAATTGTAGAACTAGGATCATTCGGTTTTAGTTCCCTAACGACCCAGTCTTAGAGTGGAAGGGTAGTAACTCAGTGCCTATAGGTCATTTCATCTCCTACCTTAAGGCCAAAAAAATAATCTCCAAAGGATATATCTATCACCTTGTTCAGGTTAAGGATTCAAACTCTGAGACCCCAACTCTAGAGTCAGTCCCAGTGGTGAATGAGTTTCCAGAAGTGTTCCCAGAAGATCTTCCAAGAGTTCCTCTCAAAAGGGGAATCGACTTCAGAATTGATCTCCATCCAGATACCCAACCTATCTCGATTCCTTCCTATAGAATGGCTCCAGCTGAGCTTAAAGAATTGAAAGAACAGATGAAGGACCTGCTAGATAAGGGCTTCATCAGACCCAGTATCTCTCCATGGGGTGCTCCAGTATTGTTCGTGCACAAAAAGGACGGTTCCCTCAGGATGTGCATTGACTACCATCAGTTGAACAAAGCCACAATCAAGAATAAATATCCCATCTACAGGATTGATGACTTGTTCGACCAGCTTCAAGGCGCTAGTTATTTTTCTAAGATAGACCTCAGATCCGGCTATCAGAGATAGTGACATCCCAAAGACAACCTTCAGAACTCGGTATGGTTACTATGAATTTGTTGTTATGTCTTTTTGACTAACCAATGCTCCTGTAGCTTTCATGGACTTAATGAATAGGGTGTTCAAATAGTATTTGGACTTGTTCGTCATCATCTTCATTGATGATATCTTTGTTTACTCTAGAAATGAAGAGGAGCATGCGACTTATTTGAGTGTTGTTCTCCAGACCCTCAAGGATTGCCAGCTATTTGCTAAGTTCAGCAAGTGTGAATTTTGGTTACAGTCAGTCACTTTCTCTGGTCATGTGGTGTCCAGTGATAGCATCCGAGTTGATTCTCAAAAAATTGAGGCAGTAAAGGGCTAGCCCAGACCCACCTCTCCGACAGACATCAAGAGTTTCTTGGGTTTGGCTGGTTACTACAGGAGGTTCATAGAAGGATTTTCATCCATAGCTGCCCCATTGACCAAGTTGACTCAGAAAAAGGTCAAGTTTCATTGGTTAGAGGAGTGTGAGAAGAGTTTCTTAGAACTGAAGACCAGGTTAACTACAGCTCCTGTTTTGACCCTACCAGATGGTTCAGATGGTTACGTGGTTTATTGTGATGCATCCAGAGTTGCCTTGGATTGTGTTTTGATACAGCAGGGTAAGGTCATAGCTTATGCTTCCAGATAGCTTAAGGCCCATGAGAAGAACTACCCGACTCATGACCTCGAGTTTGTAGCGGTTGTGTTTGCCCTAAAAATTTGGAGGCACTATCTATATGGTGTTCATGTTGATGTATTCACAAATCATAAGAGCCTTCAGTATGTGTTCACCCAGAAAGAGTTGAACCTTCATCAGAGGAGATGGCTTGAGTTCCTCAAGGATTATGATATGAATGTGCTCTACCATCCGGGAAAGGCCAATATAGTGGCTGATGCTCTTAGTAGATTGTCTATGGGTAGCGTATCTCATGTTGAGGAAGAGACGAGAGAACTGGTCAGAGATGTTCATCGGCTTGCTCGCCTAGGAGTTTGCCTTATGGAAACAACATATGGTGGTGTGATAGTTTAGAATGGGTCAGAATCTTCTTTGGTAGCTGAAGTTAAGGAGAAGCAGGATAGTGATCCCATACTGCTTCAGCTGAAGGGTGCAGTTCATCAGCAAAGAGTAGAGGTTTTCTCCCAAGGAGGAGATGGTGTACTCCGTTATCAGGGTCGCTTATGTATTCCTAAGGTGGGTGAGTTGAGATAGCAGATCCTTTCAGAAGCCCATAATTCCAGATATTCCATCCATGCAGGTGCCACTAAGATGTACCGTGATCTATAGGAAATCTATTGGTGGAACGACATGAAGAGGGACATCGCAGATTTTATGGCTAAGTGCCCCAACTATCAGCAGGTAAAGGTAGAACATCAGAAACCAGGAGGTGTGACTCAGGAGATTAACATTCCTACTTGGAAGTGGGAAGTGGTTAACATAGATTTCATAACGGGTCTACCCCGTACTCGCAGGAAGCATGATTCCATTTGGGTGATAGTGGACAGAGTCACTAAGTCAGCTCACTTCTTAGCAGTCAAGACTACATATTCAGTGGAGGATTATGCCATATTCTACATCAGCGAGATAGTCAGGTTGCATGGGGTTCCCTTGTCTATCATTTCAGATAGGGGTCCTCAGCTTACATCTCATTTCTGGAGATCCTTCTAGAAAGGTCTTGGTACTCAGGTGAACCTCAGTACAACATTTCACCCGCAGACGGATGGTCAGGATGAGCGTACCATTCAAACTTTGGAGGATATATTGAGAGCTTGCGTGATCGATTTTATGGGTGGTTGGGATGATCACCTACCTCTCATAGAGTTTGCCTACAATAACATCTTCTATTCCAGCATACAGATGGCCCCATATGAGGCCCTCTATGGGCGTAGATGTAGGTCACCTGTTGGTTGGTTTGAAGTAGGTGAAGCAGCTTTGATTAGGCCAGATTCGGTACATGAGGCTATGGAGAAAGTTCAGCTCATCAGAGATAGGCTAAAGATAGCTCAGAATCATCAGAAATCCTATGCAGATGTTAGGAGAAGATACTTAGAGTTTGAAATCTATGATTGGGTTTTCTTGAAAGTGTCACCCATGAAGGGTGTAATGAGGTTTGGCAGGAAAGGAAAGCTCAGTCCCAGGTTTGTAGGTCCTTACAAAATCTTGAAAATGGTTGGTAATGTGGCTTATGAGTTAGAGTTGCCAATAGAACTAGCAGCGGTTCATCCAGTCTTTCACATTTCCTTATTGAAGAAGTGTGTGGGTGATTCGACCTTGATAGTACCTTTAGAGAGTGTGGCTGTGAAGGATAGCCTCACCTACGAGGAGGTTCCAGTCGAGATTCTTGACCGTCAGGTTCGTAGGTTGAGGAATAAGGAAGTCTCTTCAGTTAAGGTTTTATGGAGGAATTAGTCCGTAGAGGGAGCTACTTGGGAAGCAGAAGCAATCATGATGTCCAAGTACCCTCACCTCTTTTCCTCCAATTCAGTTTCAGCTTGAGGTAATAGTTCCTCTTCAGTCTCTCAGTTTACTCTTGTGTAATTCAGCCCCAGTACCTTGTTCCATCAGTTTTCCTTGCATGTTCATGGAACTCGGTTCAGTTAGATATCAGTTTCTAGTACTCAGTTGGTAAGGATTGCAGCTCTTCCCTTCCAAACTCAGCTTGCTTTGTCTTTATTTGAGGATGAATGATCCCAAGGGGGGAGATATTATAACATCCCAAAATTTAAACCAGCTTCTAAAACCCAGAACCTAACCCTGGTCAAGCCTTACGGGCTAGCCCACGAGTGTCGTGGACACGATGTCCCATTAGGGTGCCCATAGGAAGGGACCAGGAGTTAAGTTTCAGCTAGCTCCAGTCATACGAGGGACCTGATGGGCCGTCGGACAGCCCATCAGAAAGGTCCAGCCGCCCAGACCCAGCTATCTTTGCCCCGACGGGTTCACGCCATGGGCATCGCCAAGGCAATAGGCCATGGGTGTTGCCTATGAGAACCGTCCAGGGACCGACCCCCTCCTGCCCCATTCCGATGCTAGGGTCGATGGGCCGTCACAGGTCTGACGCCCGTCTTGCAGCCCGTCCGGTGGAGATTTCTCCAGAAAAAATTCCAGCCTTAAGTGGGGGCAGTTCGGTCTTTTTCCAATTATTTTAATTCCGATTCTAAGTTGTTTTGGGGGTAATTAAAGGATTTTAACTCTATTTTTCCTCATTACTCCTCAATCACTCATACTTAGCAAATCTCTCAAGAACAGAACGCTCTCTCTCAAGAACAAGGCAAAAAGGGGTTTCCTCCAAGTTCCTCTCAGAATCCAAAGATTCAACCGTGGAATCTTCACTCAGGTATGTGGGATTTCACTAGCAGGTTCCTTTCAACTATTAGGTCCCTAGATTCTAGAGAATCTTCAGTTTCGCCAAACATGTTTTAGACCTAGGGTTTTACATCCTTAGGGAATCAATGTAATTCAGTTCCTACAGTTCTTACGGTATTAATCACATGTTTCTTGGGAAATTAGTATAGTTCATGTACATAATTGAGAACCCTAACTTGTTATAACTTCCAGTACTTCACAAATTATACTTGTTAGGCAGGCTCAGTCAGGTAATCAGATTCCAGAATTTGAAGGTCATATCCTTCAGTATGTTTATGTGCATTCTCAGATTATATCAGTACTTTGAGCTATCCAGCACTTCAATTGCATTCGTTGCTTATATTCAGTTGGGAGTAAACTTAGCACCGAGTGAACTAAGGGATGAAGGCTCACCCATAAGTTTAGGCTGAGACTTTTAGTAGTAATCCCTAAGTTCCAAAACTACGGCGCCACCGTAGGTTCTAAAAGGGGTCACCCGTCAGATTAGGCCCGACACCCTTGTCCCTTGTGGACATCAGTAGTGGATCCACATTAGACTTGTTCGTACCCTTGGCAAGGTATGAACACCCTTCCATCCAGGGTTACAGGTTGGGGCACAGGTTGGCCCCATAGCTAGCTCAGCTTGGGGTATGTCGGTTAGTAGTGTCTCCCACAGTCAGACTTTTATTTGGATTGACCTTGTATCCAGCAGATGTATTATCAGTATTCAGTTCAGCATGTTATATCATGATTCATACTTGGTCATTGCATTCAGTTCAACTCTCAGTTTAATTGCAGCATGTTTATTTCATGATCATCTTTATATTGTCCAGCTTAGCATATATCCTGCATACTCAGTACATTCAAAGTACTGACACATACTTTTGTGCTACATTATTTTATGATGTAGGTCTAGGAACTCAGTATCCAGATAACACATAGTTCGACTTCTGGTCCGTACTCAGCAGCTCAATGGTGAGTCCTCATTAGTTCGAGGACAATAGACATGCTTTGTTTTAGTACTTATTTCTAGTTTCAGATTTTGTTAGAGTTAGCTGGGGCATGTCCCAGCAACTCTTATTTCAGTTAGATGGATTTCAGACCTAGATTAGACTCAGCAGATGTTGGTGTTACTTTCAGCTAACACTATACTATTTATATACAGACTTTTGGGTTCTTCTCATTTTTAGATATTAATACTATTTTAGCTTCCGCATAGTGATTTTATCTTAAATTACTTATTTTCATAGATATGCCATGCCATGGGTTAGCTTGGGGCACTTGTGACACTAAGCACCGTGTTGCGTCTAGGGGGTAGCCTCGGGGTGTGACAGTGCCCCTCAAACTTATTCCTTACTTTGATGCAGTGAGGGCACTACCCTATCTTAGTTGGGGGTGGCCTGTGATCCACACTCTATCTTTCTAGTTTAACTCGCTTTACTTATGGATATTATTGTGACCTCGCCGGGCTTGTTTTGTTGATTTGTTGGATACTATTATGCCCTTGCCGGGCTTGTTTTATTTGTTTGTTTGTTTATATATGGTTTGTGCCCTTGTCAGGTGTACCTTGTGGATTTGCACCCTCGTCAGGTTTTTATGTTGTGTGAAAGAATTTGATGGTTCAGTTTTAGTTTTGTTACTTGTTAGCTTCTTTTGTTATTTTGTATTTGAGATGTGGTTGTTGTAGGCCAGGGGAAGTTTGAGTACCCATTAGGCTAGATAGAACTTGTTGGGGGATATTTGTTCCGCAAATGAAGATGTGCGAATAGCACGAGCTTTGCATAGGCCCACTGTTTGGCCTGTGCATTGCACGCGCGATACGCACTTTGTTATATGCGAATCACATGTGCTCGGAAAATGTGATATTTGCTTTGATCCACCTTCTGTAGTCATGCCAATTTAGATAGATGAATTGGCCCAATGATAGACTGGGTGATGACATTCTTAAGGGAAAATCGTCATATTTTGATGTTTTGGTTGCAAATTAACTTGTTTGGTATTAATGCAGTAGTCTTGCATGTTAAGTGAAATAGGCATACCCTTCCAAAAAATTTGTGAAAAATGCATGGCAAAGAGTGATTTTGTGACAACTCTTTTAATCTTTTTGTGACTCTTGACTCATCATTAGTGGTGATAATGTAAAATAGCTCATCTTTGTTCTTGTAGGAAGTTAAAAATTGATCCTTCTTGAATAATTTGCATGCCATGTGTGGTGAAGTTTAGTTGAATAATTCTTGTGCATAAGTGTCGTCTAGAACTTGCCCGTAATATGATCCAAGGCGAAATTCTAGGTGCAACCTAGCTTGGAAAATGACCTTAGGCCCTTCTTGATACCACTTCACCCAAATAATTTCCTATGACATCAAATCCTAGTGAACCCCTTTGAGCTTGTGACCGTTCTTTGGCACCTTGACTTTTTTGGAACCTCTATTTTGGCACCCATCCTCCCTAATTACTTGAAAATGAAATGTAGGCTAAAAGCCTAAGTTTGGGGGGGAGTGAAAGACAACATAGGCAAATGCCTAAGTTTGGGGGTGCATGTGTTCAAATGAGAAGAAGAAAGGAAATGCGCTTCAATGTGCAAGGTAGCACCTCAAATAAGAATTGAAAATTGCTCCAAAAGTTCAATCCAATGAGCAAAATAAAAAGCAAAAATAGGTGCTACCAAGTGAAGGTGATATAAGGAGTTGAATGATCATGAGTTAAAAAGGAGAATCTTGAGTTGTGTAGGGAGAAATAAGGGGAAGTTGAAATTGAAAATGTGAGCGGTGTTCGAAATAAGAACAAAGAGCATTAGGGAGGTATAGTCACTTGAAACAAATGCGATCCTTACCTTAACTCTAGCCAACATCATAACCCGCAAGTCCTTTGTGATTCTGAGTTTGGCTACCCTACATTAGTGGCAATTTACATGAAGGGCATGCCTATAGTTCGACATGTGTGCACTTGAACTTCTTTGTGAGTGTGAGTGTTTGTATTTGTTCCTTGTGATTATCTTTGTACATAATGTGTTTTGAGACTTTCGTTCTTGTGAGGGCATGCGAATTAGAATGGTTGGTGATAATTGATAAACTTTGGAAAATGAATCAAATAAGCATGTTTTAGTAAGGTAGTGGTTTGAGTCACATCTTGAGGATTGGTTTTTGTCACTTGCTTGTCCTTATTTTGCCATTGCATAATTGAATTGTGTTTTGAATTGGAAGGAATGCTTAGAGTAATTATCATGTGATTGAGTAATCGTTAGTACCAACCGAAGTCACGTTTGGTGATTAAAATGGGTTTTCCTTGGCTTGTGGTATTGTCATTTGCACTTGTGATTTTATGCCTCTTGAGTTGGAATATTTGAGTTGCCTGAGGACAAGCAATAGTTCAAGTTTGGGGGTGTGATAAGTTGGTATTCTACCTAATTATTTAGCCTTTAAGCTTATACTTTTGCTAAGAATAAGTGAAAAAATACTGCAATTGACACGAATTACTTCTATTTTGCGGGTTTCTGTGTCTTAGAAGTGTTCGAGAAGAATTTGGATGGAAACAAGTCAAAAAGAAGTTATTCCGAGAAACAAGTATCTGGCATCTGCGCATGCCTTTACAAACGCGGAGAACTAGCCGCAAAAGCGAAGGCCAGCTGAGTCAAAGCTTCGCGAACGTGGTAGGCCACCCGCGAATGCAAAGTTCAACCAGACAGAGACTCTTCGCGAACTCGGCGGACACTGCGCGTAGGCGAAGAGGAAAAGCAACTGCGGGGGTAGAAATGGAAATTTCTCCTTTTGGAAACCCCAATTCACATAAAAACTCTTCCAAGCCATCTTGAAGCACATCTTTGGCTAATATTTGGAACTTTTGGGCAAGCTTGGGAGCAAGTTCTTCATCCAACACCATAGGAGTGAAGATTTGGAGGAATTTATTGTAAAATCTTTAGTTTCCAATCTTTAACTCTTGTTCTTAATTGCTATTTTATTGGTGTGTTTGTTGACTTGAGATTTTGGGTTTGTATTAGAGATAATAATTGTTTGGGTATTGAATTCATATATAGGTTTTGCTCTTGTTTGATTATTTGGGTCTATTGAATCCTCCATACTTGAATTTATAGTCAATGGTTGCAAACATTGACTTAACTTTCTAAATTGGGTTTTTGCTTGAGAGAGGATTTCCCTAATTCGGGAAGATTCAATAGTGGGGATTTGGGGTATCCACTAGAAACCAAGGCTAGAGATAGTTTGGTTGCCGGAAACTCCCATCTAAGAGTTTGGGTTAGAGATAACCCAACTGACCCAAGTTATTTAGTTGGTTTATTTATTACTCGTGGTGATTCAAGAGAACAAACGAGATATATGCTAGATTGGTCGAAATACGGTTAGACATACCTTCAACCAAGACTACCTAGGTGTTAATCGGGTGCATGTCTTGTGAATTAAATTTCCATTCCCAATTCTCCCTTGTTATCCTTGCTTGGCGAAAGCAAGGTCAAAGCCATGGATCGCTTTATCTTTTATTTGATTTTGTTTTATCTTTAGCTTTAGTCTAAAAAGCCCCTTTTAGATATCTTTTCCCTTTTTGTTATTTGAACTTCAATAAGTTGCTTAGACTCTTTATTAGCTCGATCGCGACTACATTGTTCCCATGTGTACGACCCCGACACTCATTGGGAATTATAAATTTTGTTTTGCTCTGATGATCGCCGTGACCTCCTACTTGGAGAGCACAATTTGAGCGTTATTAGAGCACCACCCCTAGCCTGACCACCACCTTTTCTAGCCGGAGGCTGTACTACTCGTAAAGGCTTGGCCGGCTGCCCTGTACCCTGCTGGGGGCAATCTCTAGCAAAATGACCAATCACACCACAAGTAAAACAATCCCCTAACGACCTACTCTATCGGGATGAACCAGCAGAACCCGTATGTCGACCATGACCTGACGCCCCCGAAGCTGTACCCCACAAAGACTGACCGCTATGGCCCTGATGTCTACTCTGACCCTGCTCGAACTGGGTACTACTAGAAGTCTGAAGTAAAGCCTGAACCGGTTGGCTGGACTGACCCTGGTGCTACTGTGGCTGATAACCCTGGCACCACTGGCCTGAACCTCTACCACCATGCCTGAAACCGCTTTAGCCACCATGATGTTGAGGCCTCTTATCTCTGGCCCACTGATCATGTCTCTGTAAGTCCTCCACAGTATGGGCATAGTCTGCGATAGCCTGAAATGACCAACCACCGGTAACCATATCTCAGCTGGCTGCCTAATCTCTGGCCTTAAACCCTATACAAATCTGTGAATCCTATCTCCCTCGGTAGGAATGATCATAGCTCCAAATGGTGCTAGCTGATGGAAGCAGGTCTCATACTCTGAGGCTGTCGTAGAATCCTGCATAAGACGAGTAAACTGCTCCCTGTGACGCTCACGATCACTCTGAGGCAGGAACTTGGCCATAAGGACCTCATAGAACTCAGACCAGGTCAAAGGAGGCAATGTAGAAGATCTGCAAGCAACCTGTGCCCTCAGCCATAACTTTGCTGGACCCTCCAGATGATACATAGTATATCTAACTCCATGAGTCTCTAGCAATCCCAGATGGTGTAACATCTCTTCACAGGCAGTAATGAAGTCATGTGGGTCTGGACCCGACATACCAGTAAACCTCGATGGTGCCAATCGCAAGAACCTACCCAAACCCTTCTGCTCCCCATCTCTCATGGATGGGCGAGGAGCAAGAGGCTGTGCAACTGAAGGGATCGGAACAACCTCAGCACGGAGAGCCACAGTAGCAGGCTGCACTCCTAAACTCTGAATACCTAGGGCTGCCCCCTGAGCGGGTGTCTGTTCTACCTCCGAAGGTCGCTCTCCAATCATACCCAATCGATGAACAAGTAAACCCCTAATATCCAAAGACTAAGCTGGGCTGAAGCTGGCACAGAAACTGGTACTGGAGCTGGTGGTACCTGGGCTGCCCCCGGGTCCACATGCTGCTGCTCTGGAGCAAACTCTGGCTCGTAGTTATACTCGGGCTCTACCTCAACTCTAGCAGCCCTAGCAGGTGCCGCTTCTCTGGGGCGTCCACGACCCCTATTTCTACCCCTACGACCACCCCGACCCCTTGTTAGAGTCAGAGGTGTAGGGGCAGGAGGCTCTTCTTCGCCAGAAGCTAAAGATCTCGTATGAACCATCTGCGAAAGAGTGAACCAGAGTAAGTAAGATTTCCAGACACTTCCAAGGATACTACGCATGAGATAGAAACAACAAAAGTCCAATTTTTCCTAAAATGTCACTATAGCCTCCCGAAGATTGAGTACGGACGTCTGCGCCCCGATCCGTAGGACTCTACTAGACATTGGCTCCTATACCGATGACACCGGTGAACCTAGGGCTCTGATACCAAGCTATCACGACTTGATTTCTCGGTCATGATGGCACCTACAACCCCCCAGTAGGTGAACCAATCCCTGTAGCCCGGAATGATCAGTAATGGGCTACTATCTAACAAGCTAAGCGGAAGAACAATTTAAATAAGTGGAAGCAAGGGTAGAAGATGAAGAAAATAGATAACATGAATAATATAAATATAAAGTGGAAGCTAAGCCAAACCCAAAACCTGGTATCATAACGTATAAGAGTCGGATCTACATAAATAGTACAAGGGTCCAAAATAATATACACAAAGCTGTCTCCGAGTAGGAATAGAGTACATAATCAAAGACAACTAAAAGCTAAGCTCTGGTCGCCAAGTGATTACCCTCAGTCCAGAATATCACCAAAACAACACCTCGCATGAGTCTCCATGAGCTAACGGTGATGGCCCACACTAAGATCTGCACCAGAAGATGCAGAGTGTAGTATAAGCACCAAATGCAAAGCATAAGGTACCTAGTAGGTATCATAGGCCGACTGGGCATATATAAGATAAAAGCATAGTAACATACATAATAAAAGCAAGTAGTCACAGAAATCAATGAAAAGTACACAGGAACTAGCCCAGAGGGAAGACAACTGAACAACATACAAGGCTAGCAAGTAGGAGATATACAGACAGGCACAGGTGAAAGTAAGAAATGACGTACCTAGGATACTTACAACAACAGTATATACATAACAAGTTCTAGAAACAAACGGTATACCGGTAACCTCAAGTAGAAGGAAAGGAAGAGGAGAATGGAGATAGACATGCTTGAAAACAGGAATCAATAACCCAACTAGTTATACCAATCTCAAATCCAACAAGTAACAACTCAACCGTATATAATCTTATAAGCATAACCGTAATAGAGGGATAACACAGCGATAAAGTAATAAGAGACTACCTACAGTCCCCCGGCCACTCATACAACCGAGGAACACAAACAAGTGAAAACAAAACCCTCCGACCGCCCATACAACTAGAGCGTACACTCAACAAACATCAAACAAGGGTGGAGCCTCAAACAATGAATGATATAATGCATGAAGATCTCAGGTTAAATGGTGTCTCTGTGTGTACCCCTTCAGGTGCTGATCGGGCCTAGCAGGTGGGTTCCATAGAAAGATACTGCCCGTATACCTCTACTCTACCGTATACCCTCCCTCTGGCACACGCAACCCAAATCCCCAGGACCAAACAACAAGGTCCATTGAGGTCCCGGACCCCATACTAAAACTCAGTATCAAAACATGTCATCTGGAAGCAAGTCTGGGTTCAAGATAGAGACTCAGTCTTGAATATGCATTCCTAGACCCTGTCCAGGACTAAAGTAGTGAAAAGATATCTCAAAAACCCCTCCAAGGGTGCTCGAGCATAACCAGGTCTAAAATAGTAGAAAGTCATCTCAGGTGCTCGGTCTGACCGAGACTAAAATCACCCTAAATTAGTAGAAAACTCAACTAGCACCTCGGCCCTGCCGAGTCTAGCATTAATGGAAAAACTAGTGATAGAAATCATAATATAACCTCCTCTTACCCCAAGAAGATTCACAAGTTCTATCAAACCATTTCCAATTCATTTCCATCGAAAACAGGCCCCCAAGGCCATGCAAAGTTTAGAAAATTAACACCAGTAAGCCCAAAGCCAAAACCATAGTAAAATGCAGGTAAATACTCTTTATATGCATGGAAATGATATGATCAAACACAAATAGCCACCCAGCAGCTCACAATCAACCTATCGGCTCTGCACAGGCTCCAAAGCTACTCAACAAGAATAACCAGCCTAGAAGGATATTTCTATGTCTAGGACTCGCGGACATTCCCAATAATCCACCTTCTATGTTTCAGAGTCAACAAGGCCTTACAGGACCACAAGGATGAATAAAACGTATCAAGCAAGTACTACAAACATCGGGGGAAGGAAAGTAGGTCAGACATGAATAAAGCGGTCAAGGTCTGTGGTATCAACCTAATAACCCAACCCAAGGATGCCAGCTAGTACAATTTTATCATATATATGCTAAGTCTAGGAGTTTAGACTATAACATACTTGTCATCCAATGACAAGCTGCCCGAACAACAACGTCCAAGCCTGAATCACTCCAAGAGATCCAGAATGACAATAAAACTATCATAAGCATAAATAAAATGTTAAAATGAGCCTAATGATACCCATGTTACTACAATTGTATTCGTATTGAAATTCATGCCAAAAACGGGCCTGCGAGACCCACAACCTAAAACCAAAAATGAAAAGTAGCACGATGACCACCCCAAAGCCAAGATGACATGCTCCAAAAATCAAGAAAATGAGGCAAAAATTTCAGGTTAAAATAGCCCCTACTAGACAAGAACCCAATTTAAGGATTTAAGGAAAGGAAAATGGAGTTTAGGCAAGAATTACCTACCAAGAAGCTGGAATTTCCAGCCATGACGGAGAATTCTTCAACCCACAACCATGCAACAGCTAAGAGGCAGATTCTACCATAAAAATCCAAGCTTGGATTGAGCAACAATGGTGGAATTTAGGGAAATAACAAGAGAATTCAAGTGAGGGAGAAAGCTTACAAATAATCGGAGAATCACTAATAGACGATGAACAAATGTTTTCCCCAATGCTAGGATTGATATGGAGCAAGTTTGGGAGAGAGTTAACTATTTGGAGCTGGGAAAAGTTGAGCAAAGTGCTGGAAAAACGAAGAGAGAAGTTTATATACTGCCAGGGGTCCTTCATCGCGATCGCGAAGGAACCCCTCTGTCACGCCCCAAATTAGGGGAGGCACGACTGGCACTCGATACTTTACTCGACTGAGTTAGACACTGAAACATACTAGCTAACTAAGCTGTGAGCCCAAAAAGTTGGGCAGCATAACATCTGAAATACCAAGCCTGGACCGTTAAGGTCATAACCTGAATGAGAACAAGTCTTATAGACAAAGGTAGACAAGCCAAAAATAACAAAGTGATGGCTGGCCAACGAGGTCGCAACCGAAGACACACATACATACATATATACATACATGCCCAACCATGGGGTTGGAGACTGGAAGCTGCAAAAAGAAACCTAGAATACCATATCCACAATAGCCTCTAAGAGTGTCATAAGCACTAGTCGGGACAAGGCCCCAACTATACCCAAACTGTACAACAAAAGTAAACACCCTCTTATAGCCCCCGGAAGAGGTGGAGCTTACCAACTCACAGCTAAACCCCGAATCCTAGTGGAGGGGTCGATCAGAATCCCTACCTGGACCTGCACGTACGAAACAAAATGCAGTGTCCCCAGGATATGGGACGTCAGTACGAATAAAAATGTACTTGTATGTAAGGTAAAGAGTAGAATCATAAATGGTTGCTGTAAAAAAAGTAATAAAGATACCACCTGAAACTGAAACTCTGATAGCTTCCATGGCCGACATCTGACCTTATAGAAATTAAATATGCATGGTATGCTCGTGTAATCATATGTCCTGAATATATATATATAAATACAAATGAATGTCGTACGCAACCAAGTGGTAGCAATGGTGGTGTCTTCCGGTAGCCAACCAAGATCATATCTTCTAACTCGTGGCCATCTGTGTCTCATATGTATAAATATAGGAAATAGGCCCCATACCTCCAGATTATAGCTCGAGAGTCCGATGCATAGCATGTTATGTCATGGATGCATAATGCACATATGTCATCATAATTATGTTGCCAATCTTGGCCCGTTGGTACTCTTGTTCTCATAATCTCGTAATTACTTTCATATAACGTGTAAATGCCTCGTAGAATCTTATGTGCTATTAGAATAAATTTGAACACTTAACTCGACTTTAGAAAGGTAAATTAAACATGAGGATGTTTATAAAGAGCTTAAGGTGCTTCACTTAGTTTCTATATAGGTTTCCCTAATAGTTTGTAAAAGAAGGTATTTCAAAAATTGAGTCCTTTAGTAGTTTAAATATATGAGTTACATTTGAGAGTTTTTAAAATCGACGCATTATTTTAAAGTTTTCAAAAAATCATTTTAGCAAGGAAGGAGGGCTGGTTGTGAATTCTTAATGTTCCTTTGCAATCATTTTAAATCACAATACCCAAAGAAGAACAAGAACTCCTACATATTGGCATATAGTTAAGAAAATTGACAAAATGACATATAGATGTCGAATATCCTATATAACTGAACAAGTGGAATATCATCATAACAATACCACAAAAATACTTCAGTTGCGATCCTAATGCCTTTCACAGAAGGTCTTTCTAGCAGTAGAATAGTAAAATACCGCATTTGACGATTTAGGAATTTTCTAAGGTTCGTGCTCAAAGGAAGGACAACGCTTAGCCTTAACATACCTTTCCAACGAACGCCCAAATGCCCGTAGTTCCTTCACGGAAGTTGTTTCTTGCATCCTAATCTTCACAAACACTATATATACGGAGCTTATACACACCTATAAATAGTTCATAATTAAGCTTAAATTGGCAGATTTTCCATAGGATCATAACTTGACGAAACGTCCGTAGAACTTCGTAAAAATGATCATAAAAGAATCCCTAGATGGTTACCTTAGCAAACCAAGTGTAAATCTTGAAGAAACACCAAGAAATACCAAGTCCTATCTGCTGAAAACAGCTCCAAACGTGGCTTATCGAAGGGGAAAACGGTTGCCACGCGTAGAGATCACGTTTCTAGGCATGGGGGAAAACTTTAGCGATAGAAATCACCCAAAATGCACCTTGATCACTCAAGAACTGCCTTGTAACCCTCTCCTATGTTTCTTCCTGTTTCAGAAATGTTTTTGGAATGTTTTTACGACTTAAAACGTCAATAGGCATATATATCCTAATCTTGACCTGACCCGGTTCGCGACCCGGTTTCAGCATAGACAGTCCGCGGTAAAATAGTCATAACTCTTTACTCCGAGGTCAGTTGGATGTGAGGTTTTATGCATTGGAAACTAGACTCGTAGACTTTCAATTTGGTAGGTTGTAGGCCCTCTAACTCTTCATATATTGGGAGAAAAGTTCCAAGACATTTGACCCAAAGTTCAGAAAATTTATTAAGGAAACTTACGGTAACTATTGCTGACTTTTTTTTGGCAACTTGCTTGACTTCAAAACTTAACATATGACATTGAGCAATAATAATAACTCATAACACATCCTTATTAGCATATCATATACTCTTAGTATCATCCCGAAGCTACAGGTTAGTTTAAACTTTCCAAACGAGCAAGGTGGTACACGAGACATTTCTTTAACTCAAACTTTTGTCTATGGGCTCTCCTTGACCTAAGACTTAGTTTAATTCTTTGATATCACTACCCATTTACAATATTATCCTTCTGATGTCCACACCAAATTATATACACCTCATACACTTATGTCACGCTACATATATTATATGAAAAAAGATTACGGGGTCTCACATTCTCCTCCCCTTAAGAAAATTAGTTCGCGAATGGATCAAAAATATTCCTTGGTTGCATTCCTTTTCCACTAATATGTCATTTTCAAGGCCATATTATTTACCTTCACAAATCTTAATCCAATTCTGAAAATTTCAACTTCAAGATATCATATAGCTATCTCGTGACAAGACATATATATTGCCCTTTCAAGTTAATTAAAATCCAAGTATGTTGTTGCAAAGAAATAATTGTCAATTATTGAAATGTGACTCACCTTAAGTCGTAAATAGCTGGGGATACTTCTTCCTCATTTCCTCCTCAGCTTCCCAAGTCATTTCCTCGGCGTTGTTATTCTGCCATAACACTTTCACGGAAGCCACTTCTTTAGTCCGAAGCTTTCTTACCTGTCGGTCTAAAATATCCACTGGTACCTCAGCATAAGACAAGTCTTTAGCAACACGAATATCCTCAATAGGTGTAATACACGAAGGATCTCCAATGCACTTTCGCAACATAGATACATGAAACACAGGATGGACGACTTCTAATTTCGAAGGCAAATCAAGCTCGTATGCTACCCTGCCGATTCTCAAAATAATCTTATACGGCCTGACATACCTGGGACTAAGATTCCCTTTCTTGCCAAATTGCATGACGCCCTTCATAGGCAATACTTTCAGGAAAACCTAATCATCTACGTCGAACTCTAAGTCTCGCTATCGAACATCTGCATAAGACTTCTGTCGACTCTGTGCTATCTTCAACCGATCTCTAATAAGATTTACCTTCTCTATCGCCTACTGGACTAGATCAGGACCTAACAACTCTGCTTCCCCGACCTTAAAGTAACCAATCGGTGACCTGCACTTCCATCCGTATAGTGCTTCATAAGGAGCCATCTGAATACTAGCTTGAAAGCTATTATTATAAGCAAACTCAATAAGGGGTAGATGATCACCCCAGCTTCCTTTAAAATCCAAGATGCAGGCACATAGCATATCCTCGAGAGTTTGAATAGTATGCTCAGCCTGTCCTTCAGTTTGTGGATGAAAAGCGGTGCTCAGATTTACCTGAGTGCCTAAACCCTTCTGAAAGGATCTCCAGAAGTGTGCCATGAACTGAGCCCCTCGGTCAGAGATAATTGATAATGGGACTCCATGAAGGTGCACAATCTCCCGATGTAAAGTCTGGCATAATCCTCGACTGAATATGTTGTCCTAACTGGCAGGAAATGAGCAGATTTTGTTAGCCTATCAACAATTACCCAAATAGAAACATACCTCCGTGGTGTGTGAGGAAAACCAGTGATGAAGTCCATATTTATCATTTCCCATTTCCATAACGGAAGCTTGATATATTGAGTTAGGAGGCTTCTGATGTTCTGCTTTAACTTGCTGGCAGTTGGGACATTGAGCTACCATCTCGGCGATATCCCTTTTCATGCCATTCCACTAATAGATATGTCGAAGGTCTCGGTACATCTTCGTCGCTCCAGGGTGATCTGCATATCTAGAATAATGGGCCTCCGAAAGAATCTTTGCATGGAGCTCTCCTACTGTCGGTACACACAAGCGGCCTTGGTATCTAAGGACTCCATCTCCAGTCAGCTCAAATAAAGGTTGTTGCTATTGTGGAATCCCTTCCCTCAGTTTCATCATCTCAAGATCCTCGTGCTGTCTCTCTTTCACTTCAGTGACAAAGGAAGATTCTGCCATATTTTGAACGACAATGCCTCCTCCCTCTGCGTCTAATAACCGCACCTATAAATTAGCTAGTTGGCATAGATCTTTGGTTATTTTGACCTTATCAGCTTTAACGTGGCTTAGACTGCCCATGGACTTCCGGATAAGCACATCGGCAACAACCTTAGCTTTGCCGGGATGATATCAAATGTCAACATCATAGTCCTTTAGCAATTCTAGCCATCTCCTCTATCGTAGGTTCAACTCCCTTTGCGTAAATAAATATTAAAGGCTTTGGTGGTCGGTGAAAACATCAATATGAACCCCGTATAAATAGTGCTTCCAAATCTTCATGGCAAAGACAACTGCAGCCAACTCAAGATCATGTGTAGGATAGTTTTGTTCATGTTTCCGCAGCTGTCTGGAGGCGTATGCGATAACCTTTCCATGATGCATAAGAACACAACCTAGGCCAATTCTCGAGGCATCGCAATATACAACATAACCCTTAGTGCCATCCGGAAGAGTCAAGACGGGGCATTAGTAAGCCCAAAAGACATGTTAAGGAATTCAAAATGGCCATACCTCATCCTGAAAGCTGTCTTAGGGATATCGACATCCCTAACTTGCAGCTGATGGTAACCGAATCTCAAGTCGATCTTGGAAAAATATTTGGCACCCTGTAACTGGTGAAACAAGTCATCAATCCATGAAAGAGGATATTTATTCTTGATCGTGACTTTATTTAGCGGCCTATAGCCAATACAAATCTGTAAGGAGCCATCTTTCTTTCGAACAAATAGCACCGGAGCACCCCACGGGGATGTACTTGGCCTGATAAAGCCTTTATCAAGCAAGTCCTTCAGTTGTTCCTTCAATTCCCTTAGCTCCGCAGGAGCCATTCTATAAGGGGGAATGGATATAGGCTGCGTATCAGGAAACAAGTCTATAGCAAAGTCAATTTCCCTTTTTGGGGGAATTCCTGCAAGATCATCAGGGAAAACCATCGGAAATTCATTCACAATAGGAACCGACTGAAGAGTCAGTGACTCCTTATCCGTATCCCTGACATGAATTAAATGGTATATACAGCCTTAAGCAATCAACTTTTGAACCCTAAGGTATGAAATAAACTTACCCCTGGGCGTGGCTGCATTACCTTTCCATTCCAAGACTGGCTCACCTGGAAAATAAAATCTGACCACTTTCGTACGACAATCAATATTAGCATAATAAGCTATCAACCAGTCCATACCCATAATGACATCAAAGTCTAGCATAGTCAATTCAACTAAATCAGTAGATATGGGACGGTCATTAATTAACACAATATAGCCTCGATAGACACAACTAGCTATAATAGAGTCACCAATCGGCGTAGACACCTTGATTGACTGCGGCAACAACTCAGATCTCATGTAAAGCTTACCAATAATAAATGGATTAATATATGAAAATGTAGATCCAGGATCTATTATTGCGTAAATAGCTTGAGAAAGTATCGTCAATATACCTGTGACAACATCCGGGGATTCCTCTGAATCCTGTCGGCCTGTGAGAGCATAAAAGTGGTTCTGGTCACCGCTGGAACCTTAGATCTCTCCTCCACCTCTCCCTCTATCATGACCCTGAGTAGACTGTGGGCCTGGTCAAGGGGGGCAGACAGAAGGTGAAGAGGCTGCTGCGGATCCTGAAGGCTGAGCTGGTCCACCCATGCCTAACCCTGGACATTGGCTAATAAAATGTCCTGTCTGCCTACAGTGATAACATCCACCTGAACCTAGTCTACACTGCTCGGTGTGCAGCTTACCGCACTGTGTACATGGAGGGGTAGACAGACTTATCTGCCCATAACGCTCTTGTCGATGGCCCTCAGACTAGCCTGAGATCTGCTCGTGTCCTGACTGACTATAATGATCAAACCGCTGGCCTCACATCTGTGGTGGAGCACTACCTGTTGGGCATGGTAGATATCGAGGGACTGGGGGCCTAAAATCACCCCGTGGCTCCCTATAAGACCCCATAGTACGGGCCCTCTTACTATGCTCCCTGTCCCTGCGGGTGTCCCAAATTCGGTGAGAAAGGTCTTCTGTAGTCTGAGCAAAAGCATGTATGTGGGAAATATCTATATCATCCTGTAGGGATACTACCGTACAATCTCTGATAAGATGATCCCCCAAACAAGCCACATAATGATGAACTCTGGCCCTCATGGTGTGTAAAATATCTGGTGCATACCTCTCCAAGGAATTAAACCTATGGCTATAATCTTTGGCGCTCATATTCCCCTGCCTCAGACTGATAAATTGGTCAAGACAAGCCTCCCGAACCTCTCGTGGCAACTAATGGGCCAGGAAGGCCCCAGAGAAGTCATCCCACTCTGCTGGCGGAGCATCAGATCCTCTGGATCTCTCCTATGCCTCATACCACAAGACGGCTACATCACGTAGTCAAAAAGAAGCTAACTCCACAGCCTCGGTGATGGAGACATGCATTACCCTCAACACTCTATACACCTGGTCTATAAATTCCTGGGGGTCCTCGGTCGAACTAGATCCTGTAAATAATGGAGGAGACAGATGAAGAAACTCTCGTACCTTCGAGCTCTCTGCCCGACCTCTCCTAGACTCTGCTCCCGATCCTAGTTCACACTCATGAATAGCAACCATCCTAGTCAACAACTAAACCACCTCTCTCATCCCCTGCTCATCTGTCTCTAGTGGGGGAACAACAGGTGTTTGAGGTCTTGTGTCTCTAGTTGCCTCAGGTACCAATGGAACTGGTGGGGCTGGGGGAACTGCATCTCCCCGGGCTTCAGCAAGTGCTGGGGAAGCTGGAACTGGAGGTGCGGTAGACTCACTCTGTGCCTCCAAGGGAACTCTATCCCTCTGACCCAGTGGGGAATGACTGGTACCTTCCCTCGGATCCATGCCTATATCTTATTGTGCTATCTCTTGAGCGTAGGTACTCTGTCAGATAAGAAATACAAAGCATGATTTAGATGTCATATGTTCTTATAATTCCGCTCTATAGCACGATCTATCAATTGAAAGAATGTAACCACTCCTAAATTCCCGGTAGCCTCCTAGTTATAAGTGTGGTGCAAACACACACATAAGCAAGACTCTACTAGACATGGCTTGTGGACTCCCTAGGACACGACCTGCTCTGATACCAAGTTTGTCATGCCCCAAATAAGGGGAGGCACGACTGGCACTCGATACTTTACTCGACCGAGTTAGCCACTAAAATATACTAGCTAACTAAGCTATGGGCCCAAAAAGTTAGGTAGCATAACGTCTGAAATACCAAGCCTGGACCATTAAAGTGATAACCTGAATGACAACAAGTCATATAGATAGAAGTAGACAAGCCAAAAATAACAAACTGATGGCTGGCCAACGAGGTCGCAACCGAAGACACACATACATACAAATACATGCCCAACCTATGGGGTTGGAGACTGGAAGCTGCAAAAAGAAACCTAGAATACCATATCCACAATAGCCTCTAAGAGTGTCATAAGCACCAGTCGGGACAAGGCCCCGACTATACCCAAACTGTACAACAAAAGTAAACACCCTCTGATAGCCCAAGGAAGAGGTGGAGCTTACAAACTCACAGCTGAACCCCAAATCCTAGTAGAGGGGTCGATCATAATCCCTACCTGGACCTGCACGCACGAAACAAAATGCAGCATCCCCAGGCAACGGGACATCAGTACGAATAAAAATGTACTTGTATGTAAGGTAGAGAGTAGAATCATAAATAGCTGCTGTAAAAAAAGTAATAGAGATACCACTTGAAACTGAAACTCTGATAGCCTCCATGGCCGACATCTGATCTTATAGAAATCAAATATGCATGGTATGCTCGCGTAATCGTATGTCATTAATACATATATATAAATGCAAATACATGTCGTACACAACCAAGTTCTAGCAATGGTGGTATCTTCCGGTAGCTAACCGGGATCATATCTGCCAACTCGTGGCCATCTGTGTCTCATACGTATAAATATAAGCAATAGGCCCCATACCTCCCGATTATAGCTCTAGAGTCCGATGCATAAAATGTCATGTCATGGATGCGTAATACACCTATGCTATCATAATTATGTTGCCAATCTTTGCCCATTGGTACTCTTGTTCTCATAATCTCGTAATTACTTTCATATAACGTGTAAATGCCTCGTAGAATCTTATGTGCTATTAGAATAAATTTGAACACTTAACTCGACTTTAAAAAGGTAAATTAAACCTGAGGATGTTTATAAAGAGCTTAAGGTGCTTCACTTAGTTTCTATATATGTTTAACTAATAGTTTGTAAAAGAAGGTATTTCAAAAATCGAGTCCTTTAGTAGTTTAAATATACGAGTTACATTTGAGAGTTTTTAAAATCGACGCATTATTTTAAAGTTTTTCGAAAATCATTTTAACAAGGAAGGAGGTCTGGTTGCGAATTTTTAATGTTCCTTTTCAATCATTTTAAATCACAATACCCAAAGAAGAACAAGAACTCCTACATATAGGCATATAGTTAAGGAAATCGATATAGATGTCGAATATCCTATATAACCGAACAAGTGGAATATCATCATAACAATACCAAAAAAGTAATTCATCTGCAATCCCAATGCCTTTCACATAAGGTCTTTCTAGCAGTAGAATAGTAAAATATCGCATTTGACGATTTAGGAATTTTCTAAGGTTCGTGCTCAAAGGAAGGACAACGCTTAGCCTTAACATACCTTTCCAACGAACGCCCAAATGCCCGTAGTTCCTTCACGGAAGTTATTCCTTGCATCCTAATCTTCACAAACACTATGTATACGCAACTTATACACACCTATAAATAATTCATAATTAAGCTTAAATTGGCAGATTTGCCATAGGATCATAACTTGACGAAACGTCCGTAGAACTTCATAAAAATGATCATAAAAGAGTCCCGAGATGGTTACCTTAGCAAACCAAGTGTAAAGCTTGAAGAACCACCAATAAATACCAAGTCCTATCTACTGAAAACAGCTCCAAACGTTGCTTATCGAAGGGGAAAACGGTTGCCACGCGTAGAGATCACGTTTCTAGGCACGGAGGAAAACTTTTGCTATAGAAATCACCCAAAACGCACCTTGATCACTCAAGAACTGCCTTGTAACCCTCTCCTATGTTTCTCCCTGTTTCAGAATTGTTTTTGGAATATTTTTACGACTTAAAACGTCAATAGGCATATATATCCTAATCTTGACCCGACCCAGTTCGCGACCCAGTTTTAGCACAGATAGTCCGCGGTAAAATAGTCATAACGTTTTACTCCAAGGTCGGTTGGATGTGAAGTTTTGTGCGTTGGAAACTAGAATCGTAGACCTTCGATTTGGTAGGTCGTAGGCCCTCTAACTCTTCATATATTGGGATAAAAGCTCCAAGACATTTGACCCAAAATTCAGAAAATTTATTAAAGAAACTTACGGTAACTTTTGTCGACTTTTATTTCGCAACTTGCTTGACTTGAAAATTTAACATACGACATTGAGCGATTATAATACCTCATAACACATCCTTCTTAGCATATCATATACTCTTAGTCTCATCCCGAAGCTACATGCTAGTTTAAACTTTCCAAACGAGCAAGGTGGTACACGAGACATTTCTTTAACTCAAACTTTTGTCTAAGGGCTCTCCTTGACCTAAGACTTAGTTTAATTCTTTGATATCACTACCCATTTGCAATCTTATCCTCCTGACATCCACACCAAATCATATACACCTCATACACTCACGTCACACTACGTATATTATACAAAAAAAATTTATGGGGTCTCACACCATCGCGGTCGCGGAGACCACGCTGGCTAGACAATCGCGATCGCGAAGGCTAGCCACACAGTCGTGAAGAACAGAGAAGGAGGGACTTCATCGCGATTGTGACCGGCGATCACGCGATCGCGAAGAACACGGTGTCAGGCACTTCATCACGGTCGCGAAGGGTGAGTCTCGCAGTCGCGATAGAGGCTTGATGCCTGCACCTGCAACAAGGAAAAGTCTGTAACTTTCCAAAATTAGACGGGGCATTTCGGGCACAATTGGAAACCGATATCCAGAAACCAAAAGTGCTAACAGAGTGGAAACGACGTTTTAGACTCAACAGGATCAACGAAACTTCCATACGAGGTCATTTCGGAGAAATGTTGACCCAAGTCAATACTAACAAAAAGAAACTCAAAGGCTCGAAATGAGTCCTGCACACCCGGAACCCAAACCAACCACCTTGCCAACCTAAACTCATCATTCTGGAGCTGATGGAATTGTCGGATTTTGAATTCGACACTCCGATCATCGAAAGTTACCCAAAGTTACACTTTTAACACCGAATGACCTAAAAACAGAGAAAACCACACAAAACCCATGCTGGAAGTTCTCATGCCTCAACTGAAGGTCCAACTAGACCAAACTCAATGTTACGGAGCTAACGAAACTGTCAGAATTCAGTTCCGAGCACGTTAGCTAAGAAAGTTGACTAAAGTCAATGATATTCTAAGTTAAAGCTCTAAAACAGAAAAAGGCAAAACAATCAACCGAACGACCAGGGCACCGAACTAGCGGTCTCAACAAGCCACAAATGACTTGGGGCCGCTACAGAAAAGCTCTAACAGTACAATAAATGCATAAATGCGAAGATGACCAGAAGGGTCATCACAGAGCATTTTCAACACTCTATCAAAGTCTGGCATCATTCTGTGCATATGTTATTCGTTTTCTTTGTCAAGTCAAAATTGGCTACACGTCAACGTCTCCATTCAAAGATTCTTTCATCATATCTGAACGAAGAGAGACAGTAGTTGTTGACACCCAATTTTGGCATAATATTTTTCAAGTTAATATTTTTAAATCTTTTATTCATTAAATTGAACAGAATATCATTTTTCTCATATTTTTTCAATGTTAATACAATTTATTGATAATTATCCTCACTTTTGAAAATATTGAGATTTTTATCAAATTTTTATTCATTTTAGTTAATTTTCATTATCATTAATTTTGTTACAATCATTTTTCCATAAATAAATATTATTTAATTTTATTGAATCATCAATTATTTAGTTTTTACACAATCCATTAATACATAAAGGTGGAGAAGATATTTTTACACAAATAAATAAATAGCACATGGTTTTAGATAAATCATGGTTTTGAGCACATGATTTTGATAGCCCATAGTTTTTCAACAAATGGTTTTGCCACCTAGATGGTTTAGAGTTTAAAATATTTCTATAAAGTGTCTCATACACTCAACACACTCCTTGGTGGTGGAAAAATTTCCAAATTAGGCAAAGAAAAATGTTCTCCAAATCTCAATCAGCCACTGACCATCTCTTTTTGTTGTCTTGTTCGGCCAAGCTCACTAAAGCTCCGCCACTGACCCTACTGCCCCAAAATGAGAGACCTACCACCGGAGCTCCACCACCGAAGATCTAATGCACCAGCTAAAACCCTCCATCTCCTGTGAATAGAGCAGCCACACCAGGACCAAAATCTCCATCTTTGGCAAGCTCCAAACCACCACCATAAACAGCCACACCCTCTCTTCTCCTCCACACACCACCCACAAACCACCGCTACTCCCTTATCACTGTTCCGTTAAGAAACCATCCACACCACTACAAAAAACCCACTTCCTTCTTCCCTTTATCTGGCAAACAACAACCAGAAACCAACGCACCAGCCCACCTCCGACGATTAATTTTCGTTCATTACTAACACTTTTACTAAGTGTGTTTACAGGTACATAGAAATGCTTTTTGAAGAAGATATTCGAATAAAAATTCAAAAATGTTATAATTTTTTATTGTATTTATTTATTTTATCTAACGATAAGCAAATATTAGGCCATTTCATAAAAAATTGTCCTTGAATTTTTAGAGTTTTGGAGAGTCTTTTTCTCTAACTCGAAAGAATCAAGGCATTTATTTTATATCCTCAATTAAAAAAATATATTCAGCCGGGAATCACCGTTGTGGATTCTGAAGGATGCCTAACCCCTTCCCTTCGGAATAACTTGAACCCTTATTTAGAATCTAACTGATTGTGTAGACTAAAATTTGTTCAATTGTTAATAAGGTTTCCTAATTATCCTAAAATTAGGTGGCGACTCTCTTTCTTTTTAAATTAATTTTAATATAATTAATTATTTTTTATGAGTCCCGAAGTTGTGTCCTATCGGATATAACAAGAGGTTCTTTCCTCCATCAAAGATATTGCAGCTCAAACAAGAGATCTACAATTTCAAGCAGTTTAACACTGAAGCACTCTATGAGACATGGCTTATGTTCAATAAGAAGCTGAAATAGGTGTCAAATCACAGGATTTCAAGAGTGACTTTGATGGAGATCTTGTACAGGGCACTGAATGCAAATACCAAGGTGGTAGCTGACACAGTCACTTGGGGAGCTTTCATGGAAAATACTTATACAGAAGCTTCTGAGATGCTAGATAGAGTCACAAAGACAAACAGGGTTTGGCCAACTAGAGATTCTGAGTGTCCAATCGAAACTTATTCTGTTAGAAAATCCATAGACCAGCAACAATTACAGGAGCTTAGCCAAGAGGTCACAGGATTAAAGACAAGCATTGATATGATTGTGAAACATGTCCAACAACAGAGCTAAGAAGGTGAACATTAGTGGGTTCACAATGTAAAACACCAAGGCAGGATGAGTCCAAATCTGATGAGGAGGCCAAATTTCTAAATGATTAACTGGTGGGTTTTTGGGCCAATGACCAAGGGTCCAACTAGGACTCTTGGCGGGGTCAAAGAAATCAAGGTCTGAATAGAGACAGAGATAGAGACAACTACAACTAATCTGGGTATAGGGACAGGGGTAGGGGTAGAGATAGAGATGGTGACTGGAACAAGAAGGAAAGCTACAAAAATGCTAGAAGCGGTCTATATGTGACGTGAGGCCAAAAATATCTATATTTAATTATTATTTACCTCACATTTAGTCTTTTCATTATCGTTTTGAGAATTAATTTTAAAATTATTTTTATGTTGGGTATTTTTATTTGTAGAATTAAAATGGCATGAAAATGAAGAAATTTGAAGCAGAAACAAATTGAAAACAAAAAATCATATAAGGAAATCAAGTAAGCAGCTTAATGAATTAAAGTTAATATAATAATGTATATACGACCTGCAGATGTTGAATTGAAATGGAATTCAATTGAGAAGGAAATTGCACAAGTGTCAATTTTTGAAGACCTAAGCTATTGTTCACTATTTCTTTGAGGCAGCGCGGAAAAAGAATGCTGTATTGGCCAAAGCGGTGCAGGATTAATTTTTCCAGTTCATTTTGGATTCAGTTATTTTATTTAAGGCTTTTTTATATACTTATAAATATCCATGAGAATAATTTTTCTATAACTTTTTTGACCTACAAATAGCTAGGAGTCACCGTGAAGGTCGGAGAATTTTAATTTAATCTTTTTTTCTCTATTGTTATTTATTTTTACATTTTTATTTGGATGAATTATTGTAATTGCTACATGTCTATTTGGAATTAAACTTCCCGTTCTAGGATTATGGTAGCTAACTACATGATTATTGAAGTAGACAATTGATTCAATTATTTGTTTATCATATTAGTTATTCTTATATTCTTGTGCTTACTATTTTAATGCTTAGCTACCATTAAAATAAACCTATATTATCTTTGTGAATTCGGAAGAAGAATCATTGGGATAGAACGAAGAATATAGAGAGTAAGATCTTGTTAATGGTAAAATAAAGACTTGATTTACAGCTAGGATAGGAATATACCTAGATTGCCTTACTTGGTTACATAACAGGAAGATATATAAATGCATTCAGAATAAGATGTCATATCTCTGCTCAATGATGTAGTTGTGAGGCTATTATGGTTAGTGTGATGAACCTTCTGGTCATTTCTGCATTTCCGCATTTATTGTACTATTAGAGATTTTCTGTAGCAGCCCCAAGTTATTTATGGCTTGCTGAGGTTGATAGTTCAGTGCCCTGGTTGTTCGTTTGGTTGTTTTGCCCTTTTTCCTGTTTTAGAGCTTTAACTTAGAATATCATTGACTTTAGTCAACATTCTTAGCTAACGTGCTCAGAATTGAATACCGACAGTTCTGTTAGCTCTGGAGCATTGAGTTTGGTCTATTTGAACCTTTAGTTAAGGCCTGAGAAATTCCGGTGTGGGTTTTGTGTTATTTTCTCTATTTTCAGGCCATTTGGAGTTGAGAGTGTAACTTTGGGTGACTTTCGATGATCGGAGTGTCAGATTCGAAATTCGATGATTCCATCAGCTTCAGAATGATGAGTTTGGGTTAGGAAGGTAGTTGGTTTGGGTTCTTGGTGAGCCGGACTCATTTCGAGCATTTGAGTTCCTTTTCGTTAGTGTTGACTTGGGTCAACATTTTTCCAAAACGACCTCGTATGGAAGTTTCATCGATTCCTTTGAGTTTGGAATGTCGTTTTCACTCTGTTAGCATTATTGGTTTTTGAATATCAGTTTCCGATTGTGCCCAAAATGCCCCGTAGAATTTTCAAAAGTTGCAGAAAATAGTTGCAGGCCTGGCCTTCAGCGCCAACAGCGCCCAGGCAGCGCGATAGCTCTGGCCTGTGGACGGCCTTCAGCGCCGATGGCGCTGGCCTATGGACGGCCTTGAGCGCCGATGGCGCTGGCCAATTTCCAGCAGCTATATATTTTGCTGTTTTCATTTTTGCAGCTTATTTTCTCTTCTCTTCTCAACTCCAACTCCTAGAATACCATACTAAATTACTCCTACATCAATTCTAAACCTTGGGGAATCATTTGTTCGTCGATTATCCGTAGTTCCTTGTCTCTTGGTAAGCTTCTTCCTCACTTGGATTCTTTGATTTTCCTCTAAATTCCTCCATTGATGCTCATACCCAAGCTTGGATTTTTGTGTAGATTCTGCCTCCTAAGCTGGTGTATGTTCGTGGGTGTGGAGTTTTATCCATCTTGGCTTGAAATTCTATCTTTTCGGTAAGTGATTCTAGCCAAATTTCCAATTTGTAGCTCCTAAATTCTTCCTTCAAACCCCAACTTGAGCAGGCTATTTAGGCGGCTTCCTCTTGGCAAATTGTGCTCAATTTTGGAGCATGCTTTCTTGGCATCGTTGGGGTCATCGTGCTTCTTTTAATTTTTGGTTTTGGGTTATGGACCCTGCAGGCCCTCCGGTGACTCGAATTTCGACCCGGCTACAATGGTAGCAATATGGGTATTGTTAGACTCATTTTAACATATTATTTATGTTTATGATAGTTTGATTATCATTCAGGAGCTCTTGGAGAGATTCAGGCTTGAACATTGTTGTTCAGGAAGCTTGTCGTCGGACAACAGGTAGGTTACGATTTAAACCCCTCAGAATTAGCATATATCGGATAAAATTGTACTAGCTAGCATCCTTGGGTTGGGTTATTAGGTTGGTACCACAAACCTTGACTGCTTTTCCATGGTTCGTCCCATTTCTTTCCTCCATTGTGTGTAGTATTCGTAGTAGTTGATATTAATACCCTTGTGATCCTGTGAGGCCTTGTTGACTCTGGAACATAGATGGTGGGATTATTGGGAATGTCTGCGAGTCCCGGACATAAAAACATCCTTCTAGGCTAGTTATGCTTGCTGAGTAGCTGTGGAGCCTGTGCAGGGCCGTTAGGTTGATTGTGAGCTGCGGGATAACTATTTGTGTTTGATCATATCATTCCCATGCACATAAAAAGGATTTTCTACTCGATTTGTCTACGGTTTTGGCTTCAGGCCCACTATTTATGATTTCCAAACCTTGCATGGCCTCGGGGACCCATTTTCGGTAAAATGTGTTATGAACGATTTGGTATCCTTTTTATGGATCTTTTTGGGGTAAGAAAGGATAAAAGAGAGAGATGTATCAGTTTTTGTATCCTATATGGGACTCGGGTGGATCGAGGTGCTAGATTGGTTCCGTTATTGGTAGGTGATGGTTTTTGAACTCGGTAAAGCTGAGCAATAGTCGTTTTTCTACTATTTTAGACCCGGAGATGCTCGGGAACCCTTGGAGGGATTTTTACTGCATTTATTTCATTGATTTAGACCTGGATAGGATTCAGGCACCCATTCCGAGCATTTGTGACTAGTTGGATCCGGTGGTACTCCGGACGGTATTTTGAGGTTAGAGTTTAGTATGTGGTCTACGAGTAGACCTCCATGGACTTTGTCATTCTTGACCAAGTGCTATGGGCAAAAGGGTGACTGGGGGTAAAGGTTTACGGTGGAGCAGATGTACTCGGGAGAAGTCCTTCCATGGATCCCGCCTCTACTGGACATTTGGGGCACCGGAGGGGGTAACATACTGATACTGAGATTGCACGATCTTGGCATTTCATAACATATCATTCATTTGTGTGAGGTACCACCCTTATTTGTTGTTTGTTGATTGTACGCCCCGGTAGTATGGGATGCCAGAGGGTTTGTTTTCACTTGTTTGTGTTCCTTGGTTGTATGGGCGGCCGGGGGACTTTAGGTAGACTCTTGTTATTTTATTATGGAATGGTTCCCCGTTATTGTTATAAGTGTGGAGTTGGATATTTCTAGGCTGTTAATTTCTGGACTTGAAATTGATATGATTAGTTTGATTGTTGTTTCTTGTTTTTCGAGCATGTCTACCTTTACTCTTCGCCCCTTTTTCCTTATACTTGAGGTTACCGATATACCGTCCATTTCTAAAACTTTTTATGTATATGTTGTATTGCAAGGATCCCAGGTGCGCCTTTTCTTACTTTCACCTGTGCATGTTGTGTATATACTCCACTTGCTAGCCTTGTATGTTGTTCTTGTTGTCTTCCCTCTGGGCTAGTTCCTGTGTACTTTTTCATTGATTTCCGTGACTGCTTGTTCCTATTCTGTCTGTTATTACTCTTTTATCTTATATGTTCCCAGTCGGCATATGATACCTACTGGGTATCTTATGATTCACATTTGGTGCTCACCCTACACACTGCATCTTCTGGTACAGATCATAGTGTGGGCCATCACCGTTAGCTCATCGGAGACTCGTGCGAGGTGCTGTTTTTGACCGTCCAGACTGAGGGTGAGCTCTTGGCGACCGGAGCTTAGCATTTAGTTTATCTGTATATTTTTTACTCTATTACTACTCGGAGACAACTTTGTATATATTACTTTTGGATCCTTTATACTCCTTATGTAGATCGAGCCCTTATACGCTATGATACCAGGTTTTGAGTTCGGTTTAGATTTCGCATTGTTATATTACCCCTGTTATCCATTTTCTTTACCTTATTCCCTTGTTTCTACTTATTAATTTGTGCTTCCGCTTAGACTGTTAGATAGGTAGCCCATTACTGACCGTTCTGAGCTACAAGTATTGGTTCGCCTACTGGGGGTTGTAGGTGCCATCATGACCGAGAAATCGGGTCATGAAAACTTGGTATTAGAGTCTTAGGTTCACCAGTGTCATCGATATAGGAGCCAATGTCTAGTAGAGTCTTGCGGATCGGGGTGGAGACGTCCGTACTCAATCTTTTGGAGGCTATAGTGACATCTTAGGAAGAATTGGGCTTTTCTTGTTTCTATCTCGTGCGTAGTATCCTTGAAAGTTTCTGGAAATCTCACTTATTCTGGTTCACTCTTCCACAAATGGTTCATACGAGATCTTCAGTTTTTGGCGGAGGAGAGCCCCCTGCCCCTGCACCTCCGACTCCAGCTAGGGGTCGGGGTGGTCATCGGGGTAGAAGTAGGGGTCGAGTGCGCCCCACAGCAGCGACACCTACTAGAGCTGCTAGAGTTGAGGTAGAGCCAGAGTATGATTATGAGCTAGAGTTTGCTCTAAAGCAGTAGAATGTGGACCCGGGGACAGCCCAGGTACCACCAGCTCCCATACCAGTTCCAGCACCAGTTTATGTGCCAGCTTCAGCCCCAGCTCAGTGTTCGAATATTCGAGGTTTACTTGTTCAGCTTTTGGGTATGATTAGGGAGCGTCCTTCTGAGACAACCCAGACATCCGCTTAGGGGGCAGCCCTGGGTGTTCCGAGTTCAGGAGCGCAGCCTGCTATTGTGACTCCCCTTGCTGAGGTTGTTCTAGTCCCATCGGTTTCCCAGCCTCTTGCTCCTCGCCCTACTATGACAGAGACAGAGCAGAAGGCCTTGGGTAGGTTTCTGAGATTGGCACCACCGAGATTCGCTGGTACACCAGGTCAGGACCCACATGATTTTGTTACCACCTGTGAGGAGATGTTGCATCATTTGGGGTTATTAGAGACTCACGGGGTCGGATATACTACGTATCAGCTGGAGGGTCCAGAGAAGTTATGGTGGAGGGCACAGGTTGCTTGCCGATCTTCTATATCGCCTCCTTTGACCTGGTCTGAGTTCTATGAGGCCTGTATGGCCAAGTTATTGCCTCAGAGTGATTGTGAGCATCGCAGGGAGCAGTTTACTCAGCTTATGCAGGGTTCTATGATCGTATCTGAGTATGAGACCCATTTTCATCAGTTATCACCATTTAGAGCTATGATCATTCCTACTGAGCCGGACATGATTCACAGGTTTGTTTGTGGATTGAGGTTAGAATGTAGAGAGCCAGCCAAGATATTGGTTGCCAGTGGTAGATAATTTCAGGCCATTGCGGATTATGCTCGCACAACAGAGGATATGCGCCGTTATTACTCCGGGGCCAGAGATAAGAGGCCTCAACATCAGGGTGGCTACAGTAGTTCCCGTCAAGGGGGTAGAGGTTCGGGCCAATGGGGCCGAGGTTATCAGCCACAACAGCATCAGGGTCAGTCCAGCCGACCGGTTCAGGCTTCACTTCAGGCTATGGGTGGCACTCTGTTTGAGCATGGTTAGAGTAGCCATTAGGGCCAGAGTGGTCATTCTTTGAGGGGTTTATCTTCTGGGGCATCAGACCATGGTGGCCATTCGAGTTCTACCGGTCCATCTCCACACTTCAGGCCGTCAAGGCTTTGCTATGAGTCTGGGGTGGTGGGTCACTGATTAATGCTCAAATTGTGGGTCTCCAACTAGGAGGTCACGACGATCGCGTAGTCAAAACACATTTATAAACCCAACGGATGTCGGGGTCAACCCAAGGGACCTGATTTAACTAATATTAGAGATTGTGCGAAGCGATTTCAAAGTGAGAGTAGTTGTTCAACAAAACCAAAGCAAGTAAATGAAGGGAATTGGGAAAGTTGTCACTACTAACTCAATTCAATTAAAAACTATAAAATCAAGATGGGTGTACCAATAAGGAATAAATGACTAGGGGTGCATTTCCGATGGGGCATTAGCTATAGGATAAGGTAGTCACTAATTCACTTAAATTCTCACTATTGACACAGGTAGCGTTGGTCATAAATGTGGAAAGCTATCTCTTGATCAACATCCACATATCCGATGATTTTGGTTAGAACATCATTCGGTTTGCTAAATAACCAACCAACATTTTCTTGGGGAAGTCATCCTATCTCTAGCTCAGGCCCTTAAATGGGAGATTCCATGATTGGAGCTATGTCTAGCCTCCAATCTAAGTGGATTCCCAAGTACCTACTAGCAATTTCACATCCACAACTACAAAATTCTCTCTCTCTAGAAATTATATAACCAAGTAAGGTAAATTCATGTTTGCAACCACAAATTATTAGATTAAAACATGGTGAAATTACTAGACTCATATCAGATAAGCAATTATAAAAGCGAATTAGCAACACCCATAACCATTTGCTAAGAACCCATCATCAATACACCCCTAGACAAGAGAAATTAGCCACTCATAGAAGGGGGAGAGATATACCAACTGGGTAAATCAAATTCCCATCCATTGTAGTTGATTCTCAAGTTCTAGAGTCAATTAGGCACACAATTTTGTTAACGAAAGGATTGGATTGAAAACCCTCTCTCAATGGAGATGTAGAAAAGTGTTTACAAGCCAAAAATATCTCCAAGTTCTCTCTCTGAAATTCTCTGCTAAAAATTGAATATACAAAACAAGCCTAAAATTGCCTTTTATATGTTCCCAAATCGTCACATAAATTTAGGACAAAATTTCCCTCCGGGTAGTGTGCAACGCGGTGTTCGGTTCGCATGTCGCAGTGTACGCGTCGCACACCTACTTCAAGTTGACCAGTGACTTCAGCCGCTTAAGTAGGCTTTGTGCGAAGGTGGTGCATTTTGCTCCAAGTGATGTGCACATCGCCTGGCGACCGCACTCCTTAGCAGAATCTTCAGTCATCTTTGCAGCTTCATGCGGAGGAGATGCGAACCGTATCTCAGCTTGTGCGTGTCGCACAACCACCGCACCTCTCGGAAGATTCTCCAGCTTTTCTCAACTCTTCACACTTAGCTCCTTTTTGGCTCTTTTTGGGTCCTTATCCGTGTTTCTCCTCTTCTATCCAAAGTACCTGCATAGACATCAATACAGGCCATAATAACCTCTAAATTGATTCAAAACATAGCAATAATTCATGGATATAGGTTCAATAAGTTGGTAGATTACCGACTTATCAAACCCCCAAACTTGAACTATTAGTTGTCCTTAAGCAAGATACTCACATGGCAAGGAATGAATTATGCTAAGGCTCAATTGAGGCACAAAAACTATTCTACACTAAAAATTTAAGAAAAATAAACAAACAAAAGACTCAAACAAAAGACTCAACTACTATGCTTATCTCAATTTGGACCCCCACATGCTCAAGGCAATTGCTCATTTCAAAAAAAATTTCAAAAAGGACATCATATCTCTTTTAAAACTCAAGGGAATTTTCCATTCAAAACAAGACATTTTGGCTTCTCAAGTCATTGGCATGGACCGTCAAGGTTTGCCTCGAGATTTGCCACACAACTTATCTCATTCATTCCCCTCAATTGAAATAGAGACTCTATGCTTTAATTCGAGTGCATGATGCCACTCTCCACAAGAGAGAATCCCACTCACAATTGTTCAATTCTTAACCATGGATTATAAGAGAACCAAGAATACTCTCACTCTCTCAAGGAAGTTCAAGAGCATACGCGCCGAACCATAGGCTTTCCTTTCATGTAGATTGCCACTAATGTAGGGTAGCCAAGCTCGGAATCACCAAGGACTTGTGGGTTACGATGTTGTCTAGGGCTAAGGTGAGGATATCATTTGGTTCAAGTGACTACACCTCCCTAATGCTCTTTGTTTTCATTTCAAACACCGCTTACATTTTTCAATTTTCAACTTCACCTTATTTCTCCCTCACACAACCCAAGAATTCTCTTTTTTTACCTCATGATCATTCACACCTTATATCACCTTCACTTGGTAGCACCTATTTTTCCTTTTCAATTTGCTCGTTAGATTGATCTTTTGGAGCAATTTTAAATTCTCGAATCAAGGTGCTACCTTGCACTTGAAGTGCATTTCTTTTCTTCTCCTCATTTGATCACATGCACCCTCCAAACTTAGGCATTTGCCTATGTTATCTTTTGTCCCCCTCCCAAACTTAGGCTTTTAGCCTACATTTCATTTTCCAAGCAATTAGGGAGGATGGGTGCCAAGATAGAGGTTCCAAAAAGGTTAAGGTGTTACAAAGGTGTCAAAGAATGGTCACAATCTCAAAGGGGTTCACTAGGATTTGATGTCATTGGGAGGTCATTTGAATGAAGTGGCTATCAAAAAGGGCCTAAGGTCATTTCCCAAGCTTGATTACACCTAGAATTTCTCCTTGAATCACATTCGGGGCAAGTTCTAGATGACACTTATGCACAAGAATCAAGGTAATGCCTCACCGCACAAGGCATCATGCCACAAGACTTCATCCATTAGTCCCACAATCAATTGGGGAAAGTGACTTTTGACAAGCTATTCGGAGTTCATTACACACTCGTTTGTGAGTCAATCAAGCCAAAGGGAGAGTGTGCAAGTCATGACAAGAGAACGCTTTTCCTCAAAAAATCATTTCCCTTCTTCCTTTCCTTTTTAACAAAACAATTTACCAAGAATTTTTTTCGGTGGACCCATTTTGAGACAAGCATTTACGGACTCAATTCTAATTAAACTTGGTATTTTTCCTTAAGAAAGTCACCTCTCAATCTATCATAGGGAGAAACACCAACCCGGTTCGATACACAAAAAAACAAAAGAAAAGAAAAAGAAAATAATCAAAACTTTTGCTCCTTGGGAAAGAACCGTAGTATTAAGAAAACCCTCAGAGTTTATTTCTACACTACTATCAACAAGGCGATCCATAACTTTTCGCGCTCATAAATCAATCAAGAACAAGCCTCGACGTAGGCATTTACGCATTTGCAAGGCACAAACAGTGGAACAATAGGGCATGTAAGACCAACCCAGCACACCATCAATAAAATTCATGCCCGACGAGGGCACAATTAAGCTCAAAGTCAAAAGTAAAACAAAACAAAGGCTAATAGCCCGACGAGGGCAATGTCAATCATAACAACCATCATAAAGCGAATTCTTACATACTCCCCCTAAACTTAAAACAAGCATAGCCCACGATGCACAACAATATAACCAAATAAGAATGAGTGCCAAAAACTCCCTAAGTAGGCTAATGATGATGAAAACATCTCCTTCGTGAATAGACTTGATGAGGTGGTCGAGATGCTGGTGGAGCCGGTGGTGGTATGCAAGCATATGCTGGATCTAGCTGAAACTCTTCCGGCAGAGGATTTGATGGATCCCATCGGACCTCAAGGCGGATCGAGGGCTCCACAAACCACCTGTCCTCACACGTCAATAATTCGTGATACGAGAACCATTTTTGTTGAAGTCCCCATCTCCTCACATATGGTGTTGGAGGTGCTGGTTGATGGTGGATGATTGACTCTGTGGTGTCTGGGGTGATCTCGACCGGTGTCCCATTTTCTTGCATCTCAGAGTTGTCTTTTTCATCAGGATCCCAACTTGTGCACCAAGTATCAGGAGGGCTAGTACATCTTATAGGGAAGTTCGAGCCTAGAGCCGGTAGGTTAAGAACCCAATTTGCTTCAACAGACGGGATCATTTGCTTGAACCTCTCAACCTCTGTTTCCATAGTTTTAACTCTAGCACAAATCTTGCTCACACTTGACACAACCAGTTTGAGGGCTAACTTGATAGCAGATTCAATCAAAGCTAGAATTGCTCTGGCCAATTTATGCAACCATTGCTCATTTTGTTGGTAATTTGAGCAAGCTTGAGTAAATTACCTGGAGGGTTGGTTCCTGATACTCCATAGATGGTGCTCGATGCTCCTTGAGATGCGGGTGAATTTCCTTCTTGATCATGCACTATGTTTATACCCCGAGTACTGAGTCTAGTGGCCTCAGAAGTCTGTTCAAGTTGCCTCTTCTTGACGTGCGGAGCATCTTTATCCCTCTTTGTGTATATGCAACCATACTTGTAGCTTGCCTAGCCTTTTTGAATCCTCGAAATAAGGGGCATCTAGCTTGAATGCATAGAAGGGTGATGAGCACGGGGAATGCCATGGATATGGCGTCATGTCATGATTTTCTCTTGAGATGTTCAACTATGATTTCGCCCTTGTTCACACTGAGGCCTCTGATGATGTATGCAAGGAGAATGGCCATCTCAATGGACACTTTAGTGGTGTGGCCAGTCGGGATGAATCCGGTGCTCACAAAGTTGAGCCACATGCATGCTTCGAATATGAGATCCGAGCGATAAATCTGTCCCCTTGAGGTAGATAAAAGGGGTTGTCCTTCCTCAATCACACTAGCAACCCATTTGTATTACTCGTCCTTTTTCGCCACACATTACATGTACCTTGATTTAGGTATTGGTTCATCGTCCCATATGACAGAATGAATGGCTTACAGGGTGATATTCACTTCTTTACCCCATACCAAAACTGAGTTGAGGCATAGTGACCTGCTTAGGGGACCTTTAGGATTAAGCATGTCAACGCTGGCCCTGTATGAAGCATAGAATTCCCATACCAACTCAGAAAAGTAGAGGCCCGGTGTGTTGGCAAAATGCTCCCAAGCCCTTATGTGAAATTACTTTGGCATGTTTGGGAACTCTTCTTGGAAATCATCTATATTGAATCCTTTTTCCTCCAAGAATGGGCGCTTCTGGAACTCAAGATAATATGCTTGAATTCCCATAAGCCCAAATTGAACCCTCGATTTCTTCTATCCTACCTCATATGTGGAAACTCCCATAGTTGGAGTGGGCTCTAGGGCGCGTCTCTTCTGATTGTGCCTGTTGGAAGACATAGTCCTGCGACTCAATGTTAGGAGTATACAATAGAAATATATACTACTAAAAGAAATTTGGGGATCAGTGAAGTGAAAAGCAAAGAAGGGAGTTATTTGCTCGTGTGATTCACCTGCAAACCACACCAGTAAAAGTGCGCATCGCAGATGCCATCGCATGAGCCAACAGATTCTTCTAGTGATTTTTCTTTGTGGTACGAATTAGGTGCGAACCACACCAACTGAAGTGCGCATCGCACCGAACTTCACCTCTCAAGGCAGTGTTTTGCACTTTTTTTTCAACTCTGTGCGACACATCGTGCGACTCACACATCAAGATCTATGCATCGTATGCGAAACACACAATGACACAATTGGAATTTTTGGTTCCTTGTGTTTTTGTGAGTTACGCATATGATCCATAGAGCAAGATAAGCTTCAACACTTAGCACCGCACACAGCCAATTCATAATAACAAGGGGGAAGGGGGGTTCATGACTATAACTTCCGGGTACTCAGACTTCCCTGGATTTTCCATTAACACATAACCAACAAGAAAGGACTCAACGACTTCCCTTAAGATGGGCGTTACCCCATCTATCATCGGGAACATCAAGCCCTCCTTGCAACAATGGGCACCAATAGCATATCAACAATTAACCTCCTCCTCTCATAAGATCATACAACCCAACTAGATTTTTAGTAAGGATCACGGGTATACAATCACCAACATTCAACCTCAATTATCAATTATCAATCAAAACCTTGTGACTACCGATGACTTGCCCTTAAGAACGATGTCACCCAATCTATCATCGGGCCAAATCAAGAACTAGTCACAAGTGGGTTACTCAGACTTCACCCCATCACAGATATTAAGGCTAACAATACTATGAATCATCATGCATAGTCTAGATTTACAATCTATCAAGTTGACATTAAAACATTTCATCATTACAACTCAAAATTGGGAACCTAAAATTTTTGGATCTCACCCATTATCAACATGGCTAGTCTACTAAGCATGCTTCACAATAAGAGTTTCCAACAATCATAAAAACAACTATTTAACATCGGAAAACTTACCACAAGTGAAGATTATGAAGGGAACGAAAATTGAAGCCTTTTGAATTCCAACAATGGTGACCCATAAGACTTCCCGAAGAATGACGGTGGCTACATGGAGAAGTGGTGGAGAAGATGGGGTGAGAAGAGGAGAAGGATTTGTGGTGGTTTGAGGGGTTTGGAGAGAATTTTGGTGGAGGATTGTGAGAGTTATGGAGAAATATGGTGGAAAAAGAAGAGAGAGAGGCGGTTTTAAAAGAAAAAGAAGAAGAAGAGTCGGCCGGGTCATCTCCGGGTCGGGTCGGTCAACGGGTTAAGATAACTAAAAATTCAGATTTACCTCCTGTGCGCCGCGATATGCGATTCGCACTAGGCAAGGTGTGGACCGCATGGTGTATAACACATGACCCCTTTTTCTCCCCTGGGTTTGCCAGACATCTGTTTTCTGGTGCGATGGAGGTGAGATACGCACTTGGGCTTGTGAAGCCCGCATAGCCCAGCACATGTTACCTCCAGTTTTCACTTTTCCTCTAGGCCTTCTATTTTGGTGTGCGGTTGGCTATGCGACACGCACAATTGCTCATGCAGTCCTCACAGTCATTCGCACAACAGGGTTCAGCCGTACTTAGTGCTCAATTTCATTTTCCACTTTATGAATCCCCTGAAAACACAAAAACAACAAAAAGTAAGGAAAGTGAAAGAAAAGACACCTGGGTTTCTTCCCAAGAAGCGCTTGATTTTACGTCGCGGATCGACGATGGTATCTCAATCCTCAACCATTGTCAGAAGGCATGCTAATCTGGTTAGCTTGGCCCCATTCCAACAAGGGAAATTTCTCCATTGACACCTTAGAGATGCCATCAAGCTGTTCATCTTGCAATGAATCAACTGCAGGCGCCTTGCACACTTCACACTCTCCAAGGGTATCATCCCCTTTTACCTCAAATTCTATCATAGATATGACTCTCAAATCGTTTGGAGGCTTAGTCGGTTGGCAAACATTAAAGGTCAATACCTCATCCCCCACTCGGAATTTGAGTTCTCCGAGTTCGACATCAACAAGGACCCGCCCGGTGGCTAACAATAGTCATCCCAAAATAATGGGCACCTCTATATATACCTCACAGTCCAAGACGACAAAATCCACAAGAAGAATTAGTTTGTCCACTTTTACCAAAACATCAAACAAGATTCCCACAGGGCGCTTAATCGATATATCGGCCATCAGTAGCCGCATGCTAGTGGGCTTGGGAGTGCCTTATCCTAACTTCTAAAAAATCACAAGGGGCATCAAGTTGATGCTTTCCACCAAGTCGCAAAAGGACCTTTGGAACACAAACAAACCAATCATACATGGTATAGTGAACGCACCCAGATCATCCCTCTTTGTGGCCACATTCCTAGTCATCACCGCACTACAACTATGTGAAATCTCAACCATGCCCACTTCAACCACCTTTTACTTTTTAAGTAACTCTTTCATAAACTTGGAGTATCCTGGCATCTGTATTAGAGCTTCGACCAAAGGAATGTTTATTGATAGCTTGTTGAACATGTCAACAAACTTGCTAAATTTTTGCTCTTCCTTTTTCTTATTTAGACGATGAGGATACAGAGGGGGTCCTTTGGGTGTTGTGGTTGGAATGCTTTGTACAAGAGGATAGTCCATCTTGTCATCAATGACTTCTTGGGGAGAGGTCTTGACCTCTTCCTTATCTTTATCACTCCCAATATTTCTCGGCGTACTCGATGCTTCAGGCTCTTTTCTTACCTCCAAGGTGTCAATTACATTCTCATGCTCTACCTCGTCATCTCTTAGTTTATTGCCTATCTCAACTGTCAGCTCTTTTGGTTGTGTGATCGGTTCCATAATGGGTTTTATTATTTCACCGATTGTTCGACCACTCCTAGTAACAATGGCCATGATGTGCCCATCGGGTTTAGGATTTGTAGTGGTGTCACTAAGAAGTGGCGTACTTACCATCAGGGTCCTTTGAACAAAAAGATGATCCATTTGGGCCTCAAGTTGCTTGATGGAGGTTGAATGGGAGCTCACGGTTCTGTGAAATATGTAGAGTTTGCTCATGAGCTCATGTACCCCCGCATGTGTTGTATTCACCTTTTTCAACACCAAGGAAAACATGTCCTCTAACTTGGAATGCTCGGGATTGCTTGTGGTTAGTTGGGGGGGGATTCGATTATTTTGGAGTTGCATAAGCACCTTGATGGCTGTACCGCTCCCCATACCTGTCCCGATCATCTTGTTTCCAACCTTGGTTCTCTTCCTTTGGGGGATAATACCCGGGACGAGAACCCTTTGACACAAAACACTTCTCGTCAACCACCATCATAAGCTCCTCATCACTGACTCTTATTTCTGGGGTGTCTACTACACTCACCCCTTTTGTACTAATCACATGCTTTGCCAAGAGGTCGATTTGGGCCATTATTTTGGCCATTGTTTCATCTTGAATTCTGCCCCTCTTTCTAATTTCATCAGCCAAGATAGAGGGAGTCACTCCTGAGGTAGGTACATCTGCCTCCCGGGTATACCAAACTTGATAGGTTTTTGTCATCCGTTCCAAGAAAGAGGAGGCAACAGGAAATGTTATATCCATGAAAATCCACCTACGAGGCTATTAGCCATTGTTTTGTTCATGGAATTCAATGACCGGTAGAAGCTTTGAAGCAAAACATTGTTCGATAGCTCATAGTTTGAGCATAAAATAAGCTTCTTCTTGAAGCGCAACGAAACCTCATATAAGAGCTCGTCCGAAAGTTTCCTAAAGTTGGTAATCTCATCTCTTAACTTCATCATTCGAGATAGAGGAAAGAATCTTGAGGTAAATGCCTCAACCAACTTTGTCACACCCCGAGGTTACCCCCTAGACATAACACAGGACTCGGGACCACAAGGATCTCAAGCTAACCCTTGAACATAGCATTCTCAAGCATAACAAAATATAAGCGAAAGTATAATACGGAAATCCAATAAAGAAACATCAATAAGGGTCTAAGAGCCACATAACATACAATATCCAAAAAGGGAACTCGAATACAAACTATGTTTGAAAGCCTCTAGTCATAACATAAGAGTTGCTAGGACAAGACCATAGCTAACTCGGAGTATAAAAGTAAAGCTAACATAAGGAAAAGCATAACTAGTCCTCGAACCATGAGGACTCACCACAACTGACTAAGGAAGTGGCTTGAGACTCTAGCCACGAAGCTGAGAAGGGGTACCTGAGTCTGCATCATAAAAGATGCAGCGCAATATGCGTTAGTACTATGGAATGTACTAAGTATGTGAGCGATGCATAAGTAAGGAGAACATGCTTTAAAAGGGTACTTAAACATAATTCATACATAGTAGAGTATCATGAAGAGATATCAACATGAAAAGCTAAATCATAAGGAAAAAGCCAACTTCAAGATGATGTTTCATAAGAAGGTTCATAAAGCTTAGAAATCTTGAAAACATAACATACGGGAGTTTCTTATAACCGACATGAGACCACGTGAGCTACATGGAATCTAACTGTATAACCCCAGTTAGCAAAGCTGACTTTGAACCCTGCCAAGGAACAAGTCACCATACCCAACTATATAACCCTAGTTGGAAAAGTTGTCCTATGCCCCGCTAAGGCAAGGAAACCATACATAAAGACGTGAATCCACTCTCATAAGCCTTTAAGGCACATATCATATCATATCATATCATGACCTACGCTGGCAACGTAGTTTATGGGACTAAGGGTACTCTCACTCAGTCCTCTCGGTGCTAAATACTACTCCCAAAACATGCATACATATAGCTCATAATCATGAAGGCATACTCTCATGCCAAATCTTATTCATAAGGGCATACTCTCATACCAAATCTTATACATAAAGCATGAAAACACATCTGGTATCATGCAACTTTCATATCATAGTTCATAAGCTTAGCATAGCCATAATTCAAAAATATTCTTTTCTTTCTAAATTCATACTTGAAGAATTTGGCATGCAATTTCATAAATACATAAAGGCCATGATATCTAATCATGCCAAGTTTCTCTTGAAAAATATGCAATTTCATAGTTTCATGCTAAAAATCAACTTTCATGCTTGGGCTTTTAAAACCAACAAGAGAATCATACTTAAATCATGAGTAATCAAGAGGAAACCCTGAATTTAAACATAGAAACTAATTTCATAAATTTTTCCCAATTTAGATCAAAACCCTAATTTCATAAGTTCATATTTCAACATAAGAATTGGGGATTTTGGGCACAAGGGTGAAAGGAACCCTTTGTTAAAAACCCACATACCTTGGTGGAAGATTACCCACTTGATTGGAAACGAATAAGGAGACTTGACTTGGAGCTTGGAGACTTGAGCTTTAGAGCAACTTTTCCTTTTGAGTGAAGAATGATGAACTTAAGAGGGACTTAGGGTAATATGGGTGAAAACCCTTCTAAAAGTAGTCAAAACGACTTCACTTAATACATAATAGGGTGAGAAATGACCAAAATACCCTTGGACTTAATTTAAGAAAAGCTAGAAAAATTGTCGAAGTCAGTGACCACGGGTTAGACGATGGTCTGTCGTCCAGAAGGACGGACCGTCTAAGGGAACCGTGGTTTGACTGAAAGAGTCTGGGGGCTACTGGACCTCAGGGATTACGGTTGGAATGACGACCCATCATCCAGAAGGACGGACCGTCCTTCAACTCGTCGTTTCTGGCACTTGGAAGATAGGTTTTTGAACTTAGGACGACGAGTACTAGGAAAGCTGAGAAGACGGTCCGTAGTCCAGAAGGATGGACCGTTCTTGGACTCATCATTTCTGGGACACTCTGACGGGTCTTATGGAGATGGGACGATGGGAGCATAGGACAGGCCCGCGCTTCCAAATGACGGATCATCGTCTGAGCCGTCGTCTCTAGAAATTTGAAATTTTCTGAGATTTTTAACTTATATAGCTGGATACGTACACGGGTGTTACAATATCTCCCCCTTGGGATCATTCGTCCTTGAATGAAGGCTCATCAAGGAAAACTGAGGGAAAACAACCCAACCAAACATCAAAACATAGAAATGAAGGGGTAATCACAAAACATGCACTTTTCAACTTGAAAACATGATAAACTAACTTCGTAAAACATGGACGCATGCTAAACTCATGAGAGGAACTGATGGAGTAGAATCAGAGGGACATACTAAGGAGGAAACTAGTACCTAAAGCTGGAACTGAATCGGAAGGAAAGAGATGAGGATATTTGACCTTCATGGCCTCTTCCACTTCCCAAATAGCATCTTCAACAAGCTTATTCCTCCAAAGGACTTTTACCGAAGCGACTTCTTTGTTCCGTAACCTCTAAATTTGACGATCAACAATCTCCACGGGAACCTCCTCATAAGTGAGACTATCCTTCACACCCTAATCTTCCAAAGGAACAATCAAGCTCGGGTCGCCAACACACTTCTTCAACAAGGAAATATGGAAAACTGGGTGAACCACTTCCAACTCCGCTGGCAACTCCAACTCATAAGCAACACTACCAACTCTCCTCGAAATCCGATAAGGACCTAAAAAATGGGGACTGAACTTTCCTTTCTTGCCAAACCTCATCACACCCTTCATGGGTGACACCTTAAGGAAAACCCAATCATCAACTTCAAATTCTAACTCCCTTCTCCTCACATCCACATAAGATTTCTGTCAACTCTGAGCGGTCTTCAACCTTTCTCGAATAAGCTGAAATTTATCCATGGTCTCGTGTATAGAATCGGGATGAATCAAGGCTACCTCACCAACCTCTAACCAACCAATAGGAGACCTACACCTTCGGCCATAAAGTGCCTCATATGGAGCCATCTGAATGCTAGAGTGGAAACTGTTGTTATAGGCAAACTCGATAAGAGGTAAGTGATCATCCCAATTTCCTTTGAAGAAGTCAATAACATAAGCCCTCAACATATCCTCCAAAGTCTGAATAGTACGCTCAGCCTGGCCATCTGTCTGAGGGTGAAAAGTTGTGCTAAGCTTCACCGTAGTACCAAGACCTTTCTAAAACAATCTCCAAAACTGAGATGTAAACTGGGGACCTCTATCCGAAATGATAGACAAGGGGGAAACCATACAATCGGACTATCTCCCGAATGTAGAGTGTGGCATAATCATCCGCTCATCTTAACAGCTAAGAAATGGGATGACTTGGTCATTCGGTCGACAATTATCCAAATGGAATCATGCTGCCTTCGAGTACGAGACAAACCAGTAATAAATTCCATATTGATTGCTTTCCATTTCCAAGTGGGAAGATCAACATCCTGAAGCATACCACCTGGCCTTTGATGTTCCACATTTACGTGTTGACAGTTGGAACACTTAGCCACAAATCTGGCTATGTCCTTCTTCATACCATTCCACTAAAAGACTTTCCATAGATCACGATACATCTTAGTGGCACCCAGATGAATAGAGTATCTAGAATTGTAAGCCTCAGATAAAATCTGCTATCTCAATCCATCTACATCTGGCACACATAACCTACCCTAGTAATGAAGCACACCATCTCCCCTTTGGGAGAAAACCTCAACCTTTTGCTGACTCACTGCACCCTTAAGTTGAAATAGAACGGGACCTTGGTCTTGCTTGGCTTTCACCTAAGCCACCAAGGATGATTCGGCACCATTAGTCACAATCACACCACCTTCGTTCGAGTCCATAAGGCAAACTCCCAACCGAGAAAGCCTATGAACTTCTTTAACCAATTCCTTCTTTAACCAATTCCTTCTTTCCATCTTCAATTAAGGCCACACTACCCATGGACAATCTACTCAAAGCATCTGCCACAACATTGGCTTTACCTGGGTGGTAAAGCACACTCATATCATAATCCTTAAGGAGCTCAAGCCATCTCCTTTGTCGTAAATTCAACTCCTTTTGAGTGAACACATATTGAAGACTCTTATGATCGGTGAAAACATCCATATGCACACCATACAAATAATGTCTCCAAATCTTCAAAGCAAAAACCACGGCCACTAGCTCAAGATCATGAGTAGAGTAGTTCTTCTCATGCACCTTAAGCTGTCTCGAGGCATAAGCAATCACCTTACCACGCTGCATCAAAACACAACCCAAACCAATCCGAGAAGCATCACAATACACAACAAAATCATCTAAGCCCTCGGGTAGATCTAACACTGGAGCGGTGGTCAATCTAGTCTTTAATTCCTGAAAACTTTTCTCACAAGAGTCGGACCACTGAAACTTAACCTTTTTCTGAGTCAATCGGGTCAATGGGGAAGCAAGGAAAGAAAACTCTTCCACAAACCTCCTATAGTAACCGGCCAAACCCAAGAAACTTCTAATATCAGATGGGGAAGTGGGTCTAGGACAGTTCTTTACCGCCTCAATCTTTTGAGAGTCAACCCGAATACCATCACTAGTCACAATGTGACCCAGAAAAGCAACAGACTGCAACCAGAACTCACACTTGCTAAACTTAGCAAACAACTGTCTATCCGTAAGAGTTTGCAACACAACCCTCAAGTGATCCGCGTGCTCCTCCTCACTCCGAGAGTAGATGAGGATATCATCAATGAAGACAATCACAAACATATCTAAATACTGTTTGAACACACGGTTCATCAAATCCATAAAAGCTGCAGGAGCATTCGTTAGACCAAAAGACATAACAACAAACTCATAATGACCATACCAAGTCCTGAAGGCTGTCTTCGGGATATCACATTCCCGAACTCGAAGCTGATGATAACCGGATCTAAGGTCGATTTTGGAGAAGAAACTAGCGCCCTGAAGCTGATCGAACAAGTCATGAATCCTAGAAATGGGATACTTATTCTTGATTATGACCTTGTTCAATTGGTGGTAATCAATACATATTCTAAGAGATCCATCCTTCTTCCGAACAAAAAAGACTGGGGCACCCCAAAGAGAAATACTAGGCCTGATGAAACCCTTATCAAGAAAGTATTTCAACTGATCTTTTAACTCTTTAGGTTCTGTGGGGGCCATTCGATAAGGAGGAATAAAGATAGGTTTCATGTTCGGAAGAAGATCTATGCCAAAGTCTCCCGCTCAAGAGGGACACTGGGAAAACCATCGGGAAACACTTTAGGAAACTCATTTACAATAGGAACAGACTGAAGAGTTGGGGTTCCGGACTTCGTGTCCATGACCCAAACTATGCCATAGACATAACCCTTAGAAATCATCTTTCTAGCCTTAAGATAGGATATGAAGTGACCTTTCGAAGAAGAGGGACGACCTTTCCATTCTAGGACAGGTGCATTAGGAAACTTGAAATTAACCACATGAGTACGTCAATCAACTGAGGCATAACATGCATACAACCAGTCCATACCAAGAAGAGCATCAAAATCAGTCATCTCCAACTCTACTAAATCCGCTGAAGTGATCCTATGAAGGACTGGAATAGGGCAATTTTTGTAGACTCTTTCGGCTAGGATTGACTCACCAATAGGAGTAGAAACATGAAAAGGTTCTAAAAGCAATTCAGGACGAACCTCGAACTTACAAGCAACATAAGGGGTTACAAAAGATAATGAGGCACTGGGGTCTAACAAAGCATACAAATCAAGAGAGAAGACTTTCAACATACCAGTAACCATATCTGGAGAACTCTCCTGATCCTGATAGGAAGACATAGCATAAAGACGGTTCTGGAGCTGACCACCAAAACTAGAAGCTGCGCCCTGTGAGGCTGGTCTACCTCCTGAAGCTACTGGTGAAGACTGAGTCCTACCACCTCCCTACCCCTTCTTAGATGAAAGGAAATCCCTGATGCGATGCCTAGCCTAACCACATCAAAAATAACTACTGGAACTGGCCAAACACTCACCAACATAACTCTTCCCGCACTTAACACAAGTTGGGTAGAGAGGTCCCTTATTAACACTACCCTGAGACTGGGAATAGGAACCAGATCCTCTACCCCCTGATCATAACGAGGCTTCTGAGCCTAAGTAGGAGCACTAGCAGAAGAATGAATGGATCCTGATGATTTCTTTTGGAAAGAAGAGCGATGTCCACCTCCGGACCTGTGATGATCAAAACCTGATCCCTTGGATTGAACCCTCTTGTTTTCCCTAGCCATTTCCCTAAGCTTGTCGCCCTCAATCTGATGAGAATGAGTCATGAGTCGATAGATGTTCATGTCACTCAACAACAAAGCAAACCTACACTCCTTCTTCACCACATTCGAAACCCCATATATGAACTTGCTCATATGATCACGCGGGTCTGCTACCATAGAGGGAGCATATCTAGAAAACTGAGTGAACTTCAAACTATACTCTTGCACCAACATCGAACCCTGTCTCAAGTTCAAGAATTCTTCCACCTTCGCTTGTCTCAACTCACGGGGAAAGAACCTATCAAGAAAGACTCTCTCAAAACACTCCCAAGTAGTGGGGATCGCATCCCTCACCCTAGCATCCTTCCATTGCCTGAACCAAATATGAGCTACATCCTTGAGTTTATAGGATGCAAGCTCAACATAATCATCCCCAAAAACCTGTATAACCTCAAAGATCTTCTTCACTTTATCAATAAAGTTGAGCGGGTCCTCACTCACTTTTGAACCCCAAAACTCCGATGTGTTCATACGGATAAAGTCATGAACTCAGGCTGCTATCCCACCTTGAAGATGAGCGAGGGCAGGAGCCTGTTGATTGGACTGAGTAGCCAAAGTTTGGGCTAGCAAGTGAAGAGCATTCCTAATCTCATCATTCATGACGTTGGGAACCTAAACTTGAGGAGGCATTCCGAGCGACTCGGGGAGGCATAGCACATCGAGGAGGCATAGTCTGAAACGCATAATATAAGGATTAGAGGAACATTAAAGTTAAGCTCTATCGCACAACGTGATCATGAAAGAAGTGAAGTTTTTCTAACACATCTCATAACTTCCCTCTCATATGTGTGGCACGCTTCACACACATGAAAAAGACTCTACTCGATGCGGCTTTCAAAGATCCTAGGACTCTTGAACCTAAGGCTCTGATACCAAGTTTGTCACCCTGAGGTTACTCCCTAGACGTAACACAGGACTCGGGGCCATGAGGATCTCAAGATAACCCTTGGTCATAGCATTCTCAAGCATACAAAGATAAGACATAGCGGAAGCATCGTAAGAGAATCCAAATAGAAAGCATAATCATATAAAAGAGAGTCGAATATGAAGTACAACTCAATAGTCATCCCATAACATCTATGTCTGAAAAGACTCTACTACTATTATAGAGAGTTGATGGGATAATACCCCAACTAACTTGACAATTTAATACGTAAAGGAAGCATAAAAACTTAAATAAGGTCTAGTCTTCGAACTATGAGGACTCACCAAAGCTTCCTGGGGGGAGTGGCCTAGAACTCTAGCCACGAACCTGAGAAGGTATGCCTGAATTTGCGTCATCAAAGGATGCAGCGCAATATGCGTTAGTACTATGGAATGTACTAAGTATGTGAGCAATGCATAAATAGAGCGAAACATGCTTTAAAACGTGTTTATGCCTAACCCATGCATAGTAAAGATCATGAGAAGATATCATAATGGAAATTAAATCATAAGGCAAAAGCCAACTTCAAAATGATAGTTCACCTCCACGACTCAAGGAACCTTCCATGACTCGTGGACTTGACCCGTGTCTCTGGAAGTCCAAAACTTTCTGCAAGGCTGAGTTTAAAAGCTGGATACGTTCTTGGGGTGGTACAATATCTCTCCCTTGGGATCATTCGTCCTCGAATGAAGACTAAACAAGGAAAAATTGAGGAGAAAACAGCCCAACCAAACATCAAAACATAGAAATCATAGGAATCATCATGAAACTGAACTTCCCAGCTTAAAACATGATAAACTAACTTTATAAAACATGCATACATACTAGGATCATAAGAGAAACCGGTGGAATAGAATCGGAGGTACATACTAAGGAAGGAACTAGTACCTCAAGCTGGAATTGAGTTGGATGGAAAGAGATGAGCCTCTTTCGCTTCCCAAGTAGCACCATCAACAAGCTGATTCCTCCAAAGGACTTTCACCGAAGCAACTTCTTTGTTTCTCAACCTCTGAATCTGACGATCAAGGATCTCCACGGGAATCTCCACATAAGTGAGACTATCCTTCACACCCACACCTTCCAAAGGAACAATCAATGTCGGATCACCAACACACTTCTTCAACAAGGAAACATGGAAAACTGGATGAACCGCTTCCAACTCCATTGGTAACTCCAACACATAAGCAACACTACCAATTCTCCTCAAAATCTGATAAGGACCTAAAAAACAGGGACTAAGCTTTCCTTTCTTGCCAAACCTCATCACACCCTTCATGGGTGAAACCTTAAGGAAAACCCAATCATCAACTTCAAATTCCAACTCCCTCGTCCTCACATCCGCATATGATTTTTGTCGACTCTGAGCGGTCTTCAACCTCTCCCAAATAAGATAAACTTTCTCCATGGTCTCATGCATAGAATCTGGACCAATCAAGGCTGCCTCACTAACCTTGAACCAACCAATAGGAGATCTACACCTCCGGCCATAAAGTGCCTCATATGGAGCCATCTGGATGCTAGAGTGGAAACTGTTGGTATAGGCAAACTCGATAAGAGGTAAGTGATCATCCCAATTTCCTTTGAAGTCAATAACATAAGCCCTCAACATATCCTCCATAGTCTGAATAGTACGCTTGGCCTGTCCATCTGTCTGAGGGTGAAAAGTTGTGCTAAGCTTCATCTTAGTACCAAGACCTTTCTAAAACGATCTCCAAAACTTAGATGTAAACTGGGGACCTCTATCCGAAATGATAGACAAGGGGGAAACCATACAATCGGACTATCTCCCGAATGTAGAGTGTGGCATAATCATCCGCTCATCTTAACAGCTAAGAAATGGGATGACTTGGTCATTCGGTCGACAATCATCCAAATGGAATCATGCTTCCTTCGAGTACGAGGCAAACCCGTAGTAAAGTCCATATTGATTGCTTTCCATTTCCAAGTGGGAAGATCAACATCCTGAAGCCTACCACCTGGCCTTTGATGTTCCACCTTTACGTGTTGACAGTTGGGAAACTTAGCCACAAATCTGGCTATGCCTTTCTTCATACCATTCCACCAAAAGACTTCCCATAGATCACGATACATCTTAGTGGCACCCGGATGAATAGAGTATCTAGAACTGTGAGCCTCAGACAAAATCTGCTGTCTCAATCAATCTACATCTGGCACACATAATCGACTCTGATAACGAAGCACACCATCTCCCCCTTGGGAGAAAATCTCAACCCTTTGCTGATGAACTGCACCCTTCAGATGAAGTAGAACGGGATCTTGGTCTTGCTTGGTTTTCACCTCAGCCACCAAGGATGATTCGACACCATTAGTCACAATAACACCACCTTCGGTTAAGTCCATAAGGAGAACTCCCAACCAAGAAAGCCGATGAAATTCTTTAACCAATTCCTTCTTTTCATCTTCAATAGAAGCTACACTTCCCATGGACAACCTACTGAAAGCATCCACCACAACATTGGCCTTACCCGGATGGTAAAGCACACTCATATCATAATCCTTAAGGAGCTCAAGCCTTCTCTTTTGTCGCAAATTCAACTCCTTTTGAGTGAACACATACTGAAGGCTGTTGTGATCCGTGAACACATCAACATGCACACCATACAAGTAGTGTCTCCTAATCTTCAAAGAAAAAACCACGGCCGCTAGCTCAATATCATGAGTAGGGTAGTTCTTCTCATGAGTCTTAAGCTATCTAGAAGCATAACCAACCACCTTACCACGCTGCATCAAAACACAACCCAAACCAATTCGAGAAGCATCACAATACACAACAAAATCATCTAAGCCCTCGGGTAGATCTAACACTGGAGCGGTGGTCAATCTAGTCTTTAATTCCTGAAAACTTTTCTCACAAGAGTCGGACCACTAAAACTTAACCTTTTTCTGAGTCAATCGGGTCAATGGGGAAGCAAGGGAAGAAAACCCTTCCACAAACCTCCTATAGTAACCGGCCAAACCAAAGAAGCTTCTAATATTGGATGGGGAAGTGGGTCTAAGCCAGTTCTTTACCGCCTCAATCTTTTGAGAGTCAACCCGAATACCATCACTAGTCACAATGTGACCCAGAAAAGTAACAGACTGCAACCAGAACTCACACTTGCTAAAATTAGCAAACAACTGCCTATCCTTGAGAGTTTGCAACACAACCCTCAAGTGATCCGCGTGCTCCTCCTCACTCCGAGAGTAGATGAGGATATAATCAATGAAGACAATCACAAACATATCTAAATACTGTTTGAACACACGGTTCATCAAATCCATAAAAGCTGCAGGAGCATTCGTTAGACCAAAGGACATAACAACAAACTCATAATGACCATACCGAGTCCTGAAGGCTGTCTTCGAGATATCACATTCCTAAACTCGAAGCTGATGATAACCGGATCTAAGGTCGATTTTGGAGAAGAAACTACCGCCCTGAAGCTGATCGAACAAGTCATCAATCCTAGAAATGGGATACTTATTCTTGATTGTGACCTTGTTCATTTGACAATAGTCAATACACATTCTAAGAGAACCATATTTCTTTCGAACAAACAATATTGGGGCACCCCAAGGTGAAATACTAGGCCTGATGAAACCCTTATCAAGCAAGTCTTTCAGCTGGTCTTTCAACTCCCTGAGTTCCGCGGGGGCCATTCTATAGGGAGGAATAGAAATAGGATTCATATCCAGAAGAAGATCTATCCCAAAGTCAATTTCCCGCTCGGGAGGGACTCCGGGCAAATCTTCGGGGAACACTTCTAGGAATTCATTCACAATAAGAACAGACTGAATAGTCGGGGTCTCGGACTCCTTGTCCATAACCTGAACTATATGATAGACATAACCCTTAGAAATCATATTCCAAGCCTCAAGATAAGGTATGAAATGACCCTTCGAAGAAGAGGAATTTCCTTGCCATTCTAGGACAGGTTCATTAGGAAACTTGAAACTAACCACACGAGTGCGGCAATCAACTGAGGTATAACATTCATACAACCAATCCATACTGAGAATGACATCAAAATCAGTCATCTCCAACTCTACTAAATCCGCTGAAGTGACTCTATGAAGGACTAAGATAGTGCAATTTCAAAGGACTGACTCACCAACAGGAGTAGAAACATGAAAGGGTTCTAAAAGCAATACAGGACGGATCTCAAACTTACAAGCCACATAAGGGGTTATAAAATATAAGGATGAACTGGGATCATACAAGGCATACACATCAAGAGAGAAGACTTTTAACATACTGGTAACCACATCTGGTGAACTCTCCTAGTCCTGACGGGAGGACATAGCATAAAGACGGTTCTGGCACTGACCACCAGAACTAAAAGCTGCGCCTTGCGGGGCTGGTCTACCACCTGAAGCTGCTATGGTAGACTGAGTCCTACCACCTCCATAACCCTTCCTAGATGAAGGGCAATCCTTGATTCGATGCCCAGCCTGAACACAACTAAAGCAACCACCTGAACCGGCCAAACACTCGCCAACATGATTCTTCCTACAGTTAGCACAAGATGGGTAGGAGGGTCCCTTAGTAACACTATATTGAGACTGGGAATAAGAACCATACCCTCTACCACCCTGATCATGATGAGGCTTCTGAGCCTGGGTAAGAGCACTAGCAGAAGAGTGAACCAGACCTGATGACTTCTTCTGGAAAGAAGAGCGATGTCCACCTCCGAACCTGTGATGACCAAAACCTGATCCCTTGGATCTAACCCTCTTGTTCTCCCTAGCCACCTCCTTAAGCTGATCACCCTCAATTTGATGGGAATGAGTCATGAGACGAGAGATGTTCATGTCACTCAACAACAAGGCAGACCTAGAATCCTTCTTCACTATATCAAAAATACCATAGATGAACTTGCTCATTTGATCATGTAGGTCCGCTACCATGGAGGGGGCATATATAGACAACTGAGTGAACTTCAAACTATACTCTTGCACCGACATCGAACCTTGCCTCAAGTTCACAAATTCTTCTACCTTCGCTTGCCTTAACTCACGGGGAAAGAACCTATCAATAAAGGCTCTCTCTAAACACTCTCAAGTCATGGGGATCGCATCCCTCACTCTAGCCTCCCTCCAATGCGTGAACCAAATGTGAGCCACATCCTTGAGTTGATAGGATGCAAGCTCAACACAATCAACACCTGCTATTTGCATCACCTCAAAGATCTTCTTCACTTCATCAACAAAGTTGAGCGGGTCCTATCCCACTTTTGAACCCCAAAACTCTTGTGGGTTCATACTGATAAAGTCACGAACTAAGGTCGCTACCCCACCTTGAGGAAGAGCGGGGGCAAAAGCCTGTTGATTTGCCAAAGTCTGAGCTAGTAGGTGAATAGCATTCCTAAACTCATCATTCATGACATCGGGAACCAGAACATGAGGAGCGATATTTCGAGCGGCTCGGAGAGGCATAGCACATTGAGGAGGCATAATCTGAAACGCATAAGATAAGGATTAGAGGAATATTAGACTTAAGCTCTATCGCACGATGTGATCATGAAAGAAGTGAAGTTTTTCTAAGACACCTCATAGCTTTCTCTTCATATGTGTGGCGCGCTTCACACACATGAGAAGAACTCTACTCGATGCGGCTTTCAGACATCTTAGGACTCTTAAACCTGGCTCTGATACTAAGTTTTTCACGCCCCAAGGTTACCCCCTAGACGTAACACAGGACTCGAGACCACAAGGATCCCAAGATAACCCTTGGCCATAGCATTCTCAAGCGTAAAAAAAGATAAGCGGAAGCATAATACGAAAATCCAATAAGAAAACATCAATAAGGGTCTAAGAGCCACATAACATACAATATCCAAAAAGGGAACTCTAATACAAACTATGTTTGAAAGCCTCTAGTCATAACATAAGAGTTTCTAGGACAAGACCCTAGCTAACTCAGAGTATAAAAGTAAAGCTAACATAAAGAAAATCATAACTAGTCCTCGAACCATGAGGACTCACCACAGCTGACTAAGGAAGTGGCCTGAGACTGTAGCCACGAAGCTGAGAAGGGGTACCTGAGTCTGCATCATAAAAGATGCAGCGCATTATTCGTTAGTACTATGGAATGTACTAAGTATGTGAGCGATGCATAAGTGAGGAGAACATGCTTTAAAAGGGTACTTAAACATAATTCATACGTAGTAGAGTATCATGAAGATATATCAACATGAAAAGCTAAATCATAAGGAAAAAGCCAACTTCAAGATGATGTTTCATAAGAAGGTTCATAAAGCTTAGAAATCTTGAAAACATAACATACGGGAGGTTCTTATAACCGACATGAGACCACGTGAGCTACATGGAATCTAACTGTATAACCTCAGTTAGCAAAGCTGACTTTGAACTTTGCCAAGGAATAAGTCACCATACCCAACTATATAACCCTAGTTGGCAAAGCTTTCCTATGCCCCGATAAGGAAAGGACACCATACATAAAGACGTGGATCCACTCTCATAAGCCTTTAAGGCACATATCATATCATATCATGACCTACGCTGGCAACGTAGTTTATGGGACTAAGGGTACTCTCACCTCGTCCTCTCGTTGTTAAATACTACTCCCAAAACATGCATACATATAGCTCATAATCATGAAGGCATACTCTCATGCCAAATCTTATTCATAAGGGCATACTCTCATGCCAAATGTTATACATAAAGCATGAAAACACATCGGGTGTCATGCAACTTTCATATCATAGTTCATAAGCTTAGCATAGCTATAATTCAAAAACATGCTTTTCTTTCTAAATTAACACTTGAAGAATTTGGCATGCAATTTCATAAATACATAAAGTCCATGATATCTAATCATGCCAAGTTTCTCTTGAAAAACATGCAATTTCATAGTTTCATGCTAAAAATTAACTTTCATTCCTGGGATTTTAAAACCAACAAGAGAATCATACTTAAATTCATATTTAAATTCATACTTAAATCAAGAGGAAACCATGAATTTAAACATAGAAACTGATTTCATAAATTTTTCCCAATTTAGATCAAAACCCTAATTTCATAAGTTTATATTTCAACATAAGAATTGGGGATTTTGGGCACAAGGGTGAAACGAACCCTTTGTTAAAAACCCACATACCTTGGTGGAAGATTACCCACTTGATTGGAAAAGAATAAGGAGACTTGACTTGGAGCTTGGAGACTTGATCTTGAGAGCAACATTCCTTTTTGAGGGAAGAATGATGAACTTAAGAGGGAATTAGGGTAATATGGGTGAAAACCCTTCTAAAATTAGTCAAAATGACTTCACTTAATACATAATAGGGTGGAAAATTACCAAAATGCCCCTGGACTTAATTTAAGAAAAGATGGAAAAATTGTCGAAGTCAGTGACCACGGGTTGGACGATGGTCCGTCGTCCAGAAGGACGGACCATCTAATGGAACCGTGGTTTGACTGAAAGAGTCTAGGGGCTACTGGACCTCAGGGATTACAGTTGGAATGATGACCCGTTGTCCAGAAGGATGGGTCGTCCTTCAACTCGTCATTTCTGGAACTTGGAAGATAGGTTTCTGAACTTAGGACGACGAGTACCAGGAAAGCTGAGAAGACGGTCCATCATCTAGAAGGATGGAATATTCTTGGACTCATCATTTCTGGGACACTCTGAGGGGTCTTCTGGAGATGGGACGACGGGAGCACAAGATGGGCTCATGCTTCCAAATGACGGATCATCGTCTGAGCCGTCATCTCTTGAAACTTGAAATTTTCTGAGATTTTTAACTTAGATAGCTGGATACATGCATGGGGTGTTACAAACTAGGCCCAATATGTGATGGATCCATCTGGAAATTCTTCCAACCACGCTGTGGCTTCCCCCGTCAAAGAGAAAGGGAATAGGCATAATCGGATGGACTCTTGGGAGATATTTTGGATCATGTATTGTTGGAAAATCTCCACGAAGTTTCGAATATGCCGGTTGGCATCCTCATGGGAAGCTCTACTAAGTAGCCCCTTCATTTGAATCAAATGGAGCATGGTGCTTGTCACATGGAAGACAACATTTCCCACCATGGAGGGTAGGCAGATTGTACGTACACCTTTGTGCATCATTGGCTCAGCAACATTGGTGTTGTCAAAGTCGCCAATGCTCTCATTGTCCTTAGCTTTTTCAATAGCCGGCCTGCTTAATCAACACTCAAAAACAACAAAAAGTAAAAGAAAACAAGCACTCTCAAGTTGACTTCACAACAACAATCAAAAACTAGCTAATACTCAAGTCCCCAGAAACGGCACCATTTTTTATGAACGCTCAAATTGTGGCTCTCCAACTAGGAGGTCATAGGGATCACGTAGTCAAAACACATTTATAAGTCCAACGGATGTTGGGGTCATACCCAAGGGACCTGATTTAACTAATTAGAGATTGTGCAAAGCGATTTCAAATTGAGAGTAGTTGTTCAACAAAACCAAAGCAAGTGAATGGAGGGAATTGGGAAATTTGTCACTACTAACTCAATTCAATTAAAAACTATAAAATCAAGATGGTGTACCAATAAGGACTAGATGACTAGGGGTGCATTTTCGATGGGGCATTCGCTATAGGATAAGGTAGTCACTAATTCACTTAAATTCTCACCTATTGACATGAGTAGCGATGGTCATAAGTGTGGAATGCTATCTTTCAATCAATATCCATACATCCAATGATTTTGGTTAGAACATCATTCGGTGTGCTAAATAACCAACCAACATTTGCTTGGGGAGGTCATCCTATCTCTAGCTCGGACCCTTAAATGGGAGATTCTGCGATTAGATCTATGTCTAGCCTCCAATCTAAGTGGATTCTCGAGTACCCACTAGAAATTTCACATCCACAACTACAAAATTCTCTCTCGAGCAATTATATAGCCAAGTAAGGTAAATTCATGTTTGCAACCACAAATTATTAGATTAAAACATGGTGAAATTACTAGACCCATATCAGATAAGCAATTATAAAAGCGAATTAGCAACACCCATAACCATTTGCTAAGCACCCATCATCAATACACCCCTAGACAAGAGAAATTATCCACTCATAGAAGGGGGAGAAGATATACCAGCTGGGTAAATCAAATTCCTATCCATTGTAGTTGATTCTCAAGTTCTAGAGTCAATTAGGCACACAATTTTGTTAACCAAAGGATTGGATTGAAAACCCTCTCTCAATGGAGATGGATAAAAGTGTTTACAAGCCAAAAATATCTCCAAGTCCTCTCTCTAAAATTCTCTACTAAAAATTGTATATACAAAACAAGCCTAAAATTGCCTTTTATATGTTCCCAAATCGTCACATAAATTTAGGACAAAATTACCCTCCGGGTGGTGTGCAACGCAGCATGCAATTCACACATCGCAGTGTGCGCATCGCACACCTGCTTTAGGTTGACCAGTGACTTAAGTAGGCTTTGTGCGAAAGTGGTGCATTTCACACCAAGGGATGTGCGCATCGCATGACGACTGCACTCCTTAGCAAAATCTTCAGTCATCTTTGTAGCTTCATGTGGAGGAGATGCATGCAACTGCATCTCGACTTGTGTGTGTTGCACAACCACCGCACCTCTTGGCACATTCTCCAGCTTTTCTCAACTCTTCACACTTAGCTCCTTTTTGGCTCTTTTTGGGTCCATATCCTTGTTTCTCCTCTTCTATCTAAAGTACCTACATAGACATCAATACAGGTCATAAGAACCTCTAAATTGATTCAAAATATAGGAATAATTCATGGATATAGGTTCAATAATTTGGTAGATTACCAACTTATCAGTCACTATGCGAGAGATTGCCCCTAGAGGGGTACAGTTCAGCCAGCCGCTCCACCGGTAGAGCCTTTACGAGTAGTTCAGCCTCCAGCTAGAGGGATGGTGGTCAGGCTAGGGGTGGTGCCCCACATGGCAGAGCAGGTGGTAGGGATGGCAGTAGGACAGGTGGAGGTCGTCGTCAGTTCTATGCGGTCCCTGGGAGACCGAAGGCAGAGGCCTCGGATGTTGTGATTACAAGTACGATTTCTATATGCCATCAGTTTGCTATGGCCTTATTTGATCCTGGATCCACTTGTTCATATGTATCTGCCTACTTTATGCCTTGTTTGGGGTTGGCTAGTGAGCCATTATCTGTTCCTATTTCTGTTTTGACCCCAGTAGGAGATTCTTTAGTAGTGGATTGGATTGTGAGATCCTGTGTATTTTCTGTGGGTGATTTGGAGACTTAAGGTGATTTGATAGTACTTGATATATTAGATTATGATGTGATACTAGGCATGGACTGGTTATCCCCTCACCGTGTAGTTTTGGATTGTTATGCCAAGACCATTACTATAGCTATGCTCGGTGTATCCCCAGTTGTGTGGCAAGGTTCTGTTAGCCATGCACCATCTGGGATCATCTCTTGCCTTCGAGCTAGGAAGTTGATTTCCCATGGGTGTTTAGCTTATCTAGCATAGGTCCAAGATGCTAGTGCTGACCTTTCATCTCCTGAGTCTGTTCCTGTGGTTAGAGACTTCCTAGATGTGGTCCCTGTTGACCTGCCAGTCCTTTCACCTGAGAGAGATATTTATTTTGCCATTGAGTTAGAGCCGGGTACCAGTCCCATTTCTATTCCTCCCTACTGTATGGCTCCTGCTGAGTTGAGAGAGCTTAAGGAGCAGCTCCAGGATTTTTTAGCTAAGGGGTTCATTAGACCGAGTGTGTCTCCTTGTGGTGCTCCTATCCTCTTTGTGAAGAAGAAGGATGGGTCGATGCAGATATGTATTGACTATCAGTAGTTGAATAAGGTGACAGTGAAGAATAGGTATCCAATGCCGAGGATTAATGACTTGTTTGATCAGCTCCAGGGTTCTGCCGTGTTTCCGAAGATTGATTTGAAGTCCGGCTATAATCAGTATAGAATTAGAGCGGAGGATATCCCTAAGACAGCATTAAAGATACGTTATGGCCACTATGAGTTCCTGGTGATATCTTTTGGGTTGACTAATGCCCCTGCAGCCTTTATGGATTTGATGCATAGGATGCTTAGCCCATACCTGGATATGTTCATGATAATCTTCATTGATGACATTCTGATATACTCGAGGAGTAGGGATGAGCATGAGCAGCACTTGAGGACTGTACTTCATACTTTGAGAGATCACTGGCTTTATGCCAAGTTCTCAAAGTATGAGTTTTGGCTTGAGTCAGTTGCATTCCTAGGACAGGTGATGTCTAAGGATGGGATTAGAGTTGATCCGGGTAAGATTTCTGCGGTTCGTGATTGGCCTAGACCTACTACTCCTACTGAAATTTATAGATTTATTGGTTTAGCCAGGTACTACAGATGGTTCATTGAGGGATTTTCTTCCATAGCAGCACCCTTGACTATGCTAACTAGGAAGGATGTCCCATTCCAGTGGTCGAATCAGTGCGAGGATAGCTTTCAGAGGCTTAAGGCATTATTGACTTCAACTCCAATTCTAACTTTGCCGGTTGGGTCAGAGTTTCTCCGTGTATTATGATGCTTCAGGGGTCGGTCTTATTTGTGTGTTAATGCAGCAGGGTCTAGTGATGGCATATGCATCGAGATAGCTGAAGGTTTATTAGCGCAACTACCCCACTCATGACCTGGAGTTGGCGGCGGTATTCTTCGCGCTTAAGATCTGGAGGCACTACTTATATAGAGTTCACTGTGAGATATTCACTGATCACCATAGTCTTCAGTATATTACAAGTCAGCGGGAGCTGAACACGAGGCAAAGGAGATGGATTGAGCTACTGAAAGACTATCATTTCACTATTTTATACCATCCGGGCAAGGCAAACGTGGTAGCGGATGCCTTGAGTTGGAAGGCGGTGAGTATGAGCAGCCTAGCTTCACTTTCAGTTTCTGAGCGATCATTGGCCTTGGACATCCAGTCCTTGGCTAACCGATTGGTTAGGCTTGACTTGTCGGATCCTAGCAGAGTTCTTGCACATGTTGAGGTCCAATCTACTCTAGTTGATCAGATTCAGAGCTGACAGTTTGAGGATTAGAGTTTGTGTGACCTTCATGATCAGGTAGTTCGGGGTTAGTCCAGCCAGACTACTTTGGGTTTTGATGGTATTCTGAGGGTTGATGGACTACTTTGTGTTCCGAGGGTTGGTAATTTGATTAGTTGATGCTCCATGAGGCACATTGTTCTAGATACTCCATTCATCCTTGTGCGACAAAGATGTATAGAGATTTGAGACACCTTTACTGGTGGTGTGGTATGAAGTGGGACGTAGCAGAGTTTGTATCTTGGTGCTTGAACTGTCAGCAGGTGAAGTTTGAGCACATGAGACCGAGTAGCTTATTGCAACGACTTCCCATTCCTGAGTGGAAATGGGAAGGTATTACTATGGACTTTGTTGTCGGTTTGCCTCGTACTTCTTGGGGTTTTTATTCCATTTGGGTGATTGTGGATCGGCTGATTAAGTTGGCCCATTTCTTGCCAGTTCAGACTTTTTACAGTGCTGAGAGGTTGGCTCAGATCTACATTCGTGAGATTGTTCGGTTGCACGGGGTCCCAGCTTCTATCATCTCAGACCGTGACACTCAGTTCACATCTCAGTTCTGGAGAGCTATATAGAGGGATTTGGGCACGAAGGTTTAGCTTAGTACCGCTTTCCAGCCTCAGACAGATGGCCAGTTTGAGAGGACCATTCAGGTCCTGGAGGACATGCTTTGGGCTTGTGTACTTGACTTTGGAGGTTCATGGAATCAGTTTGTGCCTTTTGCCAAGTTTGCTTATAATAATAGTTTCCATTTAAGCATCGACATGGCACCTTTCGAGGCCTTGTATGATAGGCGTTGCAGATCACTGATTGGTTGGTTTGATGGGTTAGAGTCCAGACCACAACTTACAAATTTGCTTAGAGATTCCCTGGACCGAGTCCATTTGATTTAGGACAGACTTAAAGCATCCCAGAGTAGGCAGAAGAGCTATGTTGATTGTAGACTTCGTGCCTTGGAGTTCAGTGTTGGTGACTTGGTTTTCCTTTGAGTATCGTCCGTGAAGGGCGTGATGAGATTTGGTTGGCGGGGCAAGCTTAGCCCCAAGATTATTGGGCCGTTTGAGATTCTTCAGAGGATTCATAGTGTTGCCTACATACTGGCTTTGCCACCAATGTTTTTAGCTGTTCACCCAGTTTTCCATGTCTCGATGTTGCACCAGTATGTGCCAGATGAATCTCATGTGTTGCATTAGGATTCGTTTTAGTTAGATGAGAGTTTGTCATTTGTTGAGGAGTCGATAGCTATTTTGACCAGAGATATCAAGAGATTAAGATCTAGGGAGATTCTGGTTGTGAAGGTTCAGTGGAGACATCGTCTGATCAAGGAGGCTACTTGGGAGACCGAGAGTGAGTTGTGTGCTCAGTATCCACAATTGTTCGAGCCTTCAGGTATTCACCTCTTCTTGACTTTCGAGGACGAAAGTCTTTTTAGTAGTGGATGTTGTGATGACCCTTCTGGTCATCTTCGCATTTACGCATGTATTGTACTGTTAGAGCTTTTCTGTAGTGGCCCCAAGTCATTTATGGCTTGCTGGGGCCGATAGTTTGGTGCCCTGGTTGTTCATTTGGTTATTTTGCCCTTTTTCCTGTTTTAGAGCTTTAACTTAGAATATCATTGACTTTAGTCAAAATTCTTATCTAACATGCTCGGAATTGAATTTTGGCAATTCCATTAGCTCCGGAGCATTGAGTTTGGTCTAGTTGGACCTTTAGTTGAGGCCTGAGAACTTCCGGTGTGGGTTTTGTGTTGTTTTCTCTGTTTTCAGGCCATTTGGAGTTGAGAGTGTAACTTTGAGTGTCTTTCAATGATTAGAGTGTCGGATTCAAAATATGATGATTTTATTAGCTCCGAAACGATGAGTTTGGGTTAGGAAGGTGGTTGGTTCAGGTTTTGGGTTAGCCAGACTCATTTCGAGCCTTTGAGTTCCTTTTCGTTAGTGTTGACTTGGATTAAAATTTCTCCAAAACGACCTTGTATGGAAGTTTCATTGATTCCGTTGAGTTTGGAACGCCGTTTCCACTCTGTTACCATTATTGGTTTTTGAATATCGATTTCTGATTGTGCCCGGAATGCCCCATAGAATTTTCAAAAGTTGCAGAAAATAGTTGCAGGCCTGGCCTTCAGCGCCGATGGCGCTGGCCAATTTCTAGAAGCTATATATTTTGTTGTTTTCATTTTTGCAGCTTATTTTCTCATCTCTTCTCAACTCCAACTCCTAGAATACCATCCTAAATTATTCCTAGATGAATTCTAAACCTTGGGGAATCATTTGTTCGCCGATTATCCATAGTTCCTCGTCTCTTGGTAAGCTTCTTCCTCACTTGGATTCTTTGGTTTTCCTTTAAATTCCTCCATTGATGCTCACACCCAAGATTGGATTTTTGTGTAGATTTTTCCTCCTAAGCTGGTGCATGTTCATGGGTGTGGAGTTTTATCCGTGTTGGCTTCAAATTCTATCTTTTCGATAAGTGATTCTAGCCAAATTTCTGATTTGTAGCTCCTAAATTCTACCTTCAAACCCCAACTTGAGTGGGCTGTTTTGGCGCCTTCCTCTTGGCAAATTGTGCTCAATTTTAGAGCATGCCTTCTTGGCATCGTTGGGGTCATCGTGCTTCTTTCTATTTTTGGTTTCGGGTTGTGGGTTCGTCGGTGATCCAAATTTCGACCCGGCTACAATGGTAGCAATATAGGTATCGTTAGACTCGTTTTAACATATTATTTATGTTTATGATAGTTTGATTATCATTCGGGAGCTCTCAGAGTGATTCAGGCTTGGACGTTGTTGTTCGGGCAACTTGTCGTCGAATGACAGGTAGGTTACAGTTTAAACTCTCCAGACTTAGCATATATCAGATAAAATTATACTAGCTGGCATCCTTGGGTTGGGTTTTTAGGTTGGTACCATAGACCCTGGACGCTTTTTCATGGTTTGTCCTATTTCTTTCCTCCGTTGTGTGTAGTATCCTTAGTAGTTGATATTATCACCCTTGTGGTCCTGTGAGGCCTTGTTGACTCTGGAACATAGATGGTGGGATTATTGGGAATGTCAGCGAGTCCCGGACATAGAAACATCCTTCTAGGCTAGTTATGCTTGCTGAGTAGCTACGGAGGCTGTGCAGGGCCGTTAGCTTGATTGTGAGCTGCGGGCAGCTATTTGTATTTGATCATATCATTCCCATGCACATAAAAAGGATTTTCTACTCGATTTCTCTATGGTTTTGGCTTCGGGCTCACTATTTATGATTTCCAAACCTTGCATGGCCTTGGGGATCCGTTTTTGGTAAAATGTGTTATGAACGGCTTGGTATCCCTTTTATGGATCTTCTTGGGGTAAAAAAGGTTAAAAGTGAGAGATGTCTCAGTTTTTGTATCCTATATTGGACTCGAGTGGACCGAGGTGCTAGATTGGTTCCATTATTGGTAGGTGATGGTTTTCATACTCGGTAAAGCCGAGCAACAGTCTGTTTACTACTGTTTTAGACCCGAAGATGCTCGAGCACCCTTGGAGGGATTTTTACTGCATTTATTTCATTGATTTAAACCTGGATAGGATTCAGGCACCCATTCCGAGCATTTGTGATTAGTTGGATCCGATGGTACTCCAGATGGTATTTTGAGGTTACAGTGTAGTATGTGGTCTACGAGTAGACCTCCATGGACCCTTTCATTCTGGACTAAGTGCTACAGGCAAAAGGGTGACCGGGGGTAGGGATTTACGGTGGAGCAGATGTACTCGGGAGAAGTCCTTCCATGGATCCCACCTTTACTAGACCTTTGGGGAACCGGAGGGGGTAACATATTGACACTGAGATTGCACGATCTTGGCATTTCATAGCATATCATTCATCTGTGTGAGGTACCACTTTTGTTTGTTGTTTGTTTATTGTATGCCCCAGCAGTATGGGATGCCTGAGGGTTTATTTTTACTTGTTTGTGTTCCTCGGTTGTATGGGCGGCCGAGGGACTGTAGGTAGACTCTTGTTATTTTATTACGAAATTGTTCCCCGTTATTGTTATAAGTGTCACTACTAAAAATTCCAGGATTACCCACCAACAAAAACCGACCAAAAGTGGTGGGTAATCCTGGAAAACCGACCAAAAACCGACCAAAAGTGGTGGGTAATCTTGGAAAACCGACCAAAAACCGTCCAAATTTGTTTGGACGGTAATATGGTGGTAGGTAATAAAAACCTTCCAAATGTGGTCGGTTTCTAATTTTCTTTACCGACCACAATTGGATGGTTTTTAAAAATAGGCAATTTTTTTTTAAATTACCGACCAACATTGGTCGGTTTATTAAAATATTATTTTGATAATATAAATAAAGAATTTAATTTATTTTCTAATAAATCAATTTGATAATTTATTATAAAAAAGAAAATTGAAAAAACCGTCCACATTTGTTCGGTTTTCTCAATTTTCTTTTTTAATTAATTTTTAAAAAACCGTCCAGATGTGGATGGTTTTGTTAAAATTAATTAAAAACAAAAATTTTAAAAACCGTCCACATTTGGTCGGTTTTATTAAAATTTATTGGATTTTTTTTTGAGAAAACCGACCGAATGTGGACGGTTTTAATAAAATTAATAAAAACAAATATCAAAATAACTATTAAAAAACCGACCACTTGTGGACGGTTTTTCTGGTAATTTTACCAAAACCGTCCACAATTGGTCAGTTTTTCTGGAAAAAAACAGCAGCACAAAGCTGTTTTTCTTAATTCCACCTGCTCAAAATTCACATAAACATCAACCCAAAGCAGCTCAAAAACATCAACCCAATTCATAATGATATTTACGCTACAGAATTTCAAATCAAAGTAAAATCCATTCGAATTAATCTAAAATACGATCAGAATACCATCAAAATAGGTCTAAAGATAAACATAAAGAAGTATTCATACATAAACATATCTAAATATGAAATAGTCTTAAAATATAAACAAGTCTAATCACTCCTCATCGTCCTATGTAGTGGACTCATCAAGTGGGCCTTGACCTGCCCCACGCCATCGTGCATCACCGGGACATGGAGGGATAAGAATCCCAGACTGTAAGAGTCAATCTAGCTGGGACTGAAGTGACTGCAACATCTCATCCCTCAACCTATCCTTATCGGCAGCAGCAGCATCCCTCTCGGCAATAGCAGCCTCCCTCCCGGCAATAGCAGCCTCCCTTAACCTCTCCCTCTCGGCACTAACAACAAGCTCTTTATTCATAGCAGCTATTGTAGCCCGCATTTAATCGCTATCATATACGCTAGAGTAGGAGGATCCACAGTGCAAATAAGACTTCGATTTGTCAGAGACCTCCTAGGGAAACCGTAGACTGAACCTCTAACCGGGTCACCTGCACACTCTTTCCAAAGCTGCTCAACTTCTTCTTGTGAAAGTGGGGTGTCCTGACTTTCAGTAGGTCGAGTACTACTGTATTCATCAAGATTTTGCAAATACTTATCCTATATTTAAATTGAGGCAAGTAATTAATAATGAAAATATATCAAACTATTCAAACTTAATATGAAAAGAGGCAAGCTAAGTATATATCATTAATTGTTAAAAAAATTTGTAAGATTGAATAAAGTTCTTACATGTGTCTCTTTTGGACGCTCCTCAACCCAACAATCTTCATTTGTTGGGTTCTTCTTATTCTTCTTTACGTAGAAGTGCTTAAAATACTCTTCCTGAGTTAGGGCCCTACCCAACTCTTTTTCTTGCATATAATAAAATCATCAATATCTAAAAATAAGAACTTCTAAAAAAAAAGCAAAGAAAAAAGAACTATTGAATTATGAAAAAATACGTACAAGTTTCCTTTGGCTAGCAACCCGACTGATAGCTCCACCAGTATGTAAACAACCTCCCTTGTTAGACGCTCTGGATTTCTTCCCAAGCTCGCTCCTCTTCAGAAAAGTCAGATCAATTAGCCAGTAATTTAATAAGCCACTCCAAATTGGTGGTATTATCCATTTAGGCTCTTTAAGCTTGGTCCGAGCAGAATACAGAAACTCATGTAGTCTACTAGCGACTCTGGGATAAAAATTATTAGAGATGCGTTGTTCATTCTCGGGAGCCCACCAGAAATATTTCTGCAACAAAAATTCATTAATAAGATTCAATCTTTAAATGTAAAGTGTGTTAATTAATAAAGTTTTTACCCAAAATTCATTAAACATTTGCACTTGAACATGTGTTGGTACCATGCCCCAACACGGCCAGACAGCTTTGAAGTGTCGGGAGATGCATTTGAAGATGATCTTTGTAATTCTGTTATCTCGATTGTACCTGCAATACAAGATCAAACATTTAAGAGGTTAAATCAAAACTTAAAAAATTTAACATATAGAAAGTTAATTATTATATATAGTTAATAAAATCATACTTGTCTTTGTCAGGCTCGATGAAAATCCTCGGGGCATCGTCTCTATCACCTGGCTGAGGTCTATGTACACCTGAGTAGCCTGTTGGAGGAGTACTCGCACGCGTAGGGCTTTCGTCTCGGAGACAAAGAGTGGAGAGCCCAACTGATCCAGTAGTGCTAGCTGACCTACTGCTGCTAGCTGATGGTATTACAAACGATGGACCTATATGTGTATAATGACCATCGAGGGTGGTGTAGCCCTGCATAGGTGCCACGATGGGGGATGATCGAGTCTGAATAGAGGGATCAAGTGGATGAAGTGGACCCACCTGTGTAGGAACACTCACGACGACCTACTATATGAAAGTAGGGCCCTATGTGGGATAGACTCAGACTGGGGCTCATGAATGTGAACTCTTGTGGGCCTTCTAGGATTAGGAGGGTTCTTTTTACTTTTGGTCTTTTTGACCTTTAATTTTTTTCCCTTTTCCTGATCACTTACCATCTACATTAATTAAAAGGCAAAATATAATTTGTGAAGATATATATATATATAGATTATCATTTATATGAAAAGAAATACGAGGAAATATTTACTACATTAGTCACTTTCATTCACAAAATAGTAGTAATGAATATTAATTAAGACAATAATACAAAGTATACAAACATCAATAATTAAAAATAAAGAACACATGCAACAAACTAATTATATTGTTAATCCTCTTCTTCTGAAGTTCCCTCATCGTCTATCCATTCATCTTCTTCGAAAGTTTCCTCTTCGGAAGTTTCCTCTTTGGAAGTTTCCTCATCGTCTATCCATTCAACCTCTTCTTCTGTTGGTTGCTCATCATCCATATTTGCTAACATTTGTATCTCTTCTGGACTAACTTCTTCTAAAATATGTTCAGGATGCTCCAAATTATCTTCTAAATCAGCATCCACAACTTGGTGAACATTCTCTATTCCGTTCTGATATGTAACATCCAACACATTCTCAACTTCCACCCACCCTATAGGCTTAGTTTTGATAACAATCCACCAATTAGACTTGTCCGTACACAACGGATAAGGAGCATAGTACACTTGCTTAGCATTTTGGGCAATAATAAATGATCATAAGCCCTCAACAATCTAGTGTGTTTAACTTCAATGATGTTATGTTTCTTAAGTTCTCTTGTGCCTATGTTTGGGGTTGGATCAAACCACTTGCATCGAAAAAATACTATTCTTTAAGTCACTTGTTCAAAATTTCAACTAACAACTAACTACACTTTACTTATTTTAAGTCACTAGTTCACAATTTCAACTTACTACACTTTACTTATTTCAAGTCACTAGTTCACAATTTCAACTTACTATACTTCACAATTTTAAGTCCCTAGTTCAAAATTTCAACTTACTAAACTTCACAATTTTAAGTCACTTGTTCAAAATTTCAACTAACAACTAACTACACTTTACTTATTTTAAGTCACTAGTTCAAAATTTCAACTTACTAAACTTCACAATTTTAAGTCACTAGTTCACAATTTCAACTAACAACTAACTACACTTTACTTATTTTAAGTCACTAGTTCACAATTTCAACTTACTACACTTTACTTATTTAAGTCACTAGTTCACAATTTCAACTTACTACACTTTACTTATTTTAAGTCCCAAGTTCAAAATATCAACTTACTAAACTTCACAATTTTAAGTCACTTGTTCAAAATTTCAACTAACAACTAACTACACTTTAATTATTTTAAGTCTCTAGTTCACAATTTTAACTTACTGCACTTTACTTATTTCAAGTCACTAGTTCACAATTTCAAATTACTACACTTCACAATTTTAAGTCCCTAGTTTAAAATTTTAACTTACTAAACTTCACAATGTTAAGTCACTTGTTCAAAATTTCAACTAACAACTAACTACACTTTACTTATTTTAAGTCACTAGTTCAAAATTTCAACTTACTAAACTTCACAATTTTAAGTCACTAGTTCACAATTTCAATTTACTACACTTTACTTATTTTAAGTCACTAGTTCACAGTTTCAACTTACTACACTTTACTTATTTTAAGTCACTAGTTCAAAATTTCAACTTACTAAACTTCACTATTTTAAGTCACTTGTTCAAAATTTCAACTAACAACTAACTACACTTTACTTATTTTAAGTCACTAGTTCACAATTTTAACTTACTACACTTCACAATTTTAAGTCCCTAGTTCAAAATTTCAACTTACTAAACTTCACAATTTTAAGTCACTTGTTCAAAATTTCAACCAACAACTAACTACACTTTACTTATTTTAAGTCACTAGTTCAAAATTTCAACTTACTAAACTTCACAATTTTAAGTCACTAGTTCACAATTTCAACTAACAACTAACTACACTTTACTTATTTTAAGTCTCTAGTTCACAATTTCAACTTACTACACTTTACTTATTTCAAGTCACTAGTTCACAATTTCAACTTACTACACTTCACAATTTTAAGTCCCTAGTTCAAAATTTTAACTTACTAAACTTCACAATGTTAAGTCACTTGTTCAAAATTTCAACTAACAACTAACTACACTTTACTTATTTTTAGTCACTAGTTCAAAATTTCAACTTACTAAACTTCACAATTTTAAGTCACTAGTTCACAATTTCAATTTACTACACTTTACTTATTTTAAGTCACTAGTTCACAGTTTCAACTTACTACACTTTACTTATTTTAAGTCACTAGTTCAAAATTTCAACTTACTAAACTTCACTATGTTAGGTCACTTGTTCAAAATTTCAACTAACAACTAACTACCCTTTACTTATTTTAAGTCACTAGTTCACAATTTTAACTTACTACACTTCACAATTTTAAGTCCCTAGTTCAAAATTTCAACTTACTAAACTTCACAATTTTAAGTCACTTGTTCAAAATTTCAACCAACAACTAACTACACTTTACTTATTTTAAGTCACTAGTTCAAAATTTCAACTTACTAAACTTCACAATTTTAAGTCACTAGTTCACAATTTCAACTAACAACTAACTACATTTTACTTATTTTAAGTCACTAGTTCAAAATTTTAACTTAATACACTTCACTATTTTAAGTCACTAGTTCAAAATTTCAACTAACAACTAACTACACTTTACTTATTTTAAGTCACTAGTTCAAAATTTTAACTTAATACACTTCACTATTTTAAGTCACTAGTTCAAAATTTCAACTTACTAAACTTCACAATTTTAAGTCATTAGTTCACAATTTCAACTTACTAAATTTCACAATTTTAAGTCACTAGTTCATAATTTCAGTTTATATGCATGATAATGATGTGCCAAACACAATCAGCAGCCCAACGGCTCACAAATAAACCTATCGGCCCTGCACAGGCTCCAATCACTCTACATCATACATAACCAGGTCTATAATCAAGATATCGATGTCCAGAACTCACGGAATTCCCAAATAACCCACCGTCTATGGTCCAGAGGCATAATCAAGGCCACACAGGGCCACAAGGGTTATACTACCAACTAAAACAAATACTACAACCATAAAGCGGACAAGGTCTGGGGTTCCAAGCTAATAAAACCCAACTCAAGGATGCTAATTAGTACTAAGTGTCAACACTAGATGGACACAAATTGATCTTGCAAGAAAATCAATTTTGTCATCAATAGGATCAACTAGTCTTGACACTTATACTAATCACCACATTATAACCAAATTAAAGACTAAGTGTCAACACCTAGATGGACACAAATTGATCTTGCAAGAAAATCAATTTTGTCATCAATAGGATCAACTAGTGTTGACACTTATGCTAATCAACCACATTATAACCAAATTAAAGACTAAGTGTCAACACTAGGTGAACATAAATTGATCTTGCAAGAAAATCAATTCTGTCATCAATAGGATCAACTAGTGTTGACACTTATGCTAAACAAACACATTATCATGCCAATAATTAAACAAACTAAATTAAAGACTAAGTTCCCTATTCCAATTTATTACAAGTCACTACTTCACAATTTGAACTCACTATACTTCACTATTTTAAGTAACTAGTTCATAATTTCAAGTCATTATACTTCACTATTTTAAGTAACTACTTCACTATTCTAAGTCACTAGTTCACATTTTCAATTCACTACTTCACTATTTAAATTCACTAGTTCACATCCACCATATCCACTAGTTAACAATAATAAATCCTAATTAAATGATAAATCCTAATTTAGTAACTATAATTAACAATGATAAGTCCTAGTTAAATGATAAATCCTAATTTAGTAACTAAAATTAACAATGATAAAACCCTAATTTAATAAATATAATTAAATAACAAGTAAATTAAATAACTTACCTTGATGAACCTCTCACCGGAGCAGCAACAACGACGGCAGCAGCGGCAGGCGACGCAGCAGCGGCAGGCGACGCAGCAGCAGCAGCAGACGCGGAAGGGACGGAGAGAGAAGGGGACGGAGGAGGGGACGGAGGGAGGGGCACTGGAGGGAGGGGCGGCGAAGGGCTTTTGTGGTGTGAGGGTGTCGGGGAGAGAGAGAGATGTGAGGGTGTGTGATGTGTGAGGGTGAGGGTTTTTAGTAAAAAAAAATTAAAAAAAAATTACAAAGCCGATCACAGTTGGTCGTTTTTAATAAAATGAAATTAAAAAAAAAAATTAAAAAAAAATGACCAACTGTGGTCGGTTTTACTAAAAAAAAATTAAAAAAAGTATTTTTTGATAAAACCGACCACTTGAGGTCAGTTTTTTTTAAAAAAATTAAAAATAATTTAATCGTCAACGTATTTCATAAACTCGGATACATTATTGGTCCGTTACATTACTCAACGAGTATGTTACTATACAATGTATTCCACTACTTGGATGGATTATCGATTAGTTAATTAGCTTTAATTTTGAATATGTACTATATATATACATACATCACTAAGGACGAGACACATATATTCAAGACGATGGACCATTAATATATAGAACAGACTTGATTAATTATATTACTCAACGATCGTATATTATCTCATATGTGTATGTAATTTAACGTATTCCATATATACTTGAATGTATTATCGATCGGTTAATTAGCTTTGCAAATGTACTATATATATACGCAAAATATCGCTACACAAAAACATATATATTCAAGACGACAGATCATTATAATATATAGGATAATTACTTGGTTAATTATATTACATTTTATCAATGATCGTATATTAACTCATATGTACGTAATATACAACGTATTCCACACTACGTACTTGGATATGGATTATCGATCGGTTAATTAGCTTTTGAATACTTACTATATATATATACGTACATCACTAGACGAGACATATGTATATTCAAGACGATGGACCATTATATTATAATATATGTATATATATCGGACTATTGGTTAATTACATTTCTCAATGATTGTATATTAACTCATATGTATGTAATACAACGTACGTATTTCATACTACTTGGATATGGATTATCGATCGATATAATTTTGATCAATACTTAATATATACGTACATACATCGAGCTAGACGAGACATATATATATATATATATATTGAAGACGACAGATCATTAATATATATAGGACTTGGTTAATTACATTTCTCAACGATCGTATATATATTACCTCATATATATGTACGTAATACAACGTATTATTCCATACTACTTGTATCATTATCGATCAGTTAATTAGCTTTTGAATACGTACAATACGTACGTTGTATTACGTACATATGAGTTAATATACAATCATTGATAAATGTAATTAACCAATAGTCCTATATATATATATATATATATTCAAGACAACGGAGCATTAATATATATAGGACTTGGTTAATTACATTTCTCAACGATCGTATATATATTACCTCATATATATGTACGTAATACAACGTATTATTCCATACTACTTGTATCATTATCGATCGGTTAATTAGCTTTTGAATAAGTACATTACTAGATGAGACATATACTCAAGACGACGAACCATTAATATATAGGACTTGATTAATTAAATTACTTAAAAATTATATATGTACGTAATACAATGTATTTAATATTATTGTTATGTTAATAAATAATAATATATATATATAAAATAATTTTAGAAATATTTTTTTTTATCAAAACCGATTAAAGTGGTGGGTTTTATCAAAATAAATAAGAACAAACCGATCAAAAGTGGTCAATTTTTTTTAATAAAAAAAATGATTTATTAATGGAGATAAAACCGTCCAAAGCTGGACGGTATTTTTAATAATAAAATTATATATTATTAAAATCGTCCACAAGTGGACGGTTTTGTTAATAATAATAATATTTATTATATATTATATAATAAAATTATATTTATATTTATATTATGAATTTTAAAATAATATATATTATATATTTTCTACTTTTTTTTCGAAAAACCGACCAAATGAGGTTGGTTTTTTCAATAATTTTTTGCCGGGAAATATTCCGACCATTTATGGTCGAAAAATCATTTTCCCGCTTTTTCATTCTAAGAAAATCGACCACATTTGGTCAGTTTTGTAGTTTAAAAAAAAAACCACAAAAACCCACCACTTTCGGTCGGTAATTACCGACCACGAATTTGTGGTAGGTTTTCTGTGGTGGGTTTTGCTGTTTTTTTTAGTAGTGTGTGGAGTTAGATATTGCTAGGCTGTTAGTTTCTGGACTTGAAATTGATATGATTAGTTTGATTGTTGTTTCCTGTTTTTCGAGCATGTCTACCTTTACTCTTCGCCCCTTTTTCCTTATACTTGAGGTTACTGATATACCGTCCATTTCTAAAACTTGTTATGTATATGTTGTTATTGCAAGAATCCCAGGTGCGCCTTTTCTTACTTTCACCTGTGCCTGTTGTGTATATACTCCACTTGCTAGCCTTGTATGTTGTTTTATTGTCTTCCCTCTAGGCTTGTTCCTGTGTACTTTTTCATTGATTTTCGTGACTGCTTATTCCTATTCTCTCTGTTATTACTCTTTTATCTTATATGTGCCCAGTAGGACTATGATACCTACTGGGTACCTTATGCTTTGCATTTGGTGCTTACCCTACACACTGCATCTTCTGGTGCAGATCCTAGTGTGGGCCATCGTCGTTAGCTCATCGGAGACTCGTGCGAGGTGTTGTTTTGGACCGTCCAAACTGAGGGTGATCTCTTGGCGACCGGAGCTTAGATTTTAGTTTATCTGTATATTTTGTACTCTATTACTACTCAGAAATAACTTTGTATATATTACTTTTGGATCCTTTGTACTCCTTATGTAGATCGGGCTCTTATACGCTATGATACCAGGTTTTGGGTTCAGTTTGGATTCTGCATTGTTATATTACCCCTGTTATCCATTTTCTTTACCTTGTTCCCTTGTTTCCGCTTATTAATTTGTGCTTTCGCTTAGACCGTTAGATAGGTAGCCCATTACTGATCGTTCTGAGCTATGGGGATTGGTTCGCCTACTGGGGGGTTGTAGGTGCCATCATGACCGAGAAATTGGGTCATGCTAGCTAGACAATTAGAGGTTCAAAAAACTATAATTATGTCATCAACCTCGTAAATCAACAATTAGATAAACAAATAAGTCCATAAAATTGCTTTCTCAATATGATTGTTAGCGAATCCATAATCCTAGATCGATTTTATCACATTGATTACGTGAAAACCTGCTCTTTATTTGGTTAATTATTTATTAGTTAACTTTTTTTTAATTTTTTTAGTTAATAAATATTTCTTTGAGATTTACCGCTTGAATAAATAATTAAAACTAGTTTAATTTAGTGAATAATTAATCGATAAGTCCCCGTGGGTACGATATCTGGATTTAATCCAATATTACTTGTACGACTGCATACACTTGTGTGTGCGTTAGGACGCAATAAGTTTTTGGCACTGTTATCGGGGACTTAAAAATTAATTGTTTATCTAAGTTGGACTTTTTTCATTTTATTTATTTAAGTTTTGTATATATTTTATTTTCTTTCATAGATAGTTTTTTTTTTAATTTTATTTTACCACTCTTATTAATATGACATCTTGGGATAAATATTGATTGAATGATGAGTATTCATATGTTAGTAATCCTTTAAAATATTATGAAGGACCCCACCTGGGTATCAATTGCCATTATATTCAAGAGTACAGGTTGCACACACCTCTCCAATTTTTTGAATTTAATGTATGTCCTCCGAGCCCTTATTACGATTCTTCTAATATTTGTGATGTTGACAGGGGTTATGAAGTGGAGGATATGAATTATAATTCTCACTTTCTTGATATGCTAAAGCAAATACTGGAGCAGCAAGCAGAACAGAGCGAATCCATGGAGAGAATGAGTTCCCAACTTACAAAGATACAGGCTATGACTGAAACTTGTATTAATAAGCAAGTTATGGTCTTAGCTAATACCTAAGACGAACCCTTAGTAGAAGAAGAAAGTGAATCACTCCTAGGATAAAGCTGTGAGGAAGCAAACATAGTGAGACAATCTTGGCTAAGGGAAGAAGAGCAGAAATTTGAATTTCATAAGTTTCTCCGTGATAATCTTACATACATGATGACACAGCTGATAGAAGGAAGAGTTGAGCTCAGATATTCATGACTTAGAGGACCGTTTAAATAATTAGAACTAGTTTAATTTAGGGAATAGTTAATCGACAAGTCCCCGTGGGTATGATATCTGGACTATCAATCTTATATTACTTATACGATCGCAGATACTTGCGTGTGCAATAGGATGATGAATTCCAACCCACACACAAGTGTACATGGTCATCCAAGTAAGTAAAAGTATTCTAAATTATTCTAATACCTCTAAATTAAATAAGTAAAAGTAACTAATGTAGAAGTTTGTAATATCTTAAAATCTAAAGACAAGTTGAGAGAAGTAGAAGCGAGTATGTAACAACCTATTCCATCGTTACTGAAAATATCTGTGATCAAGATAGATGTCTCTCATTCGTAATAAGAGTTAGGAGTAATTCTTTATTATGGGGAGTACATTTGGTATGTACTAAGGTCATAGAATACTCTTAGCACAAAGTTAAGTTGAAAGCTTCCTTACCGATTTAGTTTCGGGCTAAGTTCAAACTAGGGTCAATTTCAAACGTGCTTTCCTCCTAGAATATAAGGATCTAGGGATCCTAATACCCACCAAATTAAAGATCTCTGAGTCCTCTTTCCAACGCCACCAACTGTTCGTCAATCCACTTTCCGACTAAAAAGTTATGACTGTTTTACTGAAGCCTGTCAGTGCTGAAAATCTGAGTCGGATGTAGCGGACTTTAGGTCGCTATAGCGGTACTGCTATAGCGGTTGGCCGTCCGCTATAGTGGAATGACGGAACCAGAAAGCCCATAAACGTGTTTTATAATCCCATTATCCATTCTTTAGTAAAAAATAGATGTGGTTTGCTCTAAAAACCCTCCTAGGTTGCTCCAAAGCTTAGGAGCCATGGGGAGGAGAGATTGCAGTGAAAGGGATACGAAACCATGGATTCGGGCCTGCAGAATCATCAAGGAATGCCTTGAGGAGCCAGAAGGGTCATGGAACAACTGCTCGGCATCCAGGTAGGCTAGGTTTCTTCCCAAGAGTAGATTGACCATTTTTATTTCCTATTATTGTGTAGAATGAAAGGGAGAATCCATGATTAGGCCTTCAGGCACAGAGTTTGGCAGATTTATTACTGGTTATGTGTGAACTAGGAATTATATGGATTGAAGAGTTGGTTTTATGATACATATAATGGGGATATTTTTATTGTCTTGGTAGACTAAATTGATAGGCTTGCGGAAACTAGAATATTGAAAGGTTTGGGGAACCAAAAAAGGGTTAGTAATTAACAAATGTGTAAGGAACGGAAGTTCCGAACTAATGGGTATAATTAGGATAATTGTTTGGTTGTGTTCTAAAGCTGGGAAGGGTTTTCCCAGGTTCTATTTGGTCCTAGGGAGAGGGTTAAGAATAAATATAATTAACTACATGTTTAAAGGCATGAATCGGGGTTAGTCTTTGGACAGGATTTTGATGGTTCATAGTGTACCCGGAATAGGGTAGGTGATGGCTTACGATTTTTGTGAATGTTATATATTATTGTACTCATATCTAAGTGTTTGTATGAATTACATTGCTTAGGGGAGTTGTGTAGAATGTCTAAGGTTGTTGCTTTAAAGTCTGTGATTGAAGGGTGTTTTTTTTGAAGGTTTACAAGTTGTTTGATCACCTATTGGACTGTGGATTGTTGACATTCGATTGGCTTGGGTACCACGCCTCGTATGGGTATACTAACGGTTGGCACAGGTACCACACCTGGTATATGTATAACAAATGGTTGGCTTGGGTACCACGCCTGGTACGAGATACTAATGGTTTGCTCGGGTACCACGCCTGGTACGGGTTTACTTTACTGCATCATATTATTGATATTGTTGCATTGTGTGATTGGTGTTGGTTCCATAAGTGAACCGGGCTGTGTTTATAAATTATGATATTACTTGTGGTCTTGGTGTAGGCTGGTTGTTATATTATATTGTACTTTTGGTCTTGGTGTAGGCCGGGTAATTATATTGTGAGTTTGGTCTTGGTGTAGGCCGGGTAATTATATTGTGAGTTTGGCCTTGGTGTAGGCTGGGTTGTTATATTATATTGTGCTTTTGGTCTTGGTGTAGGCTGGGTAATTATATTGTGAGTTTGGTCTTGGTGTAGGACAGGTTGTTATATTATATTGTGCTTCTTATCTTGGTGTAGGCCAGTAATTATATTGTGAGTTTGGTCTTGGTGTAGGCCGGGTTGTTATATTATGTTATTAGTTGGTCTTGGTGTAGACCAGGTTATGATGTTTAGTATTAGTTGGTTTGGTGTAGACCAGGTTGTCATGTTAACACCTATATGTGTTAGGGGGATCCGAGTGGGTCTGAACTATGTAAAAGAGGTTATGAGTTCACAATTTATTTTCATTAAGTGTATTAATGACGGTCAAGAATTAGTTGTGGTTAATAAGCTAAGGGTGGGTCTTGGTGTAGATTGGGTAACCTGTTGAACACTTAGGTGTGGTTAGAGGATCCTTGGAGGGTTCAAGTTTCAAGATTAGAAAGGGATTTAGATATAACTCTGTTGTTGTCATTGAATGTGTCAATGGTTGCTAGGTGATTTTCATGTGATTGGTCAATTGGGAGTAAGACAGAAAGTCTGGGGTTTTTGTTGATGGTTTTTATAACCAGGATGGAAAGTTTTCCTAGAGGTGTGGGAAGGGTCCTACATTGGTAAGTAATACTACGGGTATAAGTGGTTTGGGTGGGCAGTTAGCCGGGTTAAGTCTGAATATCTAGTCAAGGCGATTGACTTGGGTAAGGGAAGGGTAGTCCAGGTAAGGACATTGTTATTGGTAAGGATTAAGTGAGACTTGGGAAGTCTAGGGATCAAGTTGACTTGGGAAGTCTAGATGTCATGGTGACTTGGAAAGTCTAGGTGACAAGGTGACTTGGTAAGTCTAAAGGTTAGGATAGTCGGTTCCGAAAGGGGAGATTGATAAAAGTGATGTTGAAAGGGGTGAAGCATTTACCTTATGCATTTTATCTTGATTTTTATATGATGGTAGGAGTGAATTATGGTCAGCCAATTATGCCTTCCAGTATGTGTGTTTATATTGATTTTACTCTTGCTATACCTTTTTGGGTATAGTCTGGTTGCAGGGTTGGTGATGTTTCACAGGTTCAGGATTGCGGTGATCTTCCAGCAGCTCCTACTTTCCTTCTATGGTGGGAGTTGTGTCATCTTATGTCATATACTCATCTTGTAGAAGCTCTTGTACCGGCTTAGACTAGGTTTTGGTGAGGTTGTTTCATATTGTAAATGTTTTCCGCAGATTCTTTAAGTCGTTTATTTTTCTAAACTATTTGTAAAAAGGATTTCTCATGTATTTAAGGGACTTATTTAATGGTTTATTTTCTTTTCTGCATTTCCTGTTGGTTTGGGTGGTAAGGGTTATCCTATCTAGGTGGATTAGAGTAGGAGCCTGCACGGCCCGATAGTTGGGTCATGACAAATGGTATCAGAGCCCAGGTTACCGGTCTCCCAGTACAAGTGAAAAATGTCGAATAGAGTCCCGCGAATTGATGTGTTGACGTCCACATCTAATCCTAGGGAAGCTATGAAGTATTTTAGGAAATACTTCTCTTCTTTCATTCCTTTTTGTGTGGTTTCGTTACTTGCTTGTATGGGTTGAGTCCAATTGGTATCTCTCAATTACAATTGGTATCTCAACAAGGTGAAGGATGTCATTGGACTCCGGGTACGACAAACAAGAAAGAAGGATTGGAACCTGCAAGGTTCCAATTGGTATCTGGCCGGGGAGGCTATGTAAAGGTATGGATGGATCGGCTAATGGTCATCCATGAGGCAAATAAAAAGTAATGAAACTGATTTGATTGACTGTTTAAGCTTGAGGCTTGAGATTGTGCTTATGTGTATTGATGTTATTTGAATGACTGCAAATGTGTGGTGTGCAATTATTTGATTTGCTGTGAATGTATTAGTCCGGGAGGAGTCATAACTTGAATTGATGTGCTTTGGTTGGTAATTACTTTTTACGTGTACTTAAATTGGTCAGTAAAGTGGTGTTACATTTTTGAAATAGGCTTGCCATTGGTAAAAATTGTAAGGGGACAAGGCTTACGACCGTAGGGAAACTCCAGTTTCAGGACAGTCGAGATTGGTTAGGAACCATGAGGGAAAAAGGGTTATCATTGCTTGATGGCAGGAAATGCGGTAAGTAAAATTTTATGGTAACTCATGATTGTAACTTAAGGAAAATTTATTCCCATCTTGAAAGTTGTGATTGTTTTAAATGATAAATTGCGATATGCCTTAATTAGAATTATTTGCATTACATTCGGGTATAGGCTTACCATTTATATAGATGGTAAGGGAACAATAAGGGATTGTGGACTGTAGGGAAGCTCCAGTTTTAGGACAGTCGGGACTTGGTTGAGAACCAAGGGAACTAGGGGGACTAGTAGTGCATGATAGCGGGAATGTGTTATTGTGTGCGGTTCTGGGGTGTTTCATAACTGATTTTATGATAATATGATGCTAAATTCTCAACTAGGCATAGTTGAGGTTGGTCTTGAGGTTATGTTTAAAGACCGTAACGTGATTTCATGTGTTAATGGGAAAATAGGTAAGGGGAATGAGAGAATTTTTTAGAGAATGGTAATTTTTCTGGGCTACTACTTTTGGGGGTTTCCATAGCAGTGTGCAAGTCGCTATAGCGGGATGTGCATGGCATGATCCATGTCCTATTTTTCCCTTGTTCTGTCTTTCATTCCCGGGTCATTTTACATCACTATTTCAGCTGCGAGCTATTGCAGGAATTATTTAGCATTCATGCTCAATAAGAGGAAAGGGTAGATACGATAGCCCAGGGTATTGGTGAAATTTTTAATTTACCACTGGTGGGAATAGTCACCTAGGTAGAATTTGGCTAAATGACCCGTAATTGGCTGAGTAGTGTTGGAAATTTCTCATAGTCTTATGTCATGAGGGTGATTTGGCTGGTTTATTATTGATGATCCTTAGTGGTAGGGTCAGTTGAGGGAGTTCGAGTGAGAAAGCTTCCAGTTGAGGAGTTAGAAATCTTGGGTTAGGCTAGTCTCGGATGAATTCTGAACAAAATATCCGGGTGTGGATTGGGTGTTATATCTTGGGTCGAGCGAGTTTTTCCATTAGCCAAGACCTTAAGGAGTCCGGAGGACTTTTCGGAATCAAATTCTAGTAGGTAGAACTCTCGGTATGTGGGTTAACGTGAAGGGGTTATTCCAGAACGTCAGGAAATTAAGTGTGTTATAAAATAGGCACTTTTGGGGAACTTTATGACTTTCTGTCCCATGTCAACCACCAAAGCGGTTGAACACATCGCTATTTCTACTTCCGCTATAGTGGAGAAATTACCACTATAGCGGAAGTCATGATTGTCAGCACCATAGCATGGGGAATTAAGTTTTGGTATGTTATGTTTGAAATGTTTCGCACCGGTGTTTCAACGAGGCCCCAGATTTCTTGGGCACTCGAGGAGGAGTAATCTCACTAGTCTCGTATAACTCGAAGGAAGAAATTCCTTGACAAAGCAGAATCGAATTAAATTTTGGTTGAACTGGGGTACACCCAGGGGATTTAACAGTTCGGTGGTTCACGTGAGGCTATTCTATGTTGTCATAGTAGAGCGTTAAGTTTCTATGGGCTGGTTCATTCTTTTCCTTCTACCTTAGAGATCGTTCGGGGATGAATGATGGGTAAATTGGTATCTGTTGTAACGACTTATTCCGTCGTTACTGAAAATATATTTGATCAAGACAGGTGCCTCTCATTCGTAATAAGAGTTAGGAGTAATTCTTTATTATGGGGAGTACATTTGGTATGTACTAAGGTCATAGAATACTCTTAGAACAATGTTAAGTTGAAAGCTTCCTTACCGATTTAGTTTCGGGCTAAGTTCAAACTATGGTCAATTTCAAACGTTCTTTCCTCCTAGAATATAAGGAGTTAGGGGTCCCAATACCCACCAAATTAAATATCTCTGAGTCCTCTTTCCAACTCCACTGACCGTTTATCAATCCGCTTTCTGAGTAAAACGTTATGACTATTTTACTGAAGACTATCAGTGCTGAAAATTTGAGTCCGCTGTAGCGGACTTTAGGTCGCTATAGCAGTTGGCCGTCCTCTATAGCAGAATGACGGAACTTGAAAGCCCAAAAACGGGTTTTATAATCCCATTCTCCCTTCTTTAGTCATAAATAGATGAGGGTTGCTCCAAAAACCCTCCTAGGCTTCTCCAAATCTTGGGAGCCATGGGGAGGAGGGATTCCAGTGAAAGGGACGCGAAACCATGGATTCGGGCCTGTAGAATCGTCAGGGAATGCCTTCACAGAGCCAGAAAGAGCATGGAATAGCTGCTCGGCATCCAGGTAGGCTAGGTTTCTTCCCAAGAGTAGATTGACCATTTTTATTTCCTATTATTGTGTAGAATGAAAGGGAGAATCCATGATAAGGCCTTCGGGCACGGAGTTTGGTGGATTTATTACTGGTTATGTGTGAATTAGGAATTGTATGGATTGAAGGGTTAGTTTTATGATACGTATAATGGGGATATTTTTATTGTCTTGGTAGACTAAATAGATAGGCTTGCGGAAAGTAGAATATCGAAAGGTTCGAGGAACTGGAAAAGGGTTAGTAATTAACAAATGTGTAAGGAGCGGAAGTTCCTGACTAATGGGTATAATTAAGATAATTGTTTGGTTGTGTTCTAAGGCTGGGAAGGGTTTTCCTAGGTTGTATTTGGTCCTAGGGAGAGGGTCAGGAATAAATGTAATTAACTGCATGTTTAAAGGGACGAACCAGGGTTAGTCTTTGGATGAGATTTTGTCGGTTCATAGTGTACCCGGAATGGGGTAGGTGATGGCTTATGATTTGTGTGAATGTTGCATATTATTGTACTCATATCTAAGTGTTTGTATGAATTACATTGCTTAGGGGAGTTGTGTAGAATGTCTAAGGTTCTTGCTTTACAGTCTGTGATTGAAGGGTGTTTGCTTGTTGGTTTACAAGTTGTTTGATCATCTATTTGACTGTCGATTGTTGACATTCGGTTGGTTTGGGTACCACGCCTGGTATGGGTATACTAATGGTTGGCATGGGTACCATGCCTGGTACAGGTATAACAAATGGTTGGCCCGGGTACCACGCCTGGTACGATATACTAATGGTTGGCTCGGGTACCACGCCTGGTACGAGTTTACTTTACTACATTATTTCATTGATATTGTTGTATTGTGTGATTGGTGTTGGTTCCATGAGTGGATCGGGCTGTGTTTATATATTGTGATATTACTTATTGTCTTGGTGTAGGTCGGTTGTTATATTATATTATACTTTTGGTCTTGGTATAGGCCGGGTAATTATATTGTGAGTTTGGTCTTGGTGTAGGCCGGGTAATTATATTGTGAGTTTGGTCTTGGTGTAGGCCGGGTTGTTATATTATATTGTGCTTTTGGTCTTGGTGTAGGCCGGGTAATTATATTGTGAGTTTGGTCTTGGTGTAGGCCGGGTCGTTATATTATATTGTTCTTCTGATCTTGGTGTAGTCCAGGTAATTATATTATGAGTTTGGTCTTGGTGTAGGCTGGATTGTTATATTATGTTATTAGTTGGTCTTGGTGTAGGTCGGGTTGTTATATTATGTTATTAGTTAGTCTTAGTGTTGACCGGGTTATGATGTTTTCTATTAGTTGGTCTTGGTGTAGACCGGGTTGTCATGTTAACACCTAGATGTGTTAGGGGGATCCAAATGGGTCCGGAATATGTAAAAGAGGTTATGAGTTCACAATTTATTTTCATTAAATGTATTAATGACGGTCAAGAATTAGTTGTGGTTAATAAGCTAAGGGTGGGTCTTGGTGTAGACTGGGTAGCCTGTAGAATGCTTAGGTTTGGTTAGAGGATCCTTGGAGGGTTCGGGTTTCGGGAAAGGGATTTAGATATAACTCTCTGTTGTTGTCATTGAATGTGTCAATGGTTGCTAGGTGATTTTCATGTGATTGGTCAATTGGGAGTAAGACGGAAAGTCTGGGGTTGTAGTTGATGGTTGTTATAACCAGCATGGAAAGTTGTCCTAGAGGTCCGGTACGGGCCGAACACTGGTAAGTAATACTACGGGTATAAGTGGTTTGGTTAAGCAGTTAGTCGGGTTAAGTATGAATATATAGTCAAGGCGGTTGACTTGGGTAAGGGAAGGGTAGTCCAGGTATGGACATTGTTATTTGTAAGGATTAAGTGATACTTGGGAAGTCTAGGGATCAAGGTGACTTGGAAAGTCTAGATTTCAAGGTTACTTGGGAAGTCTAGGTTACAAGGTGACTTGGTAAGTCTAAAGGTTAGGATAGTCGGTTCCGAAAGGGGGGATTGATAAAAGTGATGTTGAAAAGGGTGAAGGATTTACCTTGTGCATTTTATCTTGGTTTTTATATGATGGTAGGAGTGAATTCGGGTCAGCCGATGATGCCTACCAGTACGTGTGTTTGTACTGATTCTACTCTTGCTATACCTTTTTGGGTATAGTCTGGTTGCAGGGTTGGTAATGTTTCACAGGTTCAAAATTGCGGTGATCTTCCAGCAGCTCCTACTTTCCTTTTATGGTGGGAGTTGTGTCATCTTATGTCATTTACTCATCTTGTAGAAGCTCTTGTACCGGCTTAGACTAGGTTTTGGGGAGGTTGTTTCATATTGTAAATATTTTCCGCAGATTTTTTAAGTCGTTTATTTTTCTAAAATATCTGTAAAAAGGATTTCTCATGTATTTAAGAGACTTATTTAATGGTTTATTTTTTTTCCCGCATTGCCTATTGGTTCGGGTGGTAAGGGTTCTCCTATTTAGGTGGATTAGAGTAGGTGCCCGCACAGCCCGGTAGTTGGGTCGTGACAGAGTAAATATTGATTGTTGTTCCAAGTTTAGAGAGAATTCCAGGGTTACAACTTTATTTTGCAATTATGAGTAGTATCCATAGAATTGATTTTTCCGTCAGCCTAGTTGTTGATTTCAGGGTTAATTAAATGATTATGGTCTTCTGAACCTCTAATCACCTATCCAGAATAGCCTCACAACTACATCATTGAGCAGGGATGCGACATCATATTTTGAATGTATTTATATGTCTTCCCGTTGTAAGCCAAATAAGGCGTTCTAGGTATATTCCTATCCTAGTCACAAATCTACTCTTTACATTACAAAAGAGAAATCTTGCTCCTTATATTCCTCATTCTATCTTATTGATCCTTCTTCTGAGTTCGCAACAAGATTATAAATTTATTTTAAAGGCGTCCTAGCATCAAAATACAAAATATAGGAATACAAGAATAACTAGTAATGGCAAATGAACTAATCAATTCAACTTTATACTACTAATCATGCATTTGTAGCCGTAACCCCAGAACAAGGGTTCTTAACCACTCATACTAATCAAGAATACAAAAATAATTATTTTCAGTCAAAGTGGTGTCTAAGAAAAGTAAGAAGAAAAGAAACCTATTGGTGAATTCTATTCTCTGCCTCTTGCTCTGAAAATATGATAGAACCTCTACAAAAGATGCAAAATATTACATTTATAGGGCTTAGAAAATAACTCATTTTCCTTCTTTAAGTCAAACTAGGAAAAGCTTGGAAATTTCTGTCGGATGGCCTCTGGCGCGTCGCGCCACCAAGGCGCCAGGCTTGGCCTTCTAAAGTTCAGGCCCTAGCGTGGTGCCCCTGCAGTGCACTAGGATGCATTGTCTGAAGTTCTGGGTTTGGGGTAGCGCGCCACCAATGCGCCCTTGCACAGATTTTCCTCGTTTGTTCTTCCGCGACATTCTACTATTTCATTTCCAAGCTTTACCCTTTTGTTTCAGCTCCTAATGGTTGATTTCCCCATCAAATTACCTACAAAGTCTAATCATGTGTCTTAGTGCATAGTATAGTAATACCAATCAAAACACACACTATATGGTAAAAATGCTCTCAAAACACAAGGTAAATATGGGTAAAATACGATAAACAGGCATATAAATATGCTCAAGATCACCATCCCACACTTAAACCTTTGTTCGTCCTCGATCAACTTACTACCCCTCTATGCTATTCTTCACCAACAAACACCTAAGGACTTTTCTACCCACACTTATGAGTAACTAGACACTTTTAATCATGTTTTGTAGTTCATTCATCAAGCAATCTCCATACACCTTTTTTTTTTAGCACTAAGATACTTCACTTGAAAAAAACATACCCTCTATAACCGACTCTTTACCATAATATTGGGCCAACATGCTCATGTATAAACAAAGAAATCAATAATACTATCAAGCATATGCTATGGGTGCCCTCACTATTTTAGTACTGCCCTCTTTTCCTCACAACAATTCAATTTCAATGGGGCACTTGAACATTAAAGCACTCACTCTCTCAAAAGATATTTCAAACATATCATAACATTTCATAGGCTTGATCTTAGTGTATCGTGAAACCAATAAAGCATTTCATTCATGGAATCAAAAGGACTTTTTTTTGGTTGTAATGTCAGCTTCGGGATGGGTAGGATACTTTTGGGTAAATAGTGACTTTTTTCCCTATTGCACTTGTTTAAGACACTACACTTTACTCTCTTTTTCTCTTCTTTCCCTATTTCCTCTTATGTTCACACCTCCTTTTACAACCATTTATTTTATCTCATTTCCGCCCCTTAGTTTACACGTACTTGTTGCTAGCAAACCTATATTATTTTTAACTCCTAACAACAAACACTTTACTATTTTAACCGGGCGCCGTGCATCATCTTTCTTTCACTACATTCACCTCCTATTTTCATTCACCCTTCTCCTTTCGTTCCCCTTTTTCTTTTTCAGCATCTTTTCAATTACAAAGTGCATTAGGGATTTTTATTTGGATGAAATTAAAATAAAGTATCAACAAAATGGATAGGCTCATTATGCGGCTCTACAAAGAAACAGGCATCAAGGCTCAAAGGGTCTTCACTAGGGGTAATGTCAAGGTGGCACAAACAATCATCAAAGAAACAAGAAAAGGCTATACAAGGAAATGCCTTAATCATATCCCACAATATTCATGCTAAGTTAAATTTCACATCCACACAAGACAAGTTCTAGATGCTACTTTATGCAAGAAACCAAATAAAAACTCACCACACATGGCACCATGGCTCAAATACTGGAATATTACAATTGCATGCTCATACAAAAACACATTGAGTGATAGTACATAATTAAGCCCATTTTCTTCATTTTTTGAGTCAAGTTAAACAACCTATATGTCTCTAATGAAGTTCTTCTTTACATGCACAATTTTACATGAACTATCCATGACGTCTAGCTAAAACTCAAAGTGGGGTTTCAAAGTTCCAAAGGCCGGGTTCCTATTTCTACAAACCTATGACTAATTATTCCTTAATATGGTCATCATCCATCCATCATCATGACAAGTCATTACTACTATGACTCACCTAAAAAAATCTACCTGGTTCAAAGTGACTATCCTCGGGAAAAGAATCAAAAATAAAAGCTGAAGAACCCATCCTAAAAACAACAAAAACAAAACCAAATCAGTACAAAAGTAAAGAATGATAGAAAGAAATCCCTGGGCCTCTAGGCATCATCATCATCATCATTAGGAACAAATTCCTGATCCTCCTCAGCCGTGGTATCATCAACTACCATGAGAGACGTGCCAATATTATCTACCTCATCATTCTTATCATCATTAGTGACATGAATTGTGGGCTCGTCATCATCTAGTGGCTCCTAAAATGCAAGGCCCATCTTGTACATGTACATGACATTATTGGTCAGTGGGTACCTGTCTTTCAAGCCAGTCATCTCCTCCTTGGTCACAGGTCTACCACCAATCCTCAGCTACAACTCTTCCTCCCATATATCTAGCCCATCCAAGTCATGACGTGCCTGATGATCAGCAGTAGAGAGTACAGGCCCGTGTGAAGTGTCATGTGCCTTAGTCTTTGTAACATCAACTAGCTGACTCACCAAGTATGGAACTGTGGGCGGGAATGCATCATGACTATCTTTCTCAACATTATCCTTCCTTACAAATCAGGTCACCAACCCGCCATATCAAAAGCGCCACCTCTTGTTGTTCCGAAATTTCATCATATTGTGTCTTAGAACCGAAACCATATTTATTGACATCCCTTTCATTAACATATACACCAACACCACCCTATCTTTAGTCACCTGGGATGTATATTTGCAGGGTAGGAGAGTACTACAAAATATTTTTAGCCACACCCTTGCCGCTTGATTGAAATAAGCATAATGCAAGGTGGCATGTCGCTTAGTATCCTTGCTCCTTTCCCAAAGGGCTGTCGAATTCACGCCACAAAGTGTGTGATGTATATCTATGTATGGTGGTGTCTATTTAATTTCTAAGTAAGGAGCAACATCAACATGCGATGCCCCTAAGAATTCATTCAAAACCCGAGTGGTGAATCTAATCATCTTCCCTCAAACCTCCACTCTATGACTTTTACCCTGGTCCATTTCCCAATTGGCATAAAACTCCCGTACTAAAGTGAGGTTGCACTCATCTTGATCTTGGAAGATGTATTAGATTCCCAATTGATAGACTATTTCATGAATTCAGGGAAATTCGACTTGCAACCTTACTTCATCAACATGTTCATCACCAAGATACTTTGCTTCTTTTTGGGATTCAAACCTATCATGCCCATGTGGCCACACCACTTGATTTCCAAACTTTTGAGGGGGTGCCCGAGGGACCGATAGGGTTGATGATCCGGACACTCCTCTTTTTTGGGACCACTTGCTTGCCGTACCATCTGCGGTGACTTTCTTTCCTCTAGGTGGAATTGTACCTGTAAACATACAATTTACACAAATCAGCCCAAGTATATTCAAGACTAGCTAAATTAGTGTTGGACAAGGTCATAATGACCCCACACTTAATTTTCTAGGATGGTGTCTATAGGTTACCAATGTGGGGTACTCAGAGTTCCCCCATTAGCAATTTTCATCAACCTATGACACCACATTACTCAAATATTATGTACTATTTTCACCATGTAATTTCCAACTAGTCACCACTAAACTTCATGACTACATATTATTCCTACCACAATTTTTTCTCAAAATGTGGCAATTCCATCATCTTTTTCTTGAAATTTTTGCCCAACACACCTTCTCCCATTTGCTTGTTTTCCACAATTCAAGACCCATAAGAAAAACAAGAAGAAATTTTTGAAATTCCACCATCACTAGTGTAGGAACGAAAATCATCTTTTGTTTGGGTGTATTTTTGAGTTCTTAGCTCTAATCCATGGTAGAAAAAATTTAAGTTTTTCAAACACGGTGAGACTAGTTCATACCCATGAATCTTGACAATAAGGAGCAAGAGTAAGAGGTGGGGAGTAAGAGAAAGTAGTAGAAGAACTTACCTTGAAAAAAATGGAAGATTTCAAGCTTGGAAGAAGGCAACAATGGAGGAAGATGAACACTTTTGGGAGAGAATAAAGGGGGGGGGGGGGTTCTTTAAAATAAAGAGAAGAGTGAGAAAAATAGGGGTTTTAAGATGTGGAGACCAAACATTTTGGGTATCGGGTCAGTTGACCCTTGACCCATCCATTTTTAAGTTGTGGAATGCTGGAGGAGTGTTGCGCCATGTATGCGCCCGTCTGGGATCAAGCGAGGCACACTATGCCATGAAGGATCCATGAATGAGTCACAGAAGTCTGGGTCGTAGGGTTCCATGCCTGCAGTAGGCCAGGTAACCTCCATGGAAGTTTCACGTGAGGTGCGTTGCACCATAAAGGTGCCCATCTGGGAAACGCATGGAGTGCCATACCATAAAGGCACCAATTTTGTCCGTTCGGAGTTTAGGCCCTGAGGTGCCGCGCCAGCAGTGCGCTAGGCCCCTAGGGTAGTGTTTTTTTGCTACTTACTTGAACCATATATCATCCTTGGCCTGTAATACTCCCTAATTTTCTTCAACAACAACAAAAGTCATTTGAAGATAGTGGGTTGCCTCCCACCTAGCGCCTTAGTTTTGGTCGTGGCACGACAATTCTTTTTATATTTTTGTTGTTTTTTCCTACATTATTACAATACATTCGCGGGTTTCCTCCCTCACAATGCTTGATTTAACATCGCGGTATGATGCACTTCAAAAGTTATTCATCTGACAGGGAAATTAAAGTTTTCTCCATGTCCACATGCTCAACCTAATAGTTCTTCACTCTCTGCCCATTAACCAAGAACGTACTAGTTTTGTCGACCCTCCATAGTTCAACTGCACCATATAGTGTCATCCTCACTACCTCAAATAGTCCAGACCACTTGGTCTTAAGTTTCCTAGGGAAAAGCTTAAGTCTCGAATTGAACAAGAGAACTTTTTGGCCTGGTTCAAATGAGCGAGGAAAGATGTGCTTATCGTGCAACCTCTTGGTCTTTTTCTTGTAGAGCTTGGCATTTTCATATGCTTGCAACCTAAATTCACCGAGTTCATTAAGTTTCAACTTCTTTTTCTGTCCTACTAGTTCTTCATCAAGATTCAGCTTCTTGATAGCCCAATAGGCTTGGTGTTCCAACTCTATCGGTAAATGACACTCAACAAGGAGAAGCTCCAATGGGTGTTTTATATGTAGTGCAATAGGACCATAATGCATCATCAAGCTTCTCATCCCAATCCTTCCTCCATGCATTCACTGTCTTTTGGAGGATTTGCTTCACCTCGCAATTTGAGACCTCCACCTGCCCACTAGTTTAGGGATGATAAGCAGTAGCCACTTAGTGATGCACCCCATACTTGGCCAATAGTTTTTGAAAAGTTACTGGTGAAATGAGTTCCACCATCACTAATCATCACCTGCGGAGTACCGAACCCTGTGAATATATTTTTCTTGATAAATTTCACCACCACTTTTGAATCATTGGTAGGAAGAGAAACAACCTCTACCCACTTCGACACATAATCCACTGCCACAAGTATGTATTTGTTACCAAAAGAAAATGGGAAGGGCCCTATGAAGTCAATCCCCCATAAATCAAAGATTTCTACGTCAAGAATATTTTGCAAAGACATCTCATGCCTTCTAGAAATAGCCCCAGTACTTTGACACTGATCACACCTTTTGACAAATGCTACTACATCCTTGAAGAAAGTAAGCCAATAAAAAGCTGATTGTAATACCTTCTGAGCTGTGCATTCTCTTCCATGATGTCTGCCATAAGGTGAAGAATGGCAACTCTCTAGGACCTCTCTCACTTGGTTTCCCAAAAATGCATCTGCGAATCACTTGATTCGAACCTTGTTTAAACAAATAGGGCCCTCTCATTTGTAAAATTGGGAGTCATGATAGAGATTCTTCTTTTGCTGAGTGTTGGCTTCAGGGGGTACACTCCACTTACCAATAGGTTGACAATATTTGCATACCACGGTAGCTCAGCAACACTCAAAGATAGGAGTTGTATCAGGAAAATTCTCTCTAATCTATCCTCCACTGGGCACATGAGACCAGTCCTTACGTCTGGACAAGTGATCTTACACTTGGTTCTCTATCCCTTTTTGATCTTTTATCTCCAAATCAAACTCTTGAAGAAGCAAAATTCATCAGATAAGTCTTAGTTTTGCATCCTTCTTACTAAACAAATAACGGATAGCAGCGTGATCCGTATGTATAATTATTTTTGTTCACACAAGATAAGAGTAAAATTTATCAAAAGCAAAAACAAAGGCCAACATCTCCTTCTCAGTGACTGTGTAGTTTGCTTGAGCAGCATCAAGGTAATAGAGATAGAGGTGATTGGTTTGATGATCGCAATGGTGATCAATATGGTAATCGAGGTGATAGATATAGTGGTCAATATGATGATAGGTATGGTTATCGTTAAAGAGATCGTGGTGACTATAATTGGAGTTTGAATACCATCAAGGTTACTCTTCCAACCTTCAAAGATAGTAGTGATCTGGAAGAATTCCTTGAATAGAGATAGCAAAGTGAGTGGATCTTTCTCACCAACAACATTTCGGATGCCATGAAAGCTAAATATTCCATTACTCAATTTGAGGGTTATGCATCCACATGGTGGGAGTACAAAGTGAGAGAACGAGGTTGAGATCTCGTTCATGATTGGCCTACATGGAAAGAGTTGCTAGCACTTATGAAAGTGAGGTATGTTACACCTACCTATCATCAAGAGGTTCTCAGGAAGGTGTACCACCTTCGACAAGGTACCAAAAGTATTGTGGAGTATTATGATGAGTTCAAATATTTGAGAATGAAGTCTAAGCTTGATGAGCTGGTATTGAATATAGTGATATGGTTTGTTACCAACTTGAAGCAAGACATCTCAAATGCGATGCAACTCAAACACTATTCTAGCTTGGAGAAAGCCTATCATGATGCTACCAAGGTAGAGATTGACTCGAAAGATGAGATGTCATGGAAATCCAAGGGCACTACAACTCCTCATGGAACAAAAGCAATGACAAGTGGAAGTCTTCTACCACTCATGATTACGCAAAGGGTAGTGGTCAAGCTACTCAAGCAAAGGTTGATAAGCCAAAGTGGAATGACAAGGCTAAGAAAGGTAACCAATCTTAACCTATCTTTACTCGTCCTTCTACCGTTCAATTCTTTAGATGTCAAGGAGGGGTACATATTTCTAGTGAATGTCCCAATCGAAGAACAATTGTGGCTTACAAAGATGGGTACCATATCAAAGAAGCAAAGCCTTCATCCCCTCGTCCGCTCGGTACTAAGTCTACTCCCAACTTAATATAATCAACAATGCACTGAAATAATGGATAGCTCAAAGTACTAATAATTTACTGAGAATGCAACATACATATACTGAAAAATATGGCATTCGAATTTTGAAGCATGATTATCTGACTACTCTGCCTAGCAAGCATAATCTATGAAATTCTGGAATTAACACAAGGTAGGTTTTCTGGGTCTTGTAAATGAAACTATGCTAATTCTCCAAGAACATGTAATTAGTACCATGGAAGCTATAACAACTGAATTACAATGAATTCCTAAGATTTAGGAACTTTAGGTCTGAACTGTACATGGAGAAACTAAAGAACTGACTGAAGTCTAGGGGCCTAATGGGTGAAAGGAACCCACTAGTGAAATCCCATATACCTTGTGAAGAAAACTCCGGAGAAGTCCTTTGGGTTTTGAGAATGAACTTGAAGAAGACCTCTGCCTATTCTTGAGAGAAAATAGTCACCTCTTTCTCTTCTTTTCTTTCTAAGTTCGATGAATGTAGGAGAATAGATGTTTTAGGTAGTTTTTGGCTAATTAATCAGGATTAGAATAACCAAAATGATGTAGCATAGGCCTTAATAGAGGTAGGAAAAATCCAAAACACCCATGGGAAAATAACAGAATTTATCTAGAAAAATCGCGACTCAGGTTCTACGGATGGGTTCCACGGATCATTGAAACTTCCACGGCTCGTGGAACCCTAACGTGGTTCCTGGGTCCTTTGTCTAGCTGTGGGTCTGAGTTCTACGACTTGGGGTTATGACCTGTGGAACCTTTCACTGTCCGTAGAACTCAATCGTGGTTCTCAGAGGAATGGCTGGTCTCAGGTCTTGTTCCACAACTTGGGTTCACGATTCGTGGATCCTTCCATGGTCCGTAGAACCCAATCGTGGTTCTCAGAGAAAATTTCAGTTCTCTGATCTGATTCCACGAATCCAATCCACGACTCATGGAATCTTCCACGGGCCGTAGGTTCAACTCGTGATTCCTGCTGACAGTTGGAAAAATATTTTTCTTCTGGTTTTTCTGAGCTAAGTCTAGGCTAGAAGTTCTGGGGTGTTACAATATCTCCCCCTTTGGATCATTCATCCTCTAATGAAGACTAAACAATCTTAGTTTGGAGGGAAAGAGCTGCAATTCCTACCAACTGAGTACTAGAAATTGATATCTAGCTGGAATGAGTCCCATGAATATGCAATTATGCTGAAATACAAGGATAACTGAGGGAACAAGGTACTGAGACTGAATTACACAAGAGTAAACTGAGAGACTGGAGAGGAACTATTACCTCAAGATGAAACTGAATCGGGAGGGAAGATGTGAGGGTACTTAGCCATCATGGCTGCTTTTTCTTCCCAAGTAGCTCCCTCTACGGACTGATTCCTCCATAGAACTTTTACTGAAGCGACCTCCTTATTTCTCAACCTACGAACCTGATGGTCAAGAATCTCAACCAGAACCTCTTCATAGGTGAGGCTATCCTTCACAACCATACTCTCTAAAGGCACTATTTCTATCGGATCACTAACACACTTCTTCAACAAAGAAATGTGAAAGACTGGATGAACCGCTGCTAGCTCTACCGGCAACTCTAACTCATACGCCATATTACCAACCCTTTTTTGGATTCTGTAAGGACATACATACCTAGGACTGAGCTTCCCTTTCTTGCTGAATCCCATCACCCCTTTCATGTGTGACACTTTTAGCAAAACCTAATCATCAATTTCGAACTCTAAGTCCCTTCTCCTGACATCTGCATAGGACTTCTGATGACTCTAAGCTGTTTTCAATCTCTCCCTGATGAGCTAAACTTTCTCCATAGCCTCATATACGGAATTTGTTCCAACCAAGGCTGCTTCACCTACTTCGAACCAACCAACCGGTGATCTACACCTACGCCCATAGAGTGCCTTATATGGGGCCATCTGAATACTGGAGTGAAAGTTGTTATTGTAGGAAAATTCTGTGAGAGGTAGGTGATCATCCTAACTACCCTTGAAATTGATCACACACTCTCTCAACATGTCCTCCAAGGTCTGAATGGTACGCTCTACCTGACCATCTATCTGTGGATGACATGTCGTACTGAGATTCACCTGAGTACCAAGACCCTTTTGAAATGATCTCCAAAAGTGAGGTGTAAACTGAGGACCTCTATCTGAGATGATAGACAGGGGAACCCCATGCAACTTGACCATCTTGCTGATGTAGAATTTGGCATAATCTTCTGCTGAATCGGTAGTCTTGACTGCCAAGAAATAAGCTGACTTAGTGACTCTGTCCACTATCACCCAAATAGAGTTGTGCTGTCTGCGAGTACGAGGCAATCCCGTTGATAACGCTCAAACTACACTTCTAATTAAAGAAGCGTAAGCGATCGTTGTCAAGTAAAGAACCCAAACAAAGGTTGGGGTCGAATCCCACAGAGAATATGGTGAAGATTAAGACTTTAGTGAATTATGTGACTAGTTGTCAATCGTTTCCAATAACTAAAAAGGGGGGTTTTGTAATCAACGTGAACAAAAGCAACAATAATGTAAGAGAATAATCAGTAGGAGAGAATGAACTAGGGATGAGTTCACCATGGCGTTGTAACAATGTCGATTCTAGGCTTAACCGGGGTCTTTCTATATGCGTGTCACGATGTGATTGCGTCAATTGTATCGTCTAAACGTCTCTCGACCAAATAAACAAATTTCCTTTTCTATTCTCTCGACCTCGAAAAGAAGTGCTTTTTAGCTTTCAATCCTAACATCAAGTAGCTTAATCCAGTTACGGCATTAATCATTAGACGAGAGTTAGTAGTCTCGAATCCTTGTTGTTAATCAAGTTTTCCCGGTTTTAATCTCTTTACTCAAGCAAATTAAACCTAGGCATGTTCTAATGCTTGCAACCACTAGAAAACGTGACATAAAGTATGATTAACAACGTGACTACATGTAAATTGAACCCGTCGCTACCCGGAATCTATATCGCTACTTTAGCCATGGCTCCCACAACCCTAGTTGCGGGAGTTTTAGTTACTCATGCTCGAAGAAGAAGAGAAAATAGTTGTATTCATAATAAAGGGAAGAAAAGTCTTACAATGTAATGAAACCATCAATCTTCCAATATCCAAGAACAAGAAATACCAAGAACTCACGAACGAATCAAGAACACGAGTTTAATACAAATGAACCGTGTTGTTTGATCTCAAAAATAACTAAAAACGTGTTTTAAACTAATGGGTGAATAATAATTAAAATAAACCTATCATAGGGTATTTATAGGAGTAATAGAAGCCAAATCCAAAATGGGCTAGGAATCCCCAAAACGCGGGCAGCCGCTTGAAGCTACTGCCTTAACTTGACGGCCAGGCTGACGGACCGTCAAGCCAGTGACGGACCGTCGCCTGGACCGTCACTGTTAACCAGTGGTGCCGCCTCCTTTGCTGCCTCCATGCGACGGTCTCTGTGACGGACCATCACATGTGTGACGGACCGTCACTCAGGCCGTCACTCTTAGGCAGAATCCTCTTTTTCTCGTATTTCCGTCTGTTTCCGTGTTTGTTTCCATTTCCTACAAATACAACATAAAAACATCAAAAACAACAACGGTTGCTTGAAAACGCACGATTGTTCTTAGTAAAAAGGAGTCGAAAGTGACGTAAAATGGCGTCACATCAACACCCTCAACTTAAAACGTTCGCTTGTCCTCAAGCAACATGACATAAAAACACTACTACGACTCAACTAAGAAACAACTCATGTCTATAGCAACTCATGGTCATTCAAAACTTATTCAATTAAATCAAGCTCCCTCGTAGCACACGAATGTATGAAACACTAACTTGCAAGGATCCAAACATGTCATTCCGATATGATAGAATATTATGCATACACACACGCAGCTATTCTAACAATCAATAGACAATATAGACATCTTGGTGCCCTCATCACAAAGAAATCCCACACACAAAATTTGGGACTAGGTAAGCGCTCACACTCACAAACGATTTCAAACAATGCACATGCGATACCATAGGCTTGCCCTTACTATTCTATTTCGGTTCTTCAGAAAGCCGCTCAGGATCACTACAGGACTTGTATTGGCTTGTAATGAGGCTTCAGGTGCAGGTAGGATACATTTAGGGGTTAGTGACTAAGCCCTCCTTGGAACTACCGACGTCTTATTACCACATACTTTACTTTGTCCATCCTTATTCTCCTTTTTGTTTCCTTCTCTCTAGCTACAGGTGCGGCCTCTTTATTTTGAAAATTCTTTTTATTACTTTTTCGATTTTTTTTTCACTTCTTTTTATTTTTCTTTTCTTAGGCACACACCCGCATTTTCACTCTACTCACAACCACTCACCTCCATCCTTTTTTTCTTATCATTCACCTCTGTAGTAGCAACCCTCAACTTAGGCTGATTGCCTGCGTTGAGGTGCACGATGTCCATGGCAGGACCAGGGCCAAAACAGGGTTCACCTCTATAGTAGCCACCCTCAACTTAGGCGGATTGCCGGCGTTGAGGTGCACGATGTCCAAGGAAGGACCAGGGCCAAAATAGGGATTCAAAGTTAAACAGGAACGGTGACAGGTTATTGAAAGAACAAGGTCAATTATGGCTCAAACAGGGATCAAGGGATTATTTATATTTGGACGGTCTTTTAGGTTAAGTGGACTGCACACAAAAAGGGCTTGTGATCCTTTCCTAAGCAACCAAACTTCAAACTTAACAAAATAGACCGGGCAAGTTCTAGATGCATGCACAGAGTAAGAATTTATGACAATAATCTCACACGCTCTTGGCACCAAGAAACTATAGCGCTACCAACTATCAAACAACCGCTCGGCTTAAGCATACTCATTCTACTCATAATCACACAATGACATACAAGGATCCAGACAGTCAATCGTTTCAACATAAGTACAAAACCAAAAATTTTTTAAAGGGGCGCTACTTTGATAAGAAATCTCATGCTTTGCTATAGACACTAAAAAAAAATTTAATACAATAACCTAAACATGCCGGTTCTACTAGATAGCACACCGGAGGGAAAAGAAATCGGCAACAAAAACCCTCGGTGGCGACTCACAGGTTTCCCCACACCCTCAACTTAGACTCATGCATTGTCCCCAATGCATACATATGAAAATTAAAAACTGTGAGAACAAAGGAATACCTGTGAAGTCGATGTGACTCAGATCCTGAAATGATGTTGGAGACCGCCAGGGTCTCCAAAGCAGGAAAACTCGATGGAGTGTGGCATTCCAGCTTCCTCTTTGGGCTCCATCACTAGTCGCGACAACTTCTTCGCTCTTTCTTTGCAGATTCTCTTGCAGTGTTTTCGTTTTCTTGATTTATTTACACCGTTTTCCTTCACCTACTCGTCCTCTTGCAATCGCGACTGTACCCTCATAACAGCTCGGGTTTCAACAAAACCCTTCTCCTCAAGATATGCGTCTGCACGGTCTTCCTCAATGGCATTGATGACCGCGACCACCCTCATGTCACTTGGTTGCTTCATTACTCTGGACACATCGAACTTGACCATTTCATTGTTCAGCCTGAAGGTCAGTTCGTTTTTCTCCATGTCAACCAAGGCTCTTGCTGTGGCTAGCAATGGTCGTCCCAAGATTATGGGAACATCGAAATCCACTTCGCAATCCAAGATCACAAAGTCAGCTGGGAAGATAAGCTTACCGATCTTTACTAGCACATCAGACAATATCCCTACGGGTCGCTTTACCGAACGGTCAGCCATCATCACTCTCATGGACGTTGGTTTAGGAGCTCCCAAACCCAATTTGTTATACACTGCTAGCGGCATCAAATTTATACTAGCGCCAAGATCACACATAGCTCTTCCGAAGTTGAGCTTCCCGATAGTACATGGAACAGTGAATGCACCTGGATCATCCTTCTTTTCAACTAACGACCTTGAAGAGATAGCGCTGCAGTGATGGAGGTTGTCTTCTGGTTCGAAACTTACCGACCTCTTCTTTGTAATCAAGTCCTTCATGAACTTGGCATAACCGGGCATTTGTTCCAGCGCTTCCACCAATGGTATGTTTATTGAAATTTGCTTCAGCATGGTTATGAAGTTCAGGAACTTACCATCGTCAGCTTTCTTCTTCAACCGCTGGGGGAAAGGAGGTGGGTGTCGAAACATCATAGTTGGAAGCTTTTCAGCTTCCTTGCGTTTCTCCGCGGGCTTTGGAGTTTCCTCCTCTACCGCCTCTTCATCATCCACAACATTACCTTGAGTTTGAACTACCGGATGTGATTCCGGTAACGTTCTACCGCTTCTGGTCATGATCGCCATACAGCTTGCGTCATTCCTCGGATGAGTGGTGTCGCTCGGCAAGGTACCCGTTTTCCTTGGGTTTAGAGATGCCGAGATGTGACCCACTTGCTGCTCTAGTTGCTTGATTGCGGTTGAGTGTGACTCCACTACTTGACTCAATGTTGATAATTCAGTCCGCATTGCCTTTACCCCAGAGTCAGTTGATTCCACCTTCAGCAGCATCTTCGCCATCATGTTCTCAAGTTTGGACGTCTCAGCTTCGCTGCCAGTTTTATCCTGATTACCAGGTGGTATATACAACCCACCTCTATCGGTGTTGTTCCTCCATCCTTGGTCGCGATCTTTGTAACCACTTTTCTCATAGTGGTTGTCTCGCTGATAATTCCGACCTTGGTTTCCCTGGCCATTGGCCTGGAAACCCCCCAAGTAATTTGCTTCCTCAGTCTCCATACCTTGGGAACCCACAGCTTGCACCTTCTCCATACCTCCTGAGCACAAGTGCTTTGTCAGGAGATCCAACTGTGTTTTCAGATGCGCCATGTCTTGGTCGCGCTCCTCCTCTTTCCTACGCTGCTCTGCTGACATACCAACGGTGTAGGTGCTAGCTGCAACCTCTGAATCTCGTGTGTGCCAGGCCCTGTTGGTTTTAGTGAGCCTATCCAAAATAGCTGTGGCGTCGGCAAAAGTGCGACCCATAAACGCTCTACCTGCTGCGTTGTCTAACGTCGGCTTGGTAGCCGAATTCAGTGCCCTGTAGAAAGTCTGCATCAAGAATTCGTTGTTCAGCTGATGGTTGGGGCACTGGGTCAGCTTCTTCTTGAATCGCAACCAAGTCTCGTGCAGTGCTTCGTGCGGTTGCTGCCTGAAGTTGCTAATCTCGTCCCTCAACTGTATCATCCGAGAGGGAGGAAAGAACCTTTCTAGGAAAGCTCCTCTCAACTCTCCCCACGTTGCGATAGAGTCGGCGGTCAGCTCCGTCAACCACAATGCTGCCTCATCAGACAGATACAATGGAAACAACCTGAGCCTGATCGCTGTCTGACTCACGCCTGGCAGCTCAAATGATTTGCAGATCCCCACGAAATTCATTAAGTGCTGGTTTGGATCATCACCAGCGGCACCACGGAATACACCTCTCAAATTCAGCAACTGAATCATCATGCTAGTGATATTGAACTTTGCTCCGGGCGATAGCGGTGGAACAACAATGGCGCCCGTAGCGCCAGCTCCATCTAGATCGAGATCCTCATCATTCCGTGCGACATCATCCAGCAGACCACCAGCATTAAGATTTTGTTGGGCCTGCAGTTCTGCAGCGATCCTTGCTGCCTCGTTTTGTGCGGCCATATTCTGCCTTAATGTTCTCGCAAGCTCGGGGTCGTAAGGTACTGTTGATTCACCCGAGCTTCGGGTACTTGGCATGCACAAATCTGTACCCTATCAGAAACAAAAACAACAAATAAACGTAAAGCAGGAAATTATGACTAAGAGTCAAATAAACACACTAGACTTAATCAAAAACCGTATTCCCCGGCAACGGCGCCACTTTTTGATAACGCCCAAACTACACCTCAAATTAACGAAGCGTAAGCGGTCGTAGTCAAATATAGAACCCAACTAGGTTGGGGTCGAATCCCACAGAGAATATGGTGAGAATTAAGTCTTTAGTGAATTAAGTGACTAGTCGTCAATAGTTTCCGGTAAAAAGGGGGGGTTTTGTGTGATCAAATTGTAAACAAAACAAGCAATAATGTATGAGAAATAATCAGTAGGAGAATGAACTAGGGAAGTGTTTACCATGGCGTTGGTAACAATGTCGATTCTAGGCTTAATCGGGTTCTTTTTATATGCGTGTCACGATGTGATTGAATTAATGGTATCGTCTAAACGTTTCTCAACCAAATAGACGAATTTCCTTTTATCTTCTCTCGATCTCAAAAAGGTGTGCTTTTAGATTTCAATCCTAAACATCAAGTAGATTAATCTAGTTACAGTATTAATCATAAGACGAGAGTTGGTAGTCTCGAATCCTCGTCGTTAATCAAGTTTCCCGGTTTTAATCTCTTTACTCAAGCAAATTAAACCTAGGCATGTTCTAATGTTTGCAACCACTAGAAAACGTTACACAATGTATGATTAACAACGTGACAACATATATATTGAACTCGACGCTACCCGAAATCTATCTTGCTACGTTTGCCATGGCTCCCACAACCCTAGTTGTGGGAGTTTAGTTAATCATGCTATAAAGAAAAGAGAAGAGAATTGTATTCATAATAAAGAGAAGGGATTCTTACAATATAATGAGAACAATCTTCAATAATCCAAGAACACGAAAAACCAAGATCCCAAGAACAATTCAAGAACACGAATTCAAGAAGAGAAAAACGTGTTTCTTGCTCTCAAAGTTTCGCTCAAATCTCTCCTAAAATTATTGTAAAAACGTGATTTGCATAATGAATAAAATAAACCTAACATAGGGTATTTATAGGAGTCTAGGAAACAAATCCCAAACGCATTAGGAATCCGAGAAACCAAATCCCGCATTAGGAATCCGAGAAACCAAATCCCAAACGCATTAGGAATCCGAGAAACCAAATCCCAAACGCATTAGGAATCCGAGAAACCAAATCCCAAACGCATTAGGAATCCGAGAAACCAAATCCCAAACGCATTAGGAATCCGAGAAACCAAATCCCAAACGCATTAGGAATCCGAGAAACCAAATCCCAAACACGGTAGGAATCCTAATCGCGGGCTGCCTTGGTGCGACACTGCTTTGGTGTGACGGTTAATCGCGGGCTGCCTTGGTGCGACACTGCTTTGGTGTGACGGTTTGGGTGACGGACCGTCACCACCTTGTTGGCTTGGGCTTGACGGTCCGTCACGAGCTTGACGGTCCGTCACTCTTATCCAGAATGCTCTTTTTGCTCGTATTTCCTTCTGTTTCCATGTTTGTCCCTATTTCCTGAAAACATAACATAAAACCATTAAAAACGACAATGGTTGCTTGAAAATGCACGATTGTTCTTAGTTAAAAGGAGTCGAAAGTGCCGTAAAATGGCGGCACATCACCCGTAATGAAATCCATGTTAACCACTTCCAACTTCCAAGTAGGAATGCTAATCTCCTGAGTCACACCTCCTGGTTTCTGATGTTCTACCTTCACCTACTGATAGTTGGGACACTTAGCCACAAAATCTGTGATGTCCCTCTTCATGCCGTTCCACCAATAGACTTCCCGTAGATCACAGTATATATTAGTGGAACCCGAATGAATAGAATATCTGGAATTATGGGCTTCTGTAAGGATCTTCTATCTCAAATCCCCTACCTTAGGAACATATAAGCGACCCTGATAACAAAGAACACCATCCCCTCCTTGGGAGAAAACCTCTACTCTCTACTGATGAACTACACCCTTTAGCTGAAGCAATATAGGGTCACTATTCTATTTCTCTTTAACCTCCACTACCAACAAAGATTTTGATCCATTCTGGACTATCACACCACCCTCTGACTTGTCCATAAGGCAAACTCTTAAGCGAGCAAGCCGATGAACATCTCTAGCTAACTCTTTCTTCTCTTCCTCAATATGAGACACACTACCCATGGACAGTCTGCTGAGGGTGTCACCACACTATATTGGCCTTACCTAGATGGTAGAGCATATTTATATCATAATCCTTGAGGAACTCAAGCCATATCCTCTGATGAAGATTTAACTCTTTCTGGGTGAACACATACTGGAGGCACTTATGATCTATGAATACATCAACATGAACACCATACAAGTAGTGTCTCCAGATCTTTAAGGCAAACACAACAACTGCAAGCTCAAGGTCATGAGTCTGGTAGTTCTTCTCATGGACCTTAAGCTATCTGGAAGCATATGCTATGACCTTACACTGCTGCATCAAGACACAACCCAGGCAGATCCTGGATGCATCGCAATAAACAATATAACCATCCAAACCCTCTAGTAGAGTCAAGACAGGAGTTGTAGTCAACCTGATTTTCAGCTCTAAGAAGCTTTTCTCACACTTATCTGACCCCTGGAATTTGACTTTCTTATGAGTCAACTTGGTCAATGGGGTAGCTGTGGATGGAAATCCTTCAAAAAACCTCCTATAGTAACAAATCAAACCCAAGAAACTTCTGATATCTATCAGGGAGGTGGGTCTGGGCCAGTGGATTACCGCCTCATTTTTTTTGAGAATCCACTCAGATCGCTTCGCTGCATATCACATGACCAGGGAAAGAAACTGATTTCAACCACAACTCGCACTTACTAAACTTGGCGAATAGCTGGCGGTCCTTGAGAGTTTGCAAAATGATCTTCAGATGATTCACATGCTCTTCCTCATTTCGAGAATAAATGAGTATATCATCAATGAAGACAATAACGAACAAGTCCAAGTACTGCTTGAACACCCTAATTATTAAGTCCGTGAAAATTTGTAGTGACCATATCGAGTCCTGAAGGCTATCTTCGAGATGTCACTACCTCTGCTCTGAGCTGATGATAGCTGGATCTGAGGTCTATCTTAGAAAAGCAACTGGCGCCTTAAAGTTGGTCGAACAAGTCATCAATCCTGGGGATGGGATATTTATTCTTGATAGTGACCTTGTTCAACTAATGGTAGTCAATGCACATCCTGAGAGAACCATCTTTCTTACGCACGAACAACACTGGAGCACCCCATGGAGAGATGTTGGGTCTGATGAAGCCCTTATCTAACAAGTCTTTAAGTTGTCCTTTCAATTCCTTAAGCTCAACTGGAGCCATTCTGTAAGGAGGAATTGAAATAGGCTGGGTATCTGAAAGGATATCTATTCTGAAGTCAATTTCCCTTTCTGGAGGGACTCCTGGAAGATCTTCTGGGTACACTTCTGGAAATTCACTTACTACTGGAACTAACTCGAGAGTTGGGGTTTTGAAGTTTGAATCCTTAACCCAAACAAGATGGTTGATATACCCTTTGGAAATTATTTTTCTGGCCTTAAGGTAGGAGATGAAATGACCTACAGGCACTGAGTTATTACCCTTCCATTCTAAGACTGGCTCGTTTGGAAATTGAAATCGAACGATCCTAGTTCTACAATCGATTGAGGAATAACTGGAATGTAACCAATCCATGCCTAGAATGATATCAAAATCTACCATTTCTAACTCTACAAGATCTATTGAGGTGACGTTTTGGGAAATTGTGACAAGGCAATTTATGTATACTCGTCTAGCTATAACTGGGTCATCAACTGGAGTAGAGACTGAGAAGGGTTCTGGAAGGATTCTCTGATTGACACCGAAGCTTACTGCTATATATAGTGTTATAAAGGAAAGTGTAGCCCCTGGATCTAACAATGCATAGACATCAGTATTAAAGACTCGCAATATACCCGTGACCACATCAGGAGAATCCTCCTGGTCCTGTCAAGCCTGAAGAGCATATAACCTATTCTGGCGCTGACCACCACCTGTTCCAGATGAGGCACCCTGCTCAGTGGGGTGACCTTGTGGAGCTGCTGTAGAACCAGTCTGAGTCTTTGGGTGAACATCCTTACCCTTTTAAGAAGATTTTGGACAATCCCTTATCATATGTCCTGGCTTACCACACCCAAAGAAATTTCCACTACCTTCTATGCACTCACCTTGGTGGTTTCTACCACACTTCTTACACACTGGATTTATGCGCCTATTAGTAACCGTACCTTGGGACTTAAAGCCAGACGCTCTATCCCGTCGATCCTTCTTGAACTTAGGCACTGGGGCACTACCAGAATATGGAGATGGAGTTGAATTCTTCTGATAGAACTGAGAGAAGTTTCCACCCTCTAACCTCTGCCGAGAGTAGCTCAAGTCACCTGTCCTAGCCCTCTTAGTATCTCCTCCCCTTTCCTTGATTTTATCATCCTCGATCTGCTGAGCGTAGGTAACCAACCTTGAGAAGTCCATCTCCTTAATCAGCATAGCAGTCTTGCACTTCTTGACTACATCATCTGATACACTAGATACAAACTTGCTCATACGATCTCAGGAGTCAGCTACTATCGCTGGAGCATGCTTGGATAGCTGAGTGAACTTAAGAGCATAATACTTCACGCTCATGTCATCCTGCTTCAGATTGATGAATTCCTAAACCTTGGCTTCCCTGAGCTACAGGTCTAGAAAAGTTGTCTGGAAAAGATTCCAAGTCACTGGCCCTGCATTGGCACAACGGGATTCCTTCAATTACTGGTACCAAGTGTAGGCTACTCCTTTCAACTGATAGGCGGCTAAATCTTCACCCTCGACTAGAGTGACACCTATAATGTCTATCACCTTCTGAATATGATCCAAGAACTCTTGGGGATCCTCTTCTGACTTGGACCCATGAAACTCTAGAGGGTTCATCCATGTGAAATCCCAGATCCTGGCTGTAGCAGTGTTAATCTACGGCGGAGCTGGTACCACAGCCTGTTGATTGACCTGGGAAGTCATGGCCTGAACAAGCACTTAGAAGCAGCCCTGAATTCGGCATGTGTGACTTGCTCATTCAACGGATCTACTGGAGCTGCTGGCTAATTCCTAGCGTTAGCTCTTCTAGGAGGCATTTTTCTGAAATGCGAAGAGCATGAGTTAGAAGGAAATTAAATAGAGTTTACATTCTATAGCACGAGCTGGAAAAAGAAGGAAGGGAAGCTGTTTCTAATGACATCTCATAGCCCTTCCGCTATAAGTGTGGCGCGCTTCATATCCACGAACAAGACTCTACTTCACGCGGCTTTCAGATACCCTAGGACACTTAAACCTGATGCTCTGATACCAAGTTTGTAAGGCCCCGAGGCTACCCCCTGGACGTGACATGGTGCTTAGTATCATAAGTGACTCCAAGCTAACCCATGACATGACATATTTATACAAGTTTAATTTTTAAAACATACACTGTGCGGAAGCTAAAAACAATTTAATAACTGAAACGGGGAGAACCCAAATATTTGAATATATGAAATATATAAATAGTATAGTGCTGACTGAAAACAACACTAACAACTGCTGAAATCTAGTCTATGTCTGAAAGCCTTCTAACTGATGTGAGTTACTGGGACATGCCCCCAGCTAACTTTGACAGGATTGAAACTGAGAAAAATAAATACTGAAAGTAAAGCATGTCTATCATCCTCGAACTATGATGACTCACCACTGAGCTGCTGAGTACGGACTGGGAGTCGACTAAGCACGGTCTGGATGCTGAGTGCCTGAACTTACACCATAAAATGATATAGCACAAAAGTATGCGTTAGTACTTTGAATGTACTGAGCATGCAGGATATGTACTAAGCTGAACAATAAAGAACTGAGCATCAACATGAACATACTGAAATATAAGTGAAAGCTAGACTGGATACAATGACCAAGTACAAATCATGAATATAACATGCTGAACTGAATACTGAAATAAATACTGGGCATATGGTCAATGCAATATGAGTCTGACTGTGGGAGATACTATTAACTGACATACCCCATATTGAGCTAACTATAGAACCAACCTGTAACCCTGGATGGAAGGGTGTTCATACCTTGCCAAGGGTACGAACAAGTCTGACGTGGATCCACTACTGATGCCCATAGGGGGCAAGGATGTGCAGCCTATTCTGACAGCTGACTCATTTAACACCTATGGTGGCGCCATAGTTCTGGGACTTGGGGACTGCTACTAAAGGTCTTAGCCTAAACGGACAACTAAACCTTCATCCCCTCGTCTGCTCGATACTAAGTCTACTCCCAACTGAATATAATCAACGATGCACTGAAATAATGGATAGCTTAAAGTACTGATAATTTACTGAGAATGCAACATACATATACTGAAAAATATTGCATTCCAATTCTGAAGCATGATTGTCTGACTACTCTGCCTAGCAAGCATAATCTATGAAATGTTGGAATTAACACAACTAGGTTTCTGGGTCTTGTACATGAAACTATGCTTATTCTCCAAGAACATCTAATTAGTAATATGGAAGCTATAACCACTGAATTACAATGAATCCCTAAGATTTAGGAACCCTAGGTTTGAACAGTACATGGAGAAACTGAAGAACTGAGTGAAGTCTAGGGACCTAATTGGGTGAAATGAACCCACTAGTGAAATCCCATATACCTGGTGAAGAAAACTACGGTGAAGTCCTTTGGGTTTTAGAGCTGAACATGAAGAAGAACTCTGCCTGTTCTTGAGAGAAAACAGTTGCCTCTTTCTCTTCTTTTCTTTCTAAGTCCGATGGATGTAGGAGAATAGATGTTTTAGGTAGTTTTTGGCTAATTAATCAGGCTTAGAGTAACCAAAATGAAGTAGCATAGGCCTTAAAAAAGGTAGGAAAAGTCCAAAACACCCCTGGGAAAATAAAAGAATTCTCCTGGAAAAATTGTGACTCAGGTTCTACGGATGGGTTCCACGGCTCATGAAAACTTCCATGGCTCATGGAACCCTATCGTGGTTCCTGGGTCCTTTGTCTAGCTGCAGGTCTGAGTTCCATGACCCATGGAACCTTCCACGGTCCGTAGAACCCAATCGTGGTTCTCAGAGTAATGGCTGGTCTGGTTCCACGACTTGGGTTCATGACTCGTGGATCCTTCCACGGTCTGTAGAACCTAATCGTGGTTCTCAGAGAAATTGTTATTTCTCTGATCTGATTCCATGAATCCAATCCACAACTCGTGGAAACTTCCACAGGTCATGGGTTCAACTCGTGGAAACTTCCACGGGTCGTGGGTTCAACTCGTGATTCCTGCTGACAGTTGGAAAAATATTTTTCTTCTGGTTTTTTTGAGCTAAGTTTGGGCTAGAAGTTTTGTGGTGTTACAATAATACTCCTCAACACTTTTGGTACCTTGTCGAAGGAGGTACACCTTCTTGAGAACTTTTTAATGATAGGTAGGTGTGACATACCTCACTTTCATAAGTGCTAGGAACTCTTGCCATGTAGGCAAATCATGAACGAGATCTCGAGGTCTTTCTCTCACCTTGAACTCCCACCATGCGGATGCTTAGCCCTCAAATAATGGCATATTTCGCTTTCATATCATCTGATATGTTGTTGGTGAGAAAGATCTATTCACTTTGAAATCTCTATTCAAGGAATTCTTTCGGATCACTACTACCTTTGAAGGTTGGAAGAGTAACCTTGATGGTATTCAATCCACGATCATGGTCACCACAATCTCCTTGATGATAACTATATCTATCATCATAGTGACCACCATATTTATCACCTCGATTAGCATAATGATCACCATTGTGATCATCAAACTAATCACCTCTATCTCCATTACCTTGCCATCTTGCACCTTGATTCCGACCATAACCTCCGGGTTACACTCTATCTCTTGCTGCACCATAACCTTGTCTTCCACCATGTTGAGGTCCATCATAGTTTTGATTATCAATCATTTCCTCATACTCTTCGTAGAGTGGGTTGTGGTGGCTATCTTGGTAAGGCTCTTGGTTTTGGTTATGTGGTACATGCAAGTTAGCATGTGATGCATTTCGAACTGGAGTTTGGTTTTGGTTTTCTACAAAAGGATGTTCCTCTCGTAGCGGGTAATTTGGATGAGTGGAACTTTGTCTAACATTGTTTGGATAGTTAGACATTTAGAAAGGAGGTTATTGGATTTGTAGGGTGGGGCATAACTCACGTGCATGCCCCGGGGTAATCGTCATTGAGGAACTCATGTTCCTATTTGATCTTGACCCATGAATGGTATGAGGCGAGTCCTCCCGATTAGGACTCTCAACAATCAACATTCGATCCTCCATACGATCCATCCTTCCATTCACATCCACTATCTTTCTATTTACATCCGTTATCTTCCCATTTATCTCCGCTAATTGCATTGTGATGAGGCAAAGGATGTCTCAACATTAAAGGAACCATGTCCTTCATAATCACTATCAATTGCTTTTGACATTGTACCTGCAAAATTCAGCAAACAAGATTAGTAGTAAAGTTCCTCACTCTCTCGTATGTGAACGCTCAACTTACCTCCTAAGCGTCTTCCAAGGATTGATAGTGAACCCCCTTTGCTCAACCAAGTCATAATCCACCTATCCTTAGTGGAGGAATGTATTCTTGTTTTCTAAAAAAAAATGACTCAATATCAAATGGACGGAGCCAAGAAAGTTTCCAACGAATGCTTAAACAATAATAGCTCACAAGAAATTGGTATGAAATGAAACGAACGCAAGAGATCTAATTACAATTAAGTAGAAAAAATACTTGTTGTTAATTAGTCTTAGGATTCCTATATGATAGGATAATAAAAAAACAAATAAGATTGAACCTGAGGTTTGCCGGAGTGAATCAAATTTGCAACTGTCCGTTGGTGCGGAGGTTGATGCGAAATACACAAGGTGAAGTGCCCAACGCACCTCACTTCGCATACCCAAACTAGAATCACACATTCCTTGGTGTGAGGTGCTTGTGAGAAACAACCAAGCAAAGTTCCCAACGCACTCCGCTTCACACCTGCCCTAGGCAGAACGCCTGAAGCTTCCGATTTGTACTCTTTTTTCAGTTTTTTGTACTTTTTGCTCGTAGTACTTGCCCTTTTTGGTAAATTCCTTTTGGTACCAACACATGTAATCTTTTACTTTACTTCTTCTTTAGATCAAACACTTTTAATTCACCTTCTTATTTAATCAACACCTTGAAGAACACCAAAAACACCTATGAATTTCAAATTTCCAACTCTCTCAATTCAACTCGGAATGACTCCAAATTTGAAATGTAGCCTCCCCTCAATATAGAGAACAAAGCCCGATACCAATTAGAATCAAATCACTCCAAATTGAAGAGACCCATTTTGTGTTCTTCAAGTTCTTCAAACTTCAAAAATGGTGAGTCCTTTAAACCTTAACCAAATCCTTCCAAATTTGAGATTCAAGCTCCTTATAACTAGGAGATCAAAGCCCAATAGGTTTGCAGTCTCAAATCAACCCAGATTTCGAACTTGTTCTTCAAGCTTCTTCACCCAACAATGGTGAATTCTTCAATTCAATTCAAGTAAGCTCAAATCTCAGATCCAGAATGAATTGATACTAGAGAACAAAATTCTAGTATAAGATTTTCAAATAAAACACTAGATCAAACAATTTTATTTTTTTTGCAAAATTTCCCAAAAATGTTTTTCTTCCAATTTTTTTTTTTAAAATTATTCAGATTTATGAACCTAGGATTAAGAATTGTGGGAACAATCTTTTCGCCTAAGATCTGATACCAAATGATAAGATCTCGATTAGGGAGACTAATCGAAATCCAAATGAGAAAATTAAATAAACCAAAGATATATGGATTAAAGACAACTAACCAAGTTTATAGGCAATGAAAGACTTTATACCTTCACCTCCTAATTGAACTTGTTCAACAAATCATAATCTCTCAATCAAACAAAAGGACAAACAAATGAATCCATAAATGGACGATTCTATGATTAATTAAGCAAAGAAGTTAACAAGAAATCAAAGGAATCCACCACTAATCACTCAACTATCTATTAGGGATCTACCCAATAGACTATTAGGAATCCACCCAATAGGTTTCTACAACTAGAGAACTAGATTGGGAATCCACCCAAAACTACAAGCTAACAATAGCAACTAGAAGCTTGCAAAGCAATTCAATATTCATCAAAATCTTAGAAATGTAAATGACTAAGGCATGTATTTATAGTGTTTTCCTTGTACAATTAAAGGCCCAAAAGTGACCTTAGAAGACTCTAAACTCGGCCCATGATGGACTATGTGCGGAGGATGATGCCAAATGCACCAAGCATTGTACATGTCGCCCCTCTGGTCGCACCACTAAGCAGAATAGCTAGCAGCCTCTTCTTCCCACACAATCATTCATAAGTTGTAGATCCTTGATTGATGTTCCTCGATGGTCTTCAAACCTCAAGTTATCCTTTATATCAAATTCTTTTACTCGTATTAATATCCCTGATGAATGATTTCTAGTCTCAATATTTTTTTTTCATGAATCCTAGTTGCATGTCACATCTATGCTTTCAATCCTTTCGGCTAGTTTAACTGTCACAAAAAAGGTCTAACTCTTGGTATGTGGGATTGCTGACTTGTCTTAAAGGTTAAACAACCCTTCAATAAGCCCCTAAATATGAGATATGAAAGATATATCAAAATGAGAAACTCAAGTGTCATATGTCTAGGCATCAATAATCTAAATTAATTTCTTAAAACTATCAAGCGCACGTTTCTAACGATCATTATAGAAGTGATCCATAACCAGTTTATTAAGCTTATTTCAAATTAGTGGGCTTCTCTTATTTGTCTTCCTAACAGTTTTATATTGTACAATATGTTGACCATGTTTTTTAAAGCATATGTTGCTAGCTTTACGGACCTGTCACTAGTGCATCGATAAGCTCCAAATACCTCAAGCATCTCATCTAAGAACCTCTAAGGATCCTCATACTATCAAAACTAGTAATCTTTGTAGTTTTACTTTAGGAACTCAATTAATAATACATCTTTACTCATGTCCAATCTTAGTCGATATAGATAAAAGATACCTTTAGAGCCTTATGAATTTCCCATTTTTCTCCTGTCTATGCATTACACCTGTCAAACATTTAATTATATGCTATATGGTGGTAAGTACCTCAATTATAGCACTCTCATAGGGCTGTGGTGGAAGATGAGTACTTATTTCAGGAATGAAATCTATTGCATGTCTCAAAGTGGTAGGAATGCCCCTCAAGGTAGCACATTGACCATTTCCTTGCCCTTGTTTGCTATCTCTATTTCTCCCACTAATGGGAGAGATAGTTACCTATTAGAAGCCACATTTAATGCCTCTAACCTCTGTTCTATTAAACTATTGAATGAATGGGTTAGATCTATCTGGTTAACAGAATATACAAAAAAATAGATTTATCTAATTAACCCTAAACAACACACACATACAGAGGAATAAAAAGGAAAGACAAGACATATTCTATCATGTCTGAATTATGATTATAAGAATGACCAGTAACATAACCATAATTGAGATTCTACTACTAATGTGTTCTCCATAAGTCATGAGAATAATTTAAGCTCTGATACCAACTTTGTCACGACCTAATTTATGATCATGACCAGCTCTTAGGAGCTAGCAGTCCAAGAAAACCTCATTAGTAATCTAAAGAAAATTGGCAGAGTTTTCTCTATTTTTGGGCCTATCCAAAAGTTTTTCCTTCTCAAAAATCAACAACACAGTTATCCAACATTGAAAATTAAGACACAATATTCATCAATAGTCTATTCGCAATGTAATAATACTAAATCCATCTCCAAATACGAAAGGAGTCTAATACTAGTCATAAGTCCATAATAATGAAAGAATACTCATGACTCTAATGAAATGACAATGGAGCAACTCTAAGAGTTTTAACAAAAGACTATAACAAATAATTAAGCTTTCTGCCCATGCGAATAAGTGCGAGACTCACCAGGAATTGCCAACTCATACACTTTAGTTAATAAAATCCTCACCAACCTCACCTGCGTTCTCTATAAAAAATAGCGGGAGTGAAATGCTAGCTCAATGAGTAATAACACTTAACCATAACCATTTTAATAGGGACAAGTCATAAAATATGCTAGTATGATAATAAAAAAATATCACGAATAAATGCCCTTCTAAAAAATAGTGACAATAATCAGTCTAGCATATCTCATATAAGCAAAATATATCTTACAATTCAGTAATAAACTAAGTAAATACTGTCATATCAAATTCTATATTTGGGAGGTTTCCAAGGATGAATCATGTAATTAGTGTGGCTTTTTACTTTAAGAATAGCCAATATCACTGGATGCTCGTAAAAGAGTCAAATATACATGTCAATAGGTCCCTACTCAAGGAAGATTAATAACAAAATATGCTAGTTCTACCTTCCCACTAGCGAGGGCACTAACGATAATTTTTAAATACAAAGTGTACCGGGTCTAACAAACTCGCCGTTAGCTCCATGATCCATCAAGGTCTACTCCCATTTATACTTTCTTTATAAATAGTAGGTACTCATAATAAAATATTTTCAAAATAATATAGGGCATATAAGTTCTTATTAAATCATATTACATATAAAACTTGAACAAAAACACATGTCAAGATTCTTATTTCTCAAGTAATGGAAGAACCTTTAAAATACAATAATCATATTTAAAAATAAAGAGAATATCTGAAATAACTATATAAGTATAATATCAAGTAAAAGACTTATCCCACATGTAATTTCAAAGCATTCAGAAACACCTTTTTCTTAAAAATCATGATAAACTATGCAGGTTATGGAAGGACAAATTCCGGTAAGGTTGCTATTCACAATACTTGTGTCGAATTACCAAATGCATCACCATTAGCATGTCATTCAACTTCTTCAACTACCTATATTGTCACAACATTAATCTATATAATAACTTTGTGATTTAATCCACAAAATTTAATAAATTCCAAGAACTCGTTTCTCTTGAATCTTGATAGGAGCATTGATTTCCTAGTCACTTGGGTGGAATTTGGCCCTTAGACTTTATTTAATCTCCTCTTTTGAAAAAACTAAATGACCAGTTTGCCCTTATTTAATTATGGGGTATTATATGTACAATCAGATTATCATTGGGGTCTAGGTAAGGGACCAGTATGGGTATTTAATGACTATTTGTACTCATTAGAACTTATAGTGAATGTGTGCTATTTGTACTTGCTGGGCTTATGGGGGCCAGGTCAGGTTATTGTTTGCTATATGTTTAAATATTATATTATTGCAAAAAGGTAAGGTTTTGTACTTCTGTTTTACTCCTACCCTTTGTTCAGTCCTTATACTTCAATTTCAGTTTTTAGTTTGCCTTACATACTCCGTATATTATTTTTTACTAACATTCTATTGCTTGGAGGCACTGCATTCATGCTTGCAAGTCCTTAATTAAGACCAGACAGACCTACCAAGTAGCATAGTCAAGCTTTCAACGGATTGTTTGGCTCCTTTCCTTCCAAGGGTCGCCAGAGTCTCAGAGATTTACCTTGTTGTATTTTATAGCTTTTGGATATGTTGGGGTCCTATCCCATCAACTATTGCATTCATAGAGGCTTGGAAACTAGTCTATTAGGTTGTATAGCTACGTTGTGACCATTTTGGCCTTATATCTTAGTTGTAGCTTGTTGGTTAGTTGGGCCTTCTTTTTTTTGTTGTTGGTAGTTTAGGGGACTTTTGGCCTAGCTTATATTGTTTATACATGTTTTCAGCTTTTGTATAGAGATTATGGTGTCTTTAAAGGCCCGCATAAAATTTATGTTCTTCTAGATATCATAGCAGCCTCGACGGTCCAAACAAGACTAATGTGTTACCTGCTTATTGCTTTATATGAATTGTTTGGAGTAGATGTATTCTTTGTAGAGCTATTGACAAGGGCCTCATCAACTGAGGGCTAATTTTTAAGCTGAGATATACTTGTTTATTTTCTTGATTGTGTGTGGCTGTTATACGTCATTGGCAAATATTTTAGCAGGGTTAGCTTTGGCCTAATTTGGCATCAGGTGCAGTTGTGCCCCTGAGTTTGGAGCTTGATAGATCCTATGCAATGCTAGCATGCGTAGTTTTAGTGTTTGGGTTACTAAACCCTTACACATCTCGGTGCTCAATACTACTCCCAAAATAATACAATAATGCTCATTAACCTTAAGATGTCCCACTTTCGGGGAAAAACTGATAATCTTTTTCTTTGAGTCTGTGCTCAATAATACTTCTTTAAATTGAACTTTTTGTTTTCTTTAATACTAACTTTACTTGCTTTAAAACTATCTTTGCTTTCTTTCTGAAATCATATATATACGGCTAAATACGCTCACTTGAACTTTTTTTTGAAATACTTCTTCAGACTTGAAAACTACTTTACTTATGAAAACAATGCATGTGGATAGTGTATGTAATGAACCTCATGATCATTTTCTTTCTTTTTGTGTGTTTTTATCATTTCAAATCTTCCCATAGCTTCTCACTGCTTTTGTGACTTTATGAGATAGATGGCATGCTTCCCTAGGTGTTCTGTCGGGCTTTAGAAGAGTTTTCCTATTTTGGAACTCCTAAAGTTGAAATATTTGAATTTGGTCAACATTTAGAGTAAACAAGATTGGATGAAAATTCTGTCAGCGCCATTAGCTCCAAAACATGAAATTTTGGCTAGTGGAACCTTTGGTTTGGGTGTCGAGGTTTCTTGACTCGTTTTGGGTACTTGGGCAAGTTTTATGTAAAACCATCAAAGTGTTAACTTTGGTCAATATTTCATCAAGACAACCTTCGTTGGCCATTTCAATGATTTTGTTGAGTCCAAAATTTCATTTCTAGTTGGGTAGCATATGTGGTTTGTGTTCACGGGATTCTGAATGAATCTTGAGGGTCCATTCAAAAACTTTTGAACTTGGTGTTGCAGCTAGTTTTTCCAGCTGCTGGTGCAGCTATAGGTCATTCATCGCGTTCACATTCATGAAGTTCAAGATTTTTACCATTGCATTCGTAAGATAGACTCCACATTCATGATGAAGAACCCATTGGAACCCAGTCATGGGTCCTTCTTTGTGTTTGCGAGGAGACCATCGTGATTGTGATGGGTCTCGAGCTGGTACGGTCTCGCGATCGCGAGGGGTCCCCTGCATCCACAATGAAGGGACTGATATGCTCAAATTACACCTGTTTAATGAGATATAAAGCAATTATTGTCAAATATAGTACTCAAATGAGGTTGGGGTTGAATCCCATAGTGAATATGGTGAGAACTACGTCAATAGTGAATATTTGACTGATAATCTTTATTTTCAAAGGGGTTTGCATAAAAGTAAAAGTAGATAGTTGCTTGCAAGTTATTAGTAACCAAGTGTTTGTAACGTTATTTATGTTGTGTTGAATAAGAGAAAATAAACAAGGATTGTGTTCCCCATGATTTCATAACTTAGTAGGTATACGTAACTAGTGATCTATCCTGGTGATTTGAATGCAAAACTAATGATATGTTATTGTTCAACTAAGGTATAATTGGCCCATTTTAGAAGAATTTCACTTGATCTCTGGTCGGTCTCACAAGTGTCAAATTACTAAACTTCATTAATTGTCTCAGATTGATCATCTCTGATCAGTCTCAAATCATTAGATGAGGGTTGATAGTGTCAAATCTCTGTTGTTAATATCTTTTCTTAATCTATTAACTCCTTGGTCTGGCAAGTAAACATAAATGGTGGGTTTTAACATTGTGCACCATTAAAAATCAATAAAGTGAAGAGATTAATAATACATGCATGATCACCATTCAACAATCACTAATTGTTTAACCTATGTTTGTTAATTCATCATGGTTCCCACAACCCTAGCTATAGCGTTTAGCTACTCATACTTGAGAGATTCATAGCAATATTGATAAGAGTAAGCTTACTTGTAGTAACCATAAAAATTCAAGAACAAGAGCTAAAATAATCTTCAAGAATCAAGAACATGAAAGAACGTAGTTTTAATCCTCAAAAAATAATGTGAAATGAGTCAACAATATTGATATATGTCCAATATGTTGAGTAACAGGTAAAAGAAACCCTAAAGAATGTATTTATAGACATAAAGTTTGAATCCTAAATGAACTAGGAAATCTAACTTTGGCACTTCTCACGGCCCATCGGGTGCTCCATGGTCTGTCGAGGTGGCCATGAGCTTCTATTTACTTTCTTTACCAAAGCTCTGCCTCAATCCAATAGCTCCGGCTAATGGCCCATGGCAGTCCTCATGGCTCATCGGAAACTTCTATTGGTCCATGTCTCACTTGCAACCTTCTCTGTCTCTATCTCACGATCTAGCCTCAATGACTCGTGGCTTGTGTTACGATCCATCATAAGCGTTCATTGGTTGAATGTTATCTTTGTGAGGCTCACTAGAATGTCCTCATAGTTAGACTTGACAGCTTGTGGTCTGTCCCACGGTCCATAGAAAATAGCTATCGGGTAAAATAGACTTGTTCTTTTCCTCTTGATTAATCCCACGACTTCCCTCATAGACTGTGAGGCACCTCACAGCTCGTGGGGCATTTTTTTCCAGAAGAAATTATAACTTTCATGCTTGAAGTCATTTTTCCTACACATGTAGCTAACGAGCATCATATCTAACAAAAACACACTTAAGAACTCCAAAAATCATCAGTTTTAAGAATCGAAAGTGTCGTAAAACCCTGGCACATTAACACCCTCAACTTATAATCTTTTCTTATCCTAAAGCAGACAAACAAGACTCAACTACAATTAGGCATCAGCAAACTAGGAAACATATAGCTACTTTTACATGCACTTGGCAACACACTTTTTCAAAGTTCTACCCTTCTTTTTTGTTAAAACAGATATGCATAGTTTCAAAGCATCTCAAGCTAACACAGAAGGATCAAAGACTGACAACTGAACATACACCAGTTACACACAACTTCACACATAGCAATTAGATAATATTACCCTAGTTCACTCATATATCAAAGAACATCCCTCACACATATATGTAACAAAAAGCGGGATGGATAATCAAAGTGTGCTCATACTCACAAAGAAGTTCAAACAATGCATGTGCAAATACCATAATGTTGCCCTTATTTTCTATGCTTTCATCATTGTACAATCGGATTAGGATCACTCTAGGACTTTGCTTGGCTTGTAATGTAGGCTTGGGGATGAGTATGGTAGATTTGGAATAAGTGACTCAACTCTATTTGGACACTACACTTTTCTTGACTTTTACTTATCAACCCTTTTTCTTCCTTTCCCTCACTTTGTTTGAATCAACTTAGGTGTGCTTTTTTTTTATTTCTAACTATTTTGCTCTTTTTCTTTTTGTGCTATAGATTTTAGCATATTTTTTTCATTTTTTTCGTTCAATTTCTGTTCAAGCTTACCACACCCATTTCAATGATCAGTTTTCTTTTTTATTTATACCCAACTTTCCTTTCCGCTTTTACCAATGTCAGCCACCCTCATCTTAGGTGATTTGCCTAAGTTGAGACCTAGTATCCAAGGAGGGACTGGGGCCAACCAACAAGAATCTACTTAATTGAAAATGGGATGGCTTTCAGGCTAATTAATGAAATGGCTAAAGGCTCAAAGTACGGATCTAGGGATATACATATAGTTTGGTTGGTCATTTTTGGTCTGTGTGTATTGTACAAAGAAGTCCTATAATCCTATCCTAACCTTTTTATCCTATGATAGTAGCAAGACTAACTGAGCAAGTTCTAGATTGCACACACAGAGTAAGAACTGAACTAGAGTACCTCACACATACATGGCACATGATTGCATTACTAACTAACATTTATTTAGTTGGCATCCTTGTTTAGCACAATCATCAAATTCAATACATATAATTTTAAAAACAGAGCCTATCTAGTCGACATGTCAGTCGTGAGGCACATACAAAATTTTTGGAAGGGTATTCTCAAAACAGTTCAAAATAGTTGGGGTGGGCCAGTTTATGTCATGCCAAAGTTATTCTAGCTACATCTAGTTAACACATCAAACAACCTAAATATGTTGGTTCAATAGAAATAAATGTCCTTGGGGGGAAAACACAACAAGAAAACCCCAAGGATGTAGGTGCTATAGACCCCTTGGGTTAGCTCTCAAGAAGCGCCTAATTTAATATTGCAGCACAACACATGTATCTTAATTACTCAAGATTACACCAAGATACACTTTGGACTACCCCACCCACCAAAAAAGATCGTGCATTATCCCCAATGCATAAGAAAAATATAAATGCGAGAGAGGTGAGAATTACTTGTGATGCCTAAATGCCAGACTCTAGTGTAGAAGATGGGGCCAATGGTATAACACCCATAGTAATATCACTAATAGTAGGTGCAGGTGTAGCTCTTTAAATAGTAACCACATCACCAAATGTGCCAACCCATGACATTCCCACAATAGGGTTTAAAGAAGATTTAGTACCGGTGGGCACTCTACTACCTGATACACCTCTACCTACAACATCCACTCGAGACTGAACCTCAGGTAAAGACACTTTTATTAGATCCATGAAGTATTTCTATGCTTTCTTATCAGCTTTATTATGTATTATTATAATACCCTGGAATTCAATCTAGCTTTCAAACTTAGAAAATCTGAGAATTTTGAACTTCCCAGGAATTATGGGTCTAAACCATAGATCGTGGTTTGAACCACAGGCCGTGGAATGGAGTCGTGGTTTGTTTTATGTAGGATTAGCCTTTGGTCTGAGAACCACGAGTGGGTTCAATGTACCGTTGTTCATTCTACGGTCCATCCTATCCACTCGTGGAATCAGATGATAGGGCTGACAAATTCCCTGAGAATCACGAATTGGTATATGAACCATAGTTTGAACTACAGTCCATCTTGTTTACTCGTAGAACCCTTTCTCCAGATTGAATGTTGGGCTAGGAACCACGAGTGGAAACCATGAATCATGGTTCATACTATGGCTCGTGGAATGCACATGTGATCCCTGAACCCCAACTTTTTATGGCTTATTCCTAATTAAATCCTAGGGGTATTTTTCTAATTTTCCATTTTTTAACTCCTAAGTGAGGTCGTTTTGACCATTTTTAGTAGGGTTTTATTGCCTAATAGCCTAAACTCTTATCATTCTAAGCAATTCTATTCCAAAATAAGAAAGAACTCCTTCAAGCTCCAAGTCTCAAGCTCCAAGATCAAGCCTCAATTTCTTTTCATCTTAAGATCAAGCAAGCTTCAATAAGGTATGTGGGTATTCAATAAGAGATTTCCTTCACCCTTATGCCTAATACCCATGATTTTTACTTTGATTTAGGAACTTAGAAAATTAAGGTTCTTACCCAATTTGGGGAAAACTTATGGGTTCAGCTTTAAAGAATAAGTTCATGGTTTCTCATGAATTATCTATGTTTTAATTGAGGTTCCTTAATTGATTTCAAAAGCCCATGCATTAAAGATGATTTCTAGCATTATTCCATTAAATTACATGATTTCAAGTGAAAATTGGTATGTTTAGATAACATGGCCTTATATATTTATGAAATTGCATGCCTAATTCTCAAGTTATGAATTCCGAAAGAAAAGTATGTTTTGAATTATGGCTATGCTAAGCTTCAAGGACTTATGATATGAGAATTGCATGACATCTAATATGTCTTTATACTTTTCAATTAGATTTGGCATCAGATATGCCACAAGTATATTATGAGCTATATGTATATTTTGGGAATAGTATTTAGCACCGAGCGATGAGGGATCAATAACCCAAGTCCAAAACTATGTTGCCAGCATAGGTTATGAATTGCCCTATGGGATTATGAAAGTGGTTCCACTTTTGATCATGGTGTCCTATGCTTTAGCGGGCATTAGGGCAGCTTTTCCAACTAGGGTTATATAGTTTAATTATGATGTCCCATTCCTTGGAAAGGTTCGGGGCAGCTTTGCTAACTAGGGTTATATAGGTAGATTCCATGTATCTCACATGGTCTATTGTCGGTTATAAGAAACTCTCGTATGAATATTTTCAAGTTTTCTAAGTCTTATGATATCTTATCTTGAGGTTTGACTTCTATCTCATGCTTTACCTTTCAATTATGATATTTTCTTATGAATTCTCTATTTAAGCATGAACTCAGTTTTAAGTGTATTTTTATATTGACTCTGCATATCTCATATACTCAGTATATCCTATAGTACTGACACATATCTTGTACTGCATCCTCTTGATGATGCAGATTCAGGTTTGGGTCCTCAGATTCATGGCTAGAGATTAGCCGGTGCCTTAGCTTTGAGTGGTGAGTCCTCATATTGCGAGGACTAGTATATGTTGCCTACCTTTATGGTTTTTGTTTAGTAGTTAGAGTTAGCTGGGGTCTTGTCCCAGTAACTCAGTATTCAGATTAGAGGCTTTCAGACATAGTAGAGATTCTGTATTTGGGCTTCAGATTCTGTTATATTATGTTTAACCTGTTGATGACTTAGTCTATTTATTTCATTAGTTTGATGCTTCTGCTAAGTTTATCTTTGTTTGTTTAAGTCGTGATTTATCCAAGGTTAACTTGGGGCACTTGTGGTCCCAGGTATTGTGTTACGTCTAAAGGGTAGTCTTGGGGCATGAAAAACTTAGTATCAGAGCATCAGGTTCAAGAGTTCAAGGGTGTCTGAATGATGCATCGAGTAGAGTCTCTTTCATATGTGTAAAGCGCACCACAGTTATGAGAGACAAGCTATGAGGTGTCTTAGGAAAAACTTTACTTCTTTCATGATCAATATCGTGCGATAGAGTTTAACTCTATTTATCCTTCTGATCCATTCTTTATGCATTTCAGATTATGCCTCTTTGTCGTGCCATGCCTCACCGATCCATCAAAAATATTGACCCTTCGATTCCAGACCCGAGGTCACAAATACAGATATCAGAAATGTTATTCATATGCTACTCAGATTATGGATGCTCAGGCCAATCAACAGGCTCTTATCCCTGCCCACCCTCAAGGTGGAGTAGAGGCCAGAGTTTGAGATTTCGTTCGCATGAACCCACCTGAGTTCTGGGGTTTGAAAGTTAGTGAGGATCCACAAAATTTCTTGTATGAGGTAAACAAGATCTTTGGTGTGATGCAAATGGGTGGTGTTGATGGTATTAAGCTAGCTTTCTATCAACTCAAGGACGTGTCTCATATTTGGTTCACTCAATGGAAAGATTCTGGGGCTAGGGTTGTGGTCCCTATGACTTGGGAATTTTTTGAGAGGGATTTTCTTGACTAATTCTTTCCAAGGGAGTTGAGGCAAGCTAAGGTCAAAGAGTTTGTGAATTTGAGGTAAGGTTCCATGTCGGTTCAGGAGCACGGATTAAAGTTCACCCAACTTTCTAAGTATGCTCCTTCCATGGTTGCTGACCCGTGGGAGGAGATGATTAAGTATGTTTATGGAGTGTTAGATTTAGGATAGACGGAGTGTAGGTCTGTGATGCTTTTGGGTGACATGGATATTTCTCGACTTATGACTCATGCCCATTGGATTGAGAGAGATAAGTGGAGGGAGATGGCAAGGGAGAACAAGAGGGTTAGATCTGAGAGTTTAGGTTTTGGCCATCAGAGGTCCGAAGGCGGACATCACTCTTCATTTTAGAAGAAATCCCTAGGGCCCGTCCATTCTTCAGCTAGTGCTCCTACCCAGGCCCCCAGGCCTCACTATGATATGTCTGGTAGAGGTTCAGGTTCATAGTCTCAGGAAAGTGTTGCCAAGGGGCCTTCCTACCCCATTTGCGGCAACTGTGGGAAGAGTTATTTTGGTGAGTGTCTAGCCAGTTCGGGTAGTTACTTTGGGTATGGTCAGGCTGGACATCGGATTAGGGATTGCCCTTCAGCCAGGAAGGGACATGGAGGTGGTAGGAATCAGTCTGCCCCAGCAGCGTTAGGAGATCGACCAGCCTAGCAGGGCACTGCTTCTAGTTTTGATGGTCAGCGCTGGAATCACCTTTATGCCATGTCATCATGCCAGGACCAGGAGAGTTCATCGGACATTGTTACTGGTATGTTAAAAGTCTTCTCTCTCGATGTGTATAATTTATTAGATTCGGGTGCCTCCTTATCTTTTGTGACACCTTATGTTGCTTGCAAGTTCAAAATTTGCCCTGAACAACTTTTAGAACCCTTTTATGTTTCTACTCCTATTGGTGAGTTAGACCTAGCCAAATGGATCTACTGAAACTGCCATATCTCAGTTCTTTGTAGAGTCACTTTAGCAGATCTAGTAGAGTTGGAGATGACTGATTTTTATGTTATTCTTGGAATGGATTGGTTGTATGCATGTTATGCCTCGGTCGATTGTCGTACTTGAGTTGTTAGTTTCAAGTTTCGAAATGAACCTGTCTTAGAGTGGTAATGTAGTCCTCCATCATTTAAGGGTTATTTCATATAATATCTTAAGGATAGGAAGACAATTTCTAAGGGTTATGTTTATTATATAGTTCAGGTTATGGACACAGAGTCCAAAAGCCCATCTCTCCAGTCAGTTCTTATTGTAAATGAGTTTCCCGAAGTGTTTCCCAAGGATTTGCAAGGAATCCCTCTTGAGTAGGAGATCAATTTTAGGATAGATCTTCTTCTTGATATGCATCCTATCTCTATTCCTCCCTATAGAATGGCTCCAGCGAAACTAAAGGAATTGAAGGATCATTTTAAAGACCTCCTTGATAAGGGTTTTATTCGACCCAACATCTCTCCATGGGGTGCTACATTCTTATTCATGCAAAAGAAAGATGGTTCCCTTAGAATGTGTATTGACTACCGCCAGTTAAACAAGGTCACAATCCCATTCCTAGGATTGATGACTTGTTTGATCATCTTTAGGGTGCCAGTTACTTCTCCAAGATCGACCTTAGATCCGGTTATCATTAGCTTAGTGTTTGAGAGTGTGACATTTTGAAGATGGCCTTTAGAAGTTGGTATGGTCATTATGAATTTGTGGTTGCGTCTTTTGGACTAACGAATGCTCCTACAACCTTTATAGATTTGATGAACCGTGTGTTCAAACAATATTTGGATATGTTTGTCATTATTTTCATTTATGATATTCTTATCTATTCTCAGAGTGAGGAGGAGCATACGGACCATTTGAGAGTAGTGTTGCAAACTCTCAAGGATTGACAATTATTTGCTAAGTTTAGCAAATGTGAGTTTTGGATGCAGGTTGTTGCTTTTCGTGTTGCAAACTCTCAAGGATCGACAATTATTTGCTAAGTTTAGAAAATGTGAGTTTTGGATGCAGCCTGTTGCTTTTCTGGGTCATATTATGACTAGAGATGGTATTTGGGTTGATTCTCAAAAGATTGAGGCAATAAAGAACTGGCCTAGACCCACTTCCCCGTCTGATATTAGGAGCTTTTTGGGTTTGGCTAGTTACTACAGGAGATTTGTGGAAGGATTTTCTTCCATTGCTGCCCCATTGACTCAGTTACTTCAGAAGAAGGTAAAATTTTAGTGGTTCGATCTATGTGAGAAGAACATTTTAGGAATTGAAGACTAGATTGACCACAGCCCCAGGTTGGCTCTACCCGAGGGCCTAGATGACTTTGTTGTGTATTGTGATGCTTCTAGGATTAGCTTGGGTTATGTGTTGATGCAGCATGGTAAGGTGATTGCTTATTCTTTGAGACAGCTTAAGATTAATTAGAAGAACTACCCTACTCATGATCTTGAGTTAGCAGCCGTGGTTTTTGCTTTGAAGATTTAGAGATATTACTTATATGGTGTTTATGTGGATGTGTTCACCGATCATAAAAGTCTTCAGTATGTGCTCACTCAAAAGGAATTGAATCTTCATCAAAGGAGATGGCTTGAGCTTCTTAAGAATTATGATATGAGTGTGCTTTACCATCCGGGTAAGGCCAATATCATAGCAGATGCACTTAGTAGATTGTCCATGGGTAGTGTGTCTTTGATTGAAGACGAAAAGAAAGAATTGCCCTATGGGAAGTCTATTGGTGGAATGGCATGAAGAAGGACATAGCAGGTTTTATGGCTAAATTTCCCAACTATCAGCAGGTGAAGGTAGAGCATCAACGACCGGGTGGTATGACTCAGGATATTGATCTTCCTACTTGGAAGTGGGAAGAGATAAATATGGACTTCATTACTTGTTTGCCTCGTACTTGTAGGCAACATGATTCTATTTGGGTGATTGTCGACTGGATGACTAAGTCATCTCACTTCTTGGCTGTTAAGACTTCAGATTCAACAGAGGATTATGCTAGACTCTACATTCAGGAGATAGTCCAATTTCATAGTGTTCCATTATATATTATTTCAGATAGAGGTACCCAGTTTACATCCCAATTTTGGAAGTCATTTCAGAAAGGTCTTGGTACTCGTGTCAAGCTCAGCACAAATTTTCACCCACAGATGGATGGCCAGGAAAAACATACTATTCAGACTTTTGAGGATATATTGAGAGCTTGTGTGATTGATTTCAAAGGTAATTGGGATCATCAGTTACCTATTATCAAGTTTGCCTACAACAACAACTTCTATTCTAGCATCCAAATGGCCTTTTTTGAGGCACATTATGGGCGGAGGTGTAGATCTCCTATTTGTTGGTTTGAGGTAGGTGAGAAAACTTTGATTGATCTAGATTTGGTTTATGAGACTATGGAGAAGGTTTAGATCATTAGGGAGAGGTTTAAGACCGCTTAGAGTGGACAGAAATCATATGCAGATGTAAGGAAAAGAGAATTAGAGTTTGAGGTTGATGATTGGGTGTTCTTGAAGGTATCACCCATGAAGGGTGTGATGATATTTGGTATGAAAGCGAAACTTATCCCTGTTATGTAGGTCCTTATAAGATTCTGAGGAGAGTTTGTAGTGTTGGTTATGAGTTGGATTTGCCATCAGATTTAGAAGCGGTTCATCCAGTTTTCCATGTTTCCTTGTTGAAGAAGTGTGTTGGTGATCCGACCTTGATTGTTCCTTTGGGAGATGTGGGTGTGAAGGACAGCCTTACTTATGAGGAAGTTCATGTGGAGATTCTTGATCGTCAGATTCAGAGGTTTGACGATCAAGAGGTTGAGAAACAAAGAAGTCACTTCGGTAAAGGTCCTTTGGAGAAATCAGCTCGTTGAGGTAGCTACTTGGGAGGCATAAGCAGCCATGAAAGCCAAGTACCCTCATCTCTTTCCTTCCGATTCAGTTTCAGCTTGAGGTAATAGTTTTCTCCTTAGTATGTCCCTCTGATTCTATTCCATCAGTTTCTCTCATGATCCTAGCATGCGTTCATGTTTTTCGAAGTTAGTTTAATCATGTTTTAAGTTGAAAAGCTTAGTTTTCATGTTTATTCTTTAGTTTTCATATTTAGTTGCTTGGTTGGGCTGTTTTCTCTCCAGTTTTCCTTGCTTAGTCTTCATTCGAGGACGAATGATCTCAAGGGGGAGATATTATAACACCTCAGAATTCAATCCAGCTTTCAAACTTAGAAAATCTGAGAATTTTGAACTTCCCAGGAATTACGGGTCCAAACCATGGACCATGGTTTGAACCACGGGCCATGGAATGGAGTCGTGGTTTGTCTTCTACAAGATTAGCCTCTGGTAAGAAAACCACGAGTGGGTTATATGACCGTATTTCATTCTACAATCTATCTTGTCCACTCATGGAATCAGATTAGAGGGTTGACAAATTCCCTGAGAATCACGAATTGGTCTACGGATTGTAGTTTGAACTACGATCTATCCTGTTGACTCGTAGAACCTTTTCTGTAGCTTGAATGTTGGTCCAGGAACCACGAGTGGAAACCACGAGTCATGGTTCATTCTACGGTTTGTGGAATGCACCCGTGATCCCTGAAACCCAACTTTTTACAGCTTTTTCCTAATTAAATCCTAAGGATATTTTTGTAAATTCCCACCCTTTTAACTCCTAAGTGAGGGCCGTTTGACTATTTTTAGTAGGGTTTTATTCCCTATAGCCTAAACTTTTCCCATTCTAAGCAATTCGATTCAAAAAGAAGAAAGAACTCCTTCATGCTCCAACTCTCAAGATCCAAGATCAAGCCTCCATTTCTTTTCATCTTAAGATCAAGCAAGCTTCAATAAGGTATGTGGGTATTCAATAAGGGATTTCCTTCACCTTTATTCCCAAAACCCATGATTTTTACTTTGATTTATGAACTTTGAAAATTAGAGTTCTTACCCAATTTGGGGAAAACTTATGGGTTCAGTTTTAAAGCATAAGTTCATGGTTTCTCATTACTTATCTATGTTTTAATTGAGGTTCTTTAATTTATTTCAAAAGCCCATGCATTAAAGATGATTTCTAGCATGATTCCATTGAATTGCATGATTTCAAGTGAAAATTGGCATGTGTAGATAACACGGCCTTATATATTTCTGAAATTGCATGCCTAATTCTTAAAGTTATGAATTCAGAAAGAAAAGTATGTTTTAAATTATGTCTATTCTAAGCTTCAAGGACTTATGATATGAGAATTGCATGACATCAAATATGTCTTTATGCTTTTCAATTAGATTTGGCATTAGATATGCCACAAGTATATTATGAGCTATATGTATATTTTGGGAGTAGTATTTAGCACCGAGCGATAAGGGTTTGATAACTCAAGTCCAAAATTATGTTGTCAACGTAGGTTATGAATTGACCTATGAGCTTATGACAGTGGTTCCATACTTGATCATGGTGTCCCGTGCTTTAGCGGGCATTAGGGCAACTTTGCCAACTCGAGTTATATAGTTGGATTATGGTGTCCCATTCCTTGGCAGGGTTTGGGGCAGCTTTGCTAACTAGGGTTATATAGTTAGATTCTATGTAGCTCACATGGTCTATTGTCCGTTATAAGAAACTTCCGTATGAATGTTTTCAAGTTTTCTAAGTCTTATGATATCATATCTTGAGGTTTGACTTCTATCTCATGCTTTACCTTTCAATTTAAGCATGAACTCAGTTTTAATTGTATTTTTATCAGAATTCTGCATATCTCATATACCAGTACATCCTATAGTACTAACGCATATCTTGTGTTGTATCCTCTTGATGATACAGATTCAGGTTCGAGTCCTCAGATTCGTTGCTAGAGATTAGTCGGTGTCCCAGTTTTGAGTGGTGAGTCCTCATACTGTGAGGACTAGTATAAGTTGCCTGCCTTTATGGTTTTTGTTTAGTATTTGGAGTTAGATGGGGTCTTGTCCAAGAAACTTAGTATTCAGATTAGAGGCTTTCAGACATAGTAGAGATTTTTTATTTGGGCTTCAGATTCTGTTATGTTATGTTTGAGCTGTTGATGACTCAGTCTATTTATTTTTTTAGTTTGATGCTTCAACTAAGTTTATCTCTGTTTGTTTAACTCATGCTTTAACCAAGGGTTAACTTGGGGCACTTGTGGTATCGGGTCCTGTGTTACGTCTAGAGGGTAGCCTCGGGGCGTGACAATTATCTCTCTTGGCTGGAGTCAGATCAGCATCATTAGTGTCATCACTTACTTTCTTACTCGCGGCTGGCTTGGCAAAGGATAGTAATCAATCAAAGGCTCCTCCTCCTCAAGAATTTCCACCGGGTGCTCACAAAACAATAGAGTGGGATATACTTGTAACTCACCAACCTCAGCTCACAATTGGGATATCTCCTCATTTATCTTACTCAGGACCCAGGGTGACCTTGTTATTGGGTCTTGCATTCACCCTCTTTTATTGCACTGATGCATCCATGCAAAGTCTTATATTGGGCAATGGCATTCTCAATAGATGCGTCTATAAATAGAAACAACTGATTAGCAAATGGCCTAAACTAACGCTCAAGCCATGCTACTGTAAAGACCCTTTTGGTCATTTTCTTGATTTTCATGCTTTTTTTTGCACTTTGAGATTTTCCACAGTGGCTACAGGTCATTTATGACTTGCCGAGACTGACCGTTTGGTTTCCGAGTAGATCATTTGTTTTTTAAGCCTAGGGCTGGTAGAGTTGACTTTGGTCAACATTGGGAGAACACAGCCTCAGATGAAAATTTTGCCAGTGCAGTTAGGTATGAAACATTGACTTTGGGCTAGAAGAACCTTTAGTTCAGGTCTCGAGGCTTCCGAACTCATTTTGGGCTACTGGGTTCCATTTTGGTAAAAGTTTATTTGTGAGCGTAGGGCCTACTTTTCATTAAAATGATTTTCGTTGACAATTTCATCAGTTCCATTAAGTCTGGAATGCTGTTTTTGGTTGAGTAGCATAGTTTATTTGTATCTGTGAGACCCCGGATGAATCTCGAGGGTCTATCCGGTGACTTTTTAGCCCTAAAGTTCTGCTTGTTTTTTGCTATTACTGGTGCATCCACTTTTGTGACCTTTGGCCACTTTTTTGGATACCGCATTTGCGGCAAAAGGTCCACTTTTGTGGACACCACTTTTACAAAGAACCTCCACTTTTAAGAAGGCACATGTGAATAGTGACCTTCGCTTTTGCAAAGGGTTTGTCGCTTTTGTGATGTTTGCTTTTGTGGGAAAACCTCTACTTTTACGGAGGTAGCTGAGTACTTATAAAAGATTTTAGCTTTGTTTTCTCCTCCTAAACTCTGAACTTTCTCCATTTTTAAAGGTCTTGCAGGCTGGTTCCAAGCTTCCACTCCCTACTAGAAATTCTAGTAAGTCCCTCCTAGTTCCCTATTCCTTTTCTGTCATTTAGTTCTTGTTGTTTCCGATAAATTTTGGATTAATCTCCTTATTTAATTTCTTGATCAAAGTGGACTTTGGGTCTATTTTGGGCCCCAAAACGAGTCCCGTTTGTGCTCAAATTTTGGGCATGGGTTTATAAACCTGCTGTGAACATAATTGTGAAATTTGTTTTTTATTTTGCCACAGGGACCGAGGGTCATTTTTTGACCTAATTTCCAGCCTAATATTTTGTATAATAGTATGGGTGTTATACCTTTTGTCTTGACACCTAGATTATGTTTGTGATAGTGTGGCAGCATTCCAAGGCTTTTCGAAAAGGAAAGACAAACGATTGATAGTTCGTGCTTACAGTTTGACCCCGAGGTAGGTTACAGTTTATTTTCCTTAGACATGGCTTAGTTAGATTTTTTATGTTATAAATTATTGCAACATTAGGTTAAAGCCTTAGGGCAGAAATAGGCTTAAATCCTGTTTTTGCATAAATTGGCCATTTTGGGATCGTAGACTAGAATTATATTGTTTATCCTTAGTTCAAGAGCTTGTAGAATTGTTGTGGCTAGCCTAGAATCCTTAGAATGATTTTAGGAGATTTTAGAGGTAGAGTAGGTGCTTTTATTTATTTTTGTGATTACTTTCCATTCCTTCTGCTTTTTTTACCCGTTGATGTATAACTGTGGGTCCGAGGCCATAGCACGGATTGGACGGAGTTCCAGGTCAGTTCTCTTATTTGGAAGGTATTTTGCCCTGTTTGCCTTGTTTGTGTGATATATATTCTCTGATTTTTGAAATTTACATGTTCGTACTACATTTACATGGTTAGTGGTACAGAAAGGAAAGAAATTTCAGGATTTTTGGTCTAACTTTAGATTTGCCACTTTTATCATGAATTTTTTACTTTCAAAGGAACTATCTTGTATTTTGTCGTTGGTTTTTGAAAGGAAAGAAAAGTATCACTTTTATACCGGTACGAGGGATGTTTTTGGACCTTTTCTCCATTTACTTTTCTGTTGATAAGTTTGATATTCAATTCCGAGCGACCCAAGGAGCACATATTCGAGTTTTACTTTTATGCATATGTTGATGAGTCCGTGGTTAAATTCTGGGTGCTCGGGGTACCATATACCAGGTTTCCTTTTTATATATTTCTGCATCACATCATCTCCCGTTACATTATATTGACTTGAGTGTACTTGGATTGTCTATTGCCTTGATCATTATTATTATCTTCTTCGTCAACTTAGTTAGTTCTATTTTTTGTTGATAACTAGATTTAGGTGGATCCCTGTAGTTAGCTACTTTACTGTCATTTATATTATATATTATCTTTCTGAGCTCGATCGGCCTATTATGCCAATTGGGTACGCATAAACTAAAGATAGATGAGAAATAGGAGATGATAAGTGAAGAAAGAAAGGCTCAATTGAATCCACAACTAAACCAAGGGGGAATAGAGTTTAAATTCCATAGAAATGAGTAACCCAAATGAATCCACAAATGAGCAACTCAACTCAAGTGAAAATCAAGGTACAGGAGTTTTAGATCAACAATGGAAATTCACACATCACTAACCTATCCACCCAAACTACATTAAGCTAAAAATCTACACTCTCAAAGGAGTTCTTCAATTCTCAATTCAACATAATCTCAACATAATCTAAGGAATGAAAATAGCTAAGGCATCTATTTATAGTGTGCCTTTTACAAACATAGCCCAAAAGTGGCTATTTAAAATAAGGCCCAAAAGTGACTTTGGAAGACTATATGGTCCCACATCATGGTGCGAAGTAAGGTGCGTTTCGTACCATCCGTTGTGTTGGTTGCACATGGCTTCTCACAGCTTCTGGCAGCAACCATCTTTGTGTTGTCTTCTCCTTCTTCCTTCCAAGAAATCATCCAAATATGGAATTGCTTTATTTGATTCTCAATGAGGCTCTCCCAAGCTCCTCTTTGTGCCATCATGGCTTGTATATCTTTGTTCCTCTTGAGTTGAACTTGATAGATAGGTCTATCATGAATTGCACCGAGCAATATTGTATCATCCTCCTCTTCTTGAAAATGATTCATCCTCGAATCCAAATCCTGCAAAACATTAAAGAGAATGAGTACAAGTCCTCTCCCAACCCAAACAAGGTAATCATCATAGGGTGCAAGATAATACCTAAAGCAAGTATAACATGTATATAACACTCCAAATTGCTCACTCTTATGATATAACCAAGTATTAAAATAAATTAGAAAGAGCAAGTACTCAAACAATTCCAGAGATACTAGGCAACTCAAGCAACCTTGATAAAAGGGTAAATCAAGAGAACCAATATATTTAGGCAAACGAAAACACAAGTTCACATTGGTTCTATACTTCAAGAAGTACATCTCTCCCCTTAAATCAAGATACAAGTTATAACCCTCATGGCTAAGTGCAATGTCATAAACTAGGTCAACCCAAGTTATGACTCAACCAAAAGCACTAGCCCACTTCAATAAGGGAATTAGTTCCACTTTATCACCGGGGTCAAATACAAAGGTATCCCTAAACAAATAGGAAAACATGTCACATTCAAGCCCATCAAGTCAAGTAATAACACTAAATTAGAATCACATGAAAGATTAGAAGTGTCACTACTATACTCATCATAAGAAGATCTTACCTCCATGGATTTAGAAAGTCCAAGAATAAGCATAAGCCATGAGAACATACCATCCTTAGGCTTAAGAATTTGTAAGGCACCAAACCAGATTTGTTGCCAAGGTAGTTTGCTCCAATGATCCTCCTCCTCAAGACTCTTATTTTGAAAAGACATCACAAATAAGTCAATCACATAATCAAGTCTATAAAGAGAGAGAGAGTTTAACCTTTAAGCTCATTGGTCCTACACCAAGCTTCATATAGCATATTCTCACCCTTTAGGTTAGAAGCATTGGCATAGTCCACATCAAGGGAATGCTCTTTTACCATCATATTGCTCCCCTTCTTTGAAGAGCATTCTTCTTTGTGGGAAGTCTTTTCGCCATACAAATTTAGTCTATAAAGGGGATCATGAATCCTCAAGAGAGACTTTCCATCATAGGGGTGGGTTCCCACATCTTCCTTGTCATCTAAACCAAGCTTTACCTCACAAGTAAGAGGTCCACAATCCCTCAAGAATGAAGTTCCTTTATTAGGAAGGGTGTCATCATCCCATAGTGGATTACCAAACAACTTGTAGCCTCCAAAGTAGCTACACTTTCAATATTACAAAAACTACCACTATGCACACTTTCTATAGTCACATCATCATCAAATAAGATATTATCCTTAAAAAACCATTCCATCATAAGAGTTCTTTGATAGAAACACAAAATGGAATCACTAATCAAGGAATCATTATCTAGATGCAAGGAATCTACATGACTATTCACATGATCAACTACATCAAGATCACCACTAAATTGAGGTTCATTTAGCACATCACAAAATTTCACATTTAGTAGGTCATCATTAGAACCAAGTTGACCATCATAACAATTATCACTAGTTAGTAGCATGCTCACAAGAATCAAGCACATGATCACCATAATTAAGGCCAACTAGAATTTGATCACCCTTTTCACATGGTAATGTATTTTCATTCAAACCATAAGCATCATGGACACTTTTAGAAATGAAATTATTGATACACACAAGAAAGAGCCACTAGGCTCACCATATGGTAAAGGCTCATTAAGCTCACAAAACAACAAGTTATTACTCACACTCGATGGGATACTAGCCATACAATGATCCTCTAAGTTCAAGAAAAGAATAAGGATTAGCTTTTTTACCTTGTAGCTAATCAGAACAATCACCTTCACCTTGGTTATCAACATTGGAGAACACTTGCTCCTTTGGGAAGCTCTCAACTACCTCAAGTTGTTTCACATTTTGAGGTTCATCATTGGGATTGCTTCCAAGAACCTGCACAATCATCAATACAACTAGAGATACAAGAAAAGTTACATGAGTTAGGATTAGGTCATGACAACCCTATCACATCACTCCATACAACCTCTTTTTTTTCACTTTAGAGTTGTCACTTTTCACACCCTTACTCCTCTCAATCTTTTCTCTCTCAATTTCATTGAAGTTAGGACAAGTTCCAAGTATCCCTTGAGAAGGTTTAGAAGGTCACTTCAACTCAAGTTTCCACTTTAGAGTACAAGGAGTAGATAATTTGACTTCTATGTTTGACTCCTTAGTGCCGACTTTACAAGGAGTAGCTTGCCTTGCTTCCAACGGTAACTCCTTAGGTTTATCTTCATGAGGAGTGGTTTTTCTCATTCTCTTTTGTAAATCCTTGGGATTAATATTGGCAGCCCATCGACAAAGTCAGTCTAATTCACTTTGCATGTAAGCCCTTCTTTCTTCATCTCTTAAGGATTCATGATCCCTTATCGGAAGAGGCTCATTTGATTTCACTTTTCTAGGAGGCGTTGGTGGGGAAAGAAGTTCTCTATTGTAGTCCATGATATACTTGTACCAATCCTTCACATATAGGATCCTATGACTTTTAAACCAAGCATATCCCAAGCATATGTTACAAGTATCCATCAAGCCTATATAACACAAAACCTCCTCTTGGTAGCTCCCAAGCGAAATGGGTACCTTTACTTGTTGATTAACCTAAACTCCCCTGTTATCAAGCATAGGGCTTTGAGTTCAAAGTAAAGGTATCCTAATATATTCCACCACCTCATGGGCTATGACATTAGCAAAACTTTGATCATCAAGTACAAGATCAAATCCTACGACCCCATTTATATTTACTTTTATTCCAAAAGTTTGCCTCTCCGAGTCATGTCTATCTTGGAACCTTGAATTCACTCTACTTCCTCTAACACCATTCTCATATTGTGTATAATTAATATTGGTATTAGGATAATAATCACACATCATTGTATTTTGGGAATTAAGAAATGTATCTTTTCTATGGTCCACATGATGCTTTCAAATTGGTACTAACCATATATCCCTTCTTTCTCTTTTAGTATAGGAAGTCGCACAAGATGAGGAAGTATAGTCAATCTTAAAACTTCCATCTTCATCAAGAGTTTCCTCAAAGGATTCACAATACATATGGAAGGAAGCATTGTACCGCACATCACCTTCATATTCATGGTGTAAGGTTTGAGAACCTTCACCTTCATTAGAGGACTCATAATAAGGTTCTTCTACTCCTTCATCTTCATCATACAATCTATGAGCACTTTCTTCATATTCTCCTTCGGAGTAGTAGTACTTATCACCATGTTGTCCATGGTTACACGCACCATCATAGTCCTCATTGGCTCCATCACATAAAAAGTCAAAGCCCTCTTGGCTCAATCATAGCCTTTATAGGCCTCACCATTATAATCATAGCCTCCATTACTATAAGAATAGATTTCTATGTCATCATCACAAGTATCCGAGGCTACGGATGACATGATGCTTATATCTCCTTTTATACCTGCAAAACTCAACAATTAAGTTAGTAGTAAAATTCCTCACGCCTCTCGTATTTAGACTCTCAACTCACTTCCTAGAGTGTCATTCCCAAAGTTGATAGAAAACTACCGTTGTCCAATCAATTCACAAGGTCACTTATCCTTTCTGGAAGAATAGATTCTTGTAACTTGAAAAACGGATAACTCAAATTCAAATGGAAGGATCCAAGAAATGATTAATGAGTTTGTAAAATGAGAAAAGCTAGCAGGAAATGAAATTCATACACAAGAACTAATCAACAACTAAGTAGATCAATTACTTGTTGATAATTAGATTTAAGAATCAGGAGAGGTGAATTAGAATCAAGGAAATGAAACTAGGAAGTTAGAACCTGAGATTCGTTCGAGAAAATTAAAGTTTGCAAAAATTCAGCATGTGCTGGTGCGTTTCGCACCTTCCATTGTGCTCCTCGTACATCATTTTGCACATGAAACCAAACGCACCAGGCATTGTGCCCATCACACAGCTCCAAAACAGACACCTGAAGCCTTTGATTTTTGCACTTTTTTCTATTTTTTCTTATACTTTTTCTCCTAGTACTTACCCTTTTTAGTAAATTTCCTTTTATACTAACACAAGTACTCTTTCTTTTCCCTTTCCCTATGAATCAAACACACCTTTCTGAGATTCTTCTTCTTCAAGACTTGAAGAACACCAAGAACAATATGAATTTCAAATTTTTGGAACTTTTTCAGTTTAGCTCGGATTGACACTAAATTTGAAATGTAGCCTCTCCTCAATGTAGAGAACAAAGCCCAGTACAAATTAGAATCAATTACCACCAAATTCAAAAGAGACCCATTTCCATGTTCTTCAAAAGCTTCAAATCCAAAAATGGTAGAAGCTTCAATTTAGCTCCGATTTCTTCCAAATTTGATATTCAAACTCCTTATGATGAGGAGATCAAAGACCAGTACCTTTGAATCTTCAAACGCCAGGTCTTCAAAATCCTCTTGCTTGTTCTTTAATTTCTTCAACCCAACAATGGTGAAAACCTCAAATCAACTCCAAGCAAGGTAAAATCTCAGATCTAGACTCAATAAACACTAGAAAACACAAATCTAGTGTCAAAAACACAATCAAAACACAAAATCAAATTATTATTTTTTTCTCAAAAATATTTTTCACACTTTTTGTGATTTTCAAATTTATGAACCTAGGATTAAGAATTGATGGAACAATTATTTAGCCTAAGCTCTGATACCATATGATAAGATCTCAATCGGGAGTACCAATTGAAATCTTTTAAATATGCAAAAATTAAAGATAGATGAGAAATAGAAGATGAGAAGTGAAGAAAAAAAGGCTCAATTGAATCCATAACTAAACCAAGGGGGAGAGAGCTTGAATTCCATAGAAATGAGTAACCCAAATTAATTCACAAATGAGAAACTCAAGTGAAAATCAAGGTAAAGGAGTTTTAGATCAACAATGGGAATCCACCCATCACTAACCTAAGCTACACTAATAGGAATGCACCCAAATTACACTAAACTAAAAAGCTACACTCTCAAAGGAGTTCTTCAATTCTCAATTCAACATAATCTAAGGAATGAAAATAGCTAAGGAATCTATTTATAATATGTCTCTTATAAACATAGCCCAAAAGTGGCTATTTAAAATAAGGCCTAAAAGTGACCTTAGAAGACTACATGGTTGCACATCATGGTGCAAAGTAAGGTGCGTTTCACACCATCCATTGTGCTGGTCGCACATGGCTTCACACATCTTCTGGCAGCAACCATCTTCGTGTTGTCTTCTCCTTCTTCCTTCCAAGCAATCATCCAAATATGAAATTTCTTTATTTGATGCTCAATGAGGCTCTCCCAAGCTCCTCTTTGTTCCATCATGGCTTGTATAGCTTGGTTCCTCATGAGTTGAACTTGATGGATAGGTCTATCACGAATGGCACCGGGGGATATTATATTAGTACCCATTATTAAGGTACTCATACTATACTCTGCATCTTTTTCTGATGCAACACCTAGTATAAGCCACCCTTGTTGACCCTTCTATCATTCGTGGCCAATTGCTATTCGAATCGTGGTGAGCTCCTAGCATTTTAGAGACTTGAACTGCTTTTCATCTATCTTTCTGTGTATATTTTGTATTTTTGATAGACAGTACTTGTTGTATGGCTATTTTGTACCTTAGATGCTCTTGTACTAGTGATACTAGGTCCGGGATTGGTTCTTCTATATATTGTCTACTCGATCACTTTTGGGCCATTTTGGTATATTTATTACAGTTGGTATGTATCTATATTGTTCGCCTTCTTCTTGTATGTTTTCCTTCTATTTTTAATTATATTATATGTTTTAGTATACTTCCGTATCTTTGGGTTGGGTTTCCTACTGGGGGTTATGTAGGCACCATTATGGCCTAGTTTTGGGTCGTGATAAAGTGGTATTAGAGCTCTAGGTTCACCAGTCTTTCCAATACAAAAGTAAAGTGTCTAGTAGAGTTTCATGGATCGATACGATGATGTCCTTATCCTATCAGCAAGAGGCTATAGGGTATTCCCAGGAAAGATTCCATCTTGTTTGATTCCTTATTGTGCATCCTTAAACTTATCAATTTCTAAGTATCTTTTGGTTTCACTCTTTCTCAGATGGTTTGGATGAGACCTCTACACCTACAGTTGGAGTTCTAGCTAGGGGACGGGGTAGTGGTCAACCCAGAGGTCGAGGTAGGGTATAGGTTGTGGTGCCAGCTCAAGCCCAGACTAGATTATCATTACTAGAGACAGACATTAGGATTGAAAAGGTGCATTATGAGCCAGAGGGTGTGGGGCTAGCCTAACATCTGATAGGTTTCATGGATACTCTGGTACTACAGGATACTTTGGTTCTCTTACTTAGGTTTATTGAGGGTATGTCATCGCCACAAACTTTTCTTGGTACTCTGATTGGTTCTCAGATCAGGGACGAGTCTCAGACTTCAGCCCAAGCAGTGACACAGGGTTTAGGAGCATAGCCTGCTACTGTGGCTCCCTGATTAGAGGTATTACTAGTTTTAACTATTATTTTTCCTATTCTAGCCAAGCCTATTACATCTTCTGAGGAGCAAATGATGCTTGGTAGGTTTCTACAGTTTTGTCCCTCGAGGTTTTCAGGTGCTCCTAGGGAGGATGCGCATGAGTTTCTAACTAGTTGCTAGGAGAGGTTGCATAACCTTGGGTTGGTTGAGTCTCATGGAGAAAATTACACCGCCTTTCAGCTAGATGCTCTAGCAAAATAATGGTGGAGGTCTTATATAGCTTGCAGGCTAGTCAAGTCACCTCCGCTTACTTGGGCACAGTTCTACACAATTTCTTGGAGAAGTATGTACTGTGCAACTTGAGGGGCCGGTTGATGGATGAGTTCTCTAGGTTGGAGCAGGGCTTTGTGTCTATCTCATAGTATGAGATTTGTTTCCATAAGTTGGTGAGACATCATACTATGATTCTGCCTATCGAGCATGAGTGGGTGCATTGTTTTGTCCGAGGTTTAACTTTATAGCTTAATTTGGCTACAGAGGGTATAGTGGTTTTAGGCCAGTCCTTCCTAGAGGTGGTGGATCATGCCTACACTATTGAAGGCATACTTTGCGAGGTCCAAGGGGGAAACGATAGGAGGCCCTGCCATCAGGGTAGTTACAGCGGCCCACCATCCTAAAGTAGAGGCTTCTTTAGTAGGAGTCAACATCAATAGCATTTCCAGCAGAGGTGACCTATTTAAGTAGTATTGCAGATTATTGTGGGTAAGGGTAGCCAGAGTATAGTTCAAACTTTATGAGGTATGCGTTTTGGGTCCATAGGCTCTAGTAGTCATTCTGATTCAGCTGGGTCTTCACATCAGAGTATGGTTGGCCAGGGTTGTTACGAGTGTGGTGAGTTAGGCCACTTTTCTAGGGAGTGTCCATTAGTGCAACAATATAGGCGACATTATTAGCCAGTTTAGGCCTCGAGGGCTCCAGCACCACTGGGTAGAGGCATTGCACTTGATAGTATGGGTTGTCCCCAGGGTACTACAGGCGGTCCTCAGTCTGGTAGATTAGGTGGTCATGGCAGTTGGAGCCACATGTATGATTTTTTGGGCCATCCAGAGGCTGAGGCTTCAAATGTTGTGATCACAAGTACGATCTCCATTTGCCATCAGTCTGCTTTTGCATTGTTTAATCTGGGATCTATATTTTTGTATGTGTCTACATATTATGCTACCCGTCTAGAGTCTGCTTGTGAGTTATTACCTGTGCCTTTGCATATAGCTACCCAGTAGGAGATTACTTAGTAGTGGATTATGTATATCGAGCTTATGTGGTGACTATTCTGGGATATGAAATATGGGTAGGCCTGGTTGTGCTGGATATGGTTGATTTCAACGTGATTTTAAGCATGGATTGGTTGTCTCCCTACCATGTGATCTTGGATTGCTTTACCAAGACCGTTACTTTATGGATGCCTGGTATTCCTTTTATAGTATGGAAGGGTGCCGATAGCCACATGCTGATGAGAGTTATATCTTTCCTGAGTGCTGAACAATAAGTTGGGAAGGGGTTCTTAGCTTATCTTACTTACGTCCATGATACTAGTGCCATCACACCTTCACTTGAGTCTGTTATCATAGTTTGCGAGTATTCAGATATGTTTCTCTCTGATATACCAGGTTTTCCTACTGATAATGATATCAACTTTGGTATTAATGTTGAACTAGGCACTCAGCCTATATTTATTTTGCCATATCGGATGGCACCATCCGAGTTGAGGGAGCTTAAGGATCAGCTCCAAGATTTATTGAGCAAAGGCTTCATCAGGCTTAATGTGTCTCTATGGGGTACTCTTGTTGTATTTATGAAGAAGAAGGATGGGTCCATGCGTATGTGTATTAATTATAGGCAGCTAAATAAGGTGACCATTAAGAACAACTATCCGATGCTGGGTATTGATGATTTGTTTGACCAACTATAGGGTGCAACGGTATTGTCTAAGATAAATTTGAGATCCGGTTATCATCAGTTGAGGATTAGGGTTGCAAACATCCCAAAGACTGCATTTAGGACTCAATACAACCATTATGAGTTCCTAGTCATATCTTTTGGGTTAACTAATGCCCCAGCAACATTTATGGAGTTGATGAACCAAGTGTTCATAGCCTACCTAGATTCTTTCATTATTTTTTTCATCAACGACATCTTGATATATTCGAGAAGTAGAGAGGAGCATGAGCAACATCTGAGTGTTGTACTTCAGACCTTGTGAGACCATCAATTATATACCAAATTCACTAAGTGTGAGTTTTGGCTTGAGTCTGTGACATTCTTGGGGAACGTGGTGTCCAACGATGGGATTATGGTGGATTCGCTGAAGATTGTGGTAGTTCGTGATTGGGCTAGGCCTACTTCTCCTACCGAGGTTCATAATTTTTTTAGGTTAGCAAGTTACCACAGATGATTTGTGGAGGGATTTTCTTTTATAAAAGCTCTATTGACTAGATTGACTCAGAAGAATATCCCTTTTTAGTGGTTAGATTAGTGTGAGGCAAGCTTTCTGAAGCTCAAGGCCTTACTTTTCCAATTAGGGTCTAGGGGTTTACAGTGTAATGTGATGCTTTCGGTGTTGGTTTGGGTTGTGTATTGATGCAGCAGGGCCGAGTTAATGCTTATGCTTCTAGACAGCTGAAGGTTCACAAGAGGAACTACCCCACTCATGACTTGGAGTTAACGATAGTAGTCTTCATGTTGAAAATTTAGAGGCATTAGTTGTATGGCGTGCATTGTGAGATCTTCACTAACCATTGTAGTATTCAGTACATCTTTAGCCAAAAGGATCTAAATTTGAGGTAGCGCAGGTGGTTGGAGTTAATGAAGGACTATGACATCTCTATTTTTTATTATCCGGGCAAGGAAAATATGGTAGCGGATGCCTTGAGGCAGAAGGCAGTGAGTATGGGTAGCTTGGCATTCCTAGGAGCAGAGGAGTGACCTTTAGCTTTGTACATACAGTCCTTCGCTAATAGGTTGGTTAGATTTGATATTTTTAAGCTACGCTATATTCTTGCTTGTGTTGAGGCTAGGTCTTCCATGTTAGAGCATATTCTAGGCATACCAATTTGATGATGCAGGGTTGAGGATCTTTCATGATAAGGTGTTAGCGGTAAGTCTAGAAAGGAGACCTTAGATTTAGAGGGTGTTTTGAGGATTAAGAGTCGTATCTACATTCCTAGAGTTGGTGACCTAATCAGGTTGATCTTAGAGGAGACTCATTGTTCTAGGTATTCCATTCATCTCGGGGCAATTAAGACATATCGTGACTTGAGGCAGCACTATTGGTAGTGTGGGATGAAGAGGGATATCTCTTATTTCATGTCTAGGTTCTTGAACTATCAGCAGGTGAAGTTTGAGCACCAGAGGCCAGGTGGTTTGACTCAGAGGCTACCTATTCCAGAATAAAAATGGGAGTAGATTTCTATAGACTTCATAGTCACTTTTCCAAGTACTTTGTAGAGATTGTATGCTATTTGGGTCATTGTGGATACATTGACAACATCTGCTCAATTTTTGCCAGTTTAGTCTTCCTACAGTTCTGAGAGGCTAGCTCAGATCTACATCCGTGAGATTGTATGTTTGCATGGGGTGCCAATTTCTATGATTTCTAACTGTGGTACTCAGTTTACTTTGTGTTTCTTGAGATCTATTTAGAGGGAGTTGGGTACCAAAGTTAATCTTAGCATTGGTTTTCATCCGCAAACTGATGGTCAGTCAGAGCGTACTATTCAGGTTTTGGAGGATATGTTATGGGCCTGTGTTATTAATTTTGGAGGTCAGTAGGACCAATTTTTAGCCTTGGCAGAGTTCACATGTAATAATAGCTACAATTCTAGTATTCTGATGGCTCTATTCGAGGATTTGTATAGTAGGTAGTTCAGATCTCTAGTGGGTTGGTTTGATGCCTTCAACGATAGGCTATGGGTATGACTTTCTTCATGATTACATGGATAGAGTTCAGGCCATTCAAGAGAGACTTTGCACTGCCCAGAGTGGGCAAAAGAGTTATGCTGACCACAGGGTTTGAGACTTAGAGTTTATGGTTGGTGACCATTGTGTGTTCCTTTGGGTGTAGCCCATGAAGGGCGTGATGAGGTTCAGGAGGAAGGGTAAGCTCAGTTCTAGGTTTATTGGGTTGTTTGAGATCCTTCATTGCATTAGGTAGGTTGCTTATGAGTTGTCCCTGCCTCCTGCTATTTCCGGTGTCCATCCAGTTTTCCATGTTTCTATGTTGCGGTAGTATATTTTGGATGAGTCTCACGTGCTCCAGTAGGATTCGGTTCAGTTGGATGAGTCTCTAGCCTTTGAGGAGGAGCATGTTGCTAATTTGGACAGGCAGGTTAGGAAGTTGAGGTCCAAGAAGATTCTATCAATTAAGGTTCAATGGCAGTATCGTCCTATTGAGGAGGCTACTTGGGAAATTGAGACCGATATGCAGACTCACTATCCTTACCTTTTCGAGCCTTCAAGTACCTTCCTTTCATAAACTTTCAAGGATAAAAGTATTTTTAGTAGTGGATGTTGTAATGACCCTTTAGGTTATTTTCTTGATTTTTGTTCTTTTTCTATGTTTCAAGCTTTCCCACATCGACTACAGGTCATTCATGACTTGCCGGGACTGATAGTTCAGTTCCCAGGCAGTTCATTTGTGTTTTAAGCCCATTTTCCTATTTTGAAACTCTTAAGGCTGATAGAGTTGACTTTGGTCAACATTCAAAGAAGATGACCTCAGATGGAAATTTTGTCCACGCTGTTAGCTTTGGAACATTGACTTTGGGATTGGGACCTTTGGTTTGGGTATCGAGGCTTTCAGACTCATTTTGGGCTATTGGGTTCCATTTTGGTAAAAGTAGGTTTTTGGGCATAGGGCCTACTTTTCATTAAAATTATCTTCGTTGGGAATTTTGTCAGTTTCGTTGAGTCTAGAATACTATTTTTAGTTGAGTAGCATAGTTTTTTTGCATTTGCGAGACCCCGAATGAATCCCAAGGGTTCATCTGGTGACATTTTAGCCCTAAAGTTCTATTGGTTTCTTTGCTGTTGTTGGTGTATTTGCTTTTGCGACCTTTGGCCGCTTTTTTAGATACCATATTTGCAGCAAAAGGTTCACTTTTTCGGACAGTGCTTTTGTGAAAAACCTCCACTTTTGCAAAGGCATGGGTGAATAGTGACCTCCACTTTTGCAGAAGGTTTGTCATTTTTGTGACATCCGCTTTTGCAGAAGAACCTCCACTTACGTGGAGGTAGTTGAGTTCTTATAAAAGATTTCAGCTTCGCTTACTCCTCCTAAACTCTGAACTTTCTCCATTTTTTAAGAGCTTGAAGGCTGGTTCCAAGCTTCCACTCCCTCCTAGCAATTCTGGTAAGTCCCTCCTAGTTCCCTATTTCTTTTCTGTCGTATAGTTCTTATTGTTTCTGGTCAATTTCTGATTAATCTCCTTGTTTAAATTCTTAATCAAAGTGGACTTTGGGGCTGTTTTAGGCCCCAAAACGAGTCCTGTTTGTGCTCAAATTTTGGGCATGGGTGTCACGCCCCAAACTAGGAGGAGGCGCGAGTGGCACTCGATACCTTATTCGACTGAGTTAACCACTGAAACATAATTGACTCAATTATGGTCCCAGAAGATCGGGCAGCATAACATCTGAAATACTAAGTCTGGACCATTAAGGTCATAACCTGAATAACAGTAAGTCACATAGACGAAGGTAAACAAGCAAAAAATAACAAAGTACTAGCTGGCCGATGAGGCCGCAACTGAAGACATACATACATATATATACATGCCAAGTCTTTGGGGCTGGAGACTGGAAGATACAGAAATAAACCCAGAATACTATGTCCACAATAGCCGCTAAGAGTTTCACAAGCACTGGTTGGTAGAAGGCCCCGACTATACCCAAATTGTATAACAAAAGTAAACATTCTATAAAAGATCCAGGAAGAGGTGGATCTTACCAACTCACCACTGAACCCTGAATCCTAATAGAGGGGTTGATCAAAATCCCTACCTAGACTTGCACGCATGAAATAAAATGCAACGTCCCCAGGCAACGGGACGTCAGTTCGAATAAAAAGTGTACTTCTATGTAAGGTGAAAAGTAGAATCATAAATAGCTGCTGTAAAAAGGGTAATAGAGATACCACCTGAAACTGAAACTCTGATAGCCTCCATGGCCCACATCTGACCTAATAGAAATCAAATATACATGGTATGCTCGTGTTATCATATGTCGTGAATACATATACATATACCAATGCAAATGCATGTCATACCCAAATAAATGCTAGCAATGGTGGTGCCTTTTTGGTAGCGAACTGACATTATATCTGCCCATCTATGGCCATCTGTGTCTCATACGTATGAGGCAATAGGGCTCATACCTCCTGATTATAGCTCGGGAGTGGAATGCATAGTATGCCATGTCATGAATGCGTAATGCATATATGTGTCTTCATAATCATGTTGCCAATCTTGGCCCACTGGTACTCTTGTTCTCATAATCTTGTAACCACTTTCGTATAATATGTAAAAGCCTCATAGAACCTCATCTGCTTTTAGAATAAACTTGAACACTTAACTCGACCTTAAAAAGGTAACTTAAACCTGAGGATGTTTATAAAGAGCTTAATGCGCTTCTCTCAGTTTCTATATATGTTTTCCTAATGTGTTGTAAAGAAAGTATTTCAAAAACTGAGTCCTTAGTAGTTCAAAAATATGAGTTACATTTGAGTGTTTTGAAAATCAATGTATTATTTTAAATTTTTTGAAAATCATTTTAGCGAGGAAGGAGGGATGGTTGCGAATTCTTAATGTTCTTTTGTAATCATTTTAAGTCACAATCCCCAAAGAAGAATAAGAACTCCTACATATAGACATATATTTAAGAAAGCCGACCAAATGACATATAGATGCCGAACACCCTAATATAACCGAATGAGTGGAATATCAACATAATAGAGACATAAAAATACTTTAGCTGCGATCTAAATGCCTTTCATAGAAGGTCTTTCTAGCAATAGAATAGTAAAATATCGCATTTGACAATTTAGGAGTTCTCTCAGAGGAAGGACGAAGCTTAGCCTTGACATACTATGGACTATAAGGGAATATGCAAAAAAGAAGAATAGACTTAACAAGCTTTTCAACTGAATCTCAAAGGTGTTTCTATGAAGCTCGATCAATTGATCGTAACGCAACAACTATGGAAATCAACAAGGCTGCAGGAATGATACATAGTCGATGAGTAACGCATTAAAGTCGTTATTATGACCAGCCCATTTTATCTCAACAATCAACATCACAATTCCTACAAGACCAACAACTAATAATAACAACAAGAAGCTACCAATGCCTCACAAGAGCGGTTTGCTCCTTAGACAACTTAACTGGGTGTATTTCACGTTGTTCAATTCGATAACTGCCATACGCGACTCCGAGAAGAAGCACACCAACCCACCAGTCCCTCCAATACTTTAACACCATTAATATACAATAACGATGACCCAACTAAATGAGAAAAAAGGCTTCCCGGAGCCACGGTATCCAAAACACCGCTTCTTGGCTCTAAAGTCTATAAAAAGATTCTAGAACGTGGAATTTCGTAGGAGGGTCATAAAAGGGAGATTACAGGACAAAATCTTCAAAATCCAAAACCAAACAAGTTCTTAGAAGGTTCCACCACCGTTACTATATCAAAATCAAGTCAAAACATAATTTTATGATAATTTCGGCCCTACCCGATTTTGCCCGGACAGTCTGTGGTAAGATGGTCATAACTTCTTAATCTGATATCATATGGACAAACGGTTTGATGTTCTAGAAACTAGACTCAAAAAACTTTAATTTTATATAAAATAGGCCCTCAAACTCTTTATGAATTGGAAGATATGCTTGTCCCAAATCAATCCATCAACAACATTATATGTGTAGCTACTACTTTTGACTTTCCCGAAACCGATACTACCAAATATGAGTTCATACCGAGGAACAACTCTACAAGAGGTATACAATAATAAACCAAACTAATAGCTTCTTTAAAGCATGATAAATTTAAAATTTCTAAAATCAAGAAATAGCGCCAAGAAAAGAAAGAAGAAGCCTTTACATACCTCAGATGCCTCACTACACAAAAATCTCGCGAGTTCTAAGAACCTCGACATCACTAGTCTCTATTTTGATCTTAGGTCGGATCTCAAACTTCCATTATCTTTTCCATAGCATACTTGATGTATGAATATTTTTCGTAAAAGAAGGTGAGAACTGCAATATTGGAGTGGACAACCTACTCAGATGATACGTACAAAATTCATGTAAACTGAAGTTTTCTCTATCACTAACATAGATGCTAATGGTGAAGAGATGATAGATAGATGTAATATATATTTGGCAGCTACCCAGAAGATTTATTCTTTGCAAAAATTGGAAGTTAGGTAGCACGTATGACTTCCAAGCGATGTTCTTTTAACATCAAATATGTGTTTTCATATATGTGTCCCCTTTCCAGGAGATTACTATAAAGGTTAGGCAACATATATAATTCCTAGGCGGTGGAAGTTAATAATTAAACACAATATAGCAATGACTTATACTTCTAGAATTAATTATATACACCCGCTAAATTAATGTGAATAATGTTGTCTATCTCCTCCACTTTCGTGTGGAGGTGCAGATGGAAACGTCACATAAATTCCTATCCCACCATGTATGCACTCGAGAATATTACATAGATTTATAGTAAAATAAATATAACTTTTTGTATATATCGCAATTAATAGAAAAATCATTTCGAATAGAGCCTATATCATATAATACTGATTTTCAATATAATTAGACTTATTATCTCTGTTAAAATATTAATAAATTATAAGAATCTTATAAAATAAATACATATATAATTATATCATCGCTAAAACTTTTTTATAAATATTAAGGCCTTTAAGAAGTAAAGATATTTTTTTTTTCAAATTTTAATTTAAATCAGATGTTCTCGAATATGCATGGTGTTTAATAAAACTCTCAAATTTAGCCTCGTAAGCCCTCGATGTGAGACGAAGGACAATCTTAAATACCTGAGGTGTTACAATGGGTTTATAAACCCGCTGCGAATATAATTGTAAAATTTGTTTTGTATAACAGTATGGGTGTCATTCTTCTCGTCTTGACACCTAGATTATGTTTGTGATAGCATGGCAGCATTCCGAGGCTTTTCTAAAGGGGAAGGTATACAATTGATGGTTCGTGCTTACAGTTTGACCTCGAGGTAGATTACGATTTATTTTCCTTAGACTTGGCTTAGTTAGCTTTTATATGTTCTAAATTATTGGAGCTTTAGGTTAAGCCTTATAGTAGAAATAGGCTTAAATCGTATTTTTTCATAAATTGGTTATTTCGGGATCGTAGACTAGAATTATGTTGTTTATCCTTAGTTCAGGATCTTGTAGAATTGTTGTGGCTAGCCTAAAATCCTTAGAATGCTTTTAGGAGATTTTAGAGGTAGAGTAGGTGCTTTTATTTATTTTTGTGATTAGTTTTGTTCCTTCCGCATTTATTTACCATTGATGTATAATTGTGGGCCCGAGGCCATAGCACGGATTGGATGAAGTTCCAGGTCAGTTCTCTTATTTGGAGGGTATTTTTCCCTGTTTGCCTTGTTCGTGTGATGTATATTCTCTGATTTTAGAAATTTACATGTTCATACTGCATTTACATAGCTAGTGGTATAGAAATGAAAGAAATTTCAAGATTTTCTGTCTAACTTGAGATTTGCCACTTTTATCATGATTTTTTTTTCAAAGGAACTATCTTATATTTTTTCATTGGTTTTTGAAAGAAAAGAAAAGTACCACTTTTATGCTTGTCCTAGGGACGTTTCTGGACCTTTTCTCTGTTTACTTTTCTGTTGATAAGTTCATGTTCAATTTCGGTGATCCGAGGAGCACATATCCAGGTTTTACTTTTATGCATATGTTGATGAATCCGAGGTTAAATTCCGAGTGCCTGGGGTAGAAGATACCAGGTTTTCTTTTTATATATTTCTACATCACATCATCTCCCATTACATTTCAATGGCTTGAGTGTACTTGGATTGTCTGTTGCCTTGATCATTATTATCTTCTCCGTCAGCTTAGTTAGTTCTATTTTCTATTGATAACTAGATTTAGGTGAATCCCTGTAGTTAGCTTACTTTCCTATAATTTATATTACATATTATCTTTCTGAGCTTGGTCGGCCTATGATGCCTACTGGGTAGCCATTGGTTTGGTACTCATACTACACTCTGCATCTCTTTTCTAATGCAATACCTAGTATGAGCCGCCCTTGTTGTCGTTCTATCATTTGTGGCCAGCTTCTATTTGGATCCTGGTGAGCTCCCAGCATTTTAGAGATTTTTACTACTTTGCATCTACCTTTCTATCTATATATTATATTTTGGATAGACAGTACATGTTGTATAGCTATTCTGTACTTTAGATGCTCTCGTACCGGTGACACCACGTCCAGGGTTGGTTCTTGTATATATTGTCTTTTTAGTCATTTTGGGGCCATTTTGGTATATTTATTACGGTTGGTATGTATCTATACTTTTGGCCCTCTTCTTGTATGTTTCCCTTCCATTTTTCATTATATTATATGTTTTAGTATACTTCCACATATTTGGGTTGGGTTGCCTACCGGGGAGTTATGTAGGCGCTATTGCAGCTTGATTTTGGGTCATGACAACTGCTTTCTTAACCACTTTGACAAAGTTAGCTGGAGTGAGAGTATAGATGGATGTCGGATCTGGAAGAGGATGGGCGATTATGACTAAACTAGAAACATCAAAAGTGGAGGGAGCAGTAGTTGTGGTAGGGACTAAAATATCAACTCCACGAGGAGTCAACACCACTCCACTATGGGGGCTTCCTGAAGTAACATCAGCCTCTTCCCTTGTGTCTATGGGGGTGGCCTTATTCAAACTCCCTTGTAGTGATGGTAGTGCCACAACAAATGGTTCCATGTCCGGACGCAAAGTAAAGGCATCGTGAATGGTCGTAGGCTCCACCAACCCTGATATTGACCCTCTACTGTGTAGTAGTGTCTTATTCTCATCTTTGTCTTGTCGATATTTTGTGTTTTGGTGGCTGAGGTGGTATGGTCAATATCGGCTAGAAGTGGGACTCTAACATCGACACACAACTGAGTTAACATGTAAGGAAATAGATATGATTTGGAAATCTTGGCTTACCCTCTGCCGGATTTCTTCCACAATAATTTTGTTAAAGTTCATCTAGTACTTCGACATCAGACTTGCCACTAGAATAGTCTGCTCCTCCATTAACTGATTGTCATCCCCAGTAGTCATGAGACAAAGGCAGACCACTACCCAACAAAACTTTTCTTTGAAGGCTCAATGAGGGTTTGAGTATCGTTGGTTTTGCTTGATGAAGCCAATCCAATGCTCCATCAGTTAGAACCTGTGGCAACTACTTGGTCTGATCTACTTGGTTGTCATACTGATACTCATACTCTATAGTGTTTTATGGCTCCAAATATTCTGGCCCATAGAGAAATTGGTTAATGGTTTATGTTGAGATGTCAACCTGGACCCCACGGAGTGGACCACTATCAAGGGCTAGTAAATCCTTGGCTTTTTGTCCCTTCTTGCAACTGTTATCAAGTGTTGCTGCATAGTTGGCATAGAACTCTCGGACGATCTCCAATTGGTAATCTTGCAATGGCCGACTAGTCCAATCAAGGCAATAGTAGCTAAAGACCTTATCAATTGTAGGGTACACTTTAAGCTCATAGGATTTAATTCTCACTTTTTCAACTATGGGTCATCTGCAACCCTTTTACGATAATACTTATGCCATACCAGTGAATATCTTTTTCTTCTTTGACTTGCCAATGGATTTTCTCTCTGTAGCCAGGGTCCTATCTTTTAAGAAGCAAACCCTATCCCCGTGTTGCATTAGCGTCCTGAGTCTCGCTCTTTTTTGTACTACTTTGGGCATCAGAATCTGACTCTTTATCACTAGATACCAGTATAGCAGCATCGGGGCCAATCATGGGAACAAGGTAGTGTACCTTCAGGACACAACCTCCTACAGTTTGAAGCTCAGCTCATGAGGTGTCCCCTAGATCATGGGACTAGACCGTAGGAATGGGAGAAAGCTGAGGTTCTCTTTTTCCTTTCCCATAGCTGAACCCCATGATTCGTGGATTACTCTATGTCTCATGAGCTCTGCCTTGGGAATTTGACAAAAATATTTTTCTCTTGAATCCAGGTCAAAATTTTGTTTCCTTTATTCCCCACTTGATGTTACGAACCGTATGCGGTGTAAGTCTCAGTGGTTAATGAAGGAAACAAGCTTAGGACCTATCTCATCACTACCATACAAAGTCACATCAATACAATCATCAGAAATACGTGAATGTAATCCTTTCATCAATTCAACACTAAGGGTTACTCAAACTTCACCTTTTAACCCAATTTTAATACTATCGTTAGGAGTTGGCAGGAAAAACCACAATTGACAACCATTTACAAACATTTGATGTTGTGATGCCCGCTGACTCAATGGGTGGGACCAATCGACCAACATGAACTATATCTTTGAATAGGTTTTAGTCCTAATACAGATTTAGCACATATTACTTCACATGATCCCAATAATATAAGCAAAAATACAATTTCACATTTAACATCTCATTTGATTTCCCACTTTTAACCACAGATTTATACCTAGGGTTCCACTATTCAAAAGAAATTCAAGTATCAATTTAAAGGACCCATAGGTGATAAATTTTTAAGAACAACTCGAATAAGATAGAGTAGGAGATCATACCTTGCTGGAGATGTTCTTGAATAAAGATGAACTACGTGAGTGTATGCTTGGTGCATCGACTGCGACAGTGATGAGACAAAGAATGGAACTTGGCTGACTTTTGGGGAAGTGAATGAGTAACGGTTATCGTGTGAATTGAAGGGAGTGTGATTGATTAAGGATTATGGAGGGAGTGAGAGAGTTTGAAGAAACTTTGACCCAATTTGAATGGGTCTCTTCCTTTTTATTTAATTGAAAAACAAGAGCCGAGTTGGGTCGAGTCAGGTTGAGTCAGGTCTGCCAATTCATTTTTTTTTTATCCAGACCATAACTGGTCTTCACGATTTGTGGGGCAAGCAGTGGCCCATCGCACAGACCCCTTACCTCCGCACAAGCTAAAATCCCATGGGTCGTTAGAGTTACGATGTTCCATCATACAACTCATAGGAATGAGATAGTGGAATATCCACAAGGGTTAGGAGCTGACGATTTATGCCACAGTCCGTGAGATGCCCGATGGTTCATGACATAAATCATGAGTTCCTTCCATTAGCTTTTTCATCCAAGAATCATTTCCATGGATGCCTTCCACGGGCCGTGGGCTTTATCATGGTTCATTGTGTAACCCATAGGAGAATATTTTTCTCCAATTCCTTCTCTTTTCTGTTCCTCTGTTCCTGCACACTTTAACACATGTTAAAATATCCTAACTACTGAATAGAGCATAAATACACCAACAATCTTGGGTTGCCTCACAAGTAGTGCATGACTTAACATCATGGCACAACGTCGGTCACTTGAATACTCAGACTTCATCAAGTCACCCCTTGGGTTTCCTCCCAGGAAGGGCATGATTTAATGTCGCGACATGATGCATGTACCTTGATTACTCAGATTTCATCAAGGTACACAAGATGGATCAGTTTTACCTCATCTAGATAACCCAAGTATTGCTTGACCCACTGTCCATTCACTTTGAAATTTCTTCCTTATGGAACTTTTAATTCAATGGCCCCATATGGAAATACTAGGACCAGTTTATAATATGGACCATTCCACCTTGACTTCAACTTGCCAGGAAACAAGCAATGTATGGAATTGAATAGAAAGACCAAGTCCCCATGACTGATCTCTTTTCTTAGAATGTTCTTGTCCTGGTATAGCTTCATCTGTTCTTTGTATAGTGCTGCACTTTCATAGGCACAAAGTTTGAACTCATCCATCTCGTTTAGCTACTCCAACCTCAAGTTAGAAGCTTCACTCCAGTTTAGATTTTGTTTCTTTAGTGCGTAATATGCTTGTGCACCAATTAAAATGGAAGATGACAAGCCTTGCCAAACACCAACTGATAGAGAGACATCGCTATTGGTACTTTAAAAGCTGTTCAGTAAGCCCATAAAGCATCATCCAGCCTCCTAGACTAATCAGTTTGATTGGCATTCACAATCTTTGCCAAAATGGTCTTGCTCTCCCAATTTGAAACCTCAACTTGCCCACTCGTCTGAGGGTGGTTAGGAGTAGAAACCTTGTGCTTGATCCCATATTTGGCCAATAATTACTGAATAGTCAATTACAAAAGTGAGAACCTCCATCACTGATAATAGCCCGCGGAGTGCCAAATCTTTTTTAAGAATGCAGTGATACTCTTTCCTTTATTATTGGGAAGTGTAATATCTTCCACCCACTTAGACACATAGTCCACAACAACCAAAATGTACTTTTGGCTATCTGAGCTAACAAACGACCCCATGAAGTCAATGCATCATACATAAAACAACTCTATTTCAAGGATTGGAGTCATCAAAAGCCCATGCTTCATAGATATTTTCCCTTGGCGTTGGCACTGATCACAGGATTTGACATAATCATCGGCATCTTGGTGGATGGTGGGCCAATCATACCCACTCTAAAGTACTTTCTGTGAAGTTCTGATAGTTCCATGATATCCACCATAGGGAGAGGAATGACATGCCTCTATAGTATATAACATCTCAGCCTCAGCCACAAACCTCCTAATCATATTATCAGTATAGATCTGAAACAAGTATGATTCATCCCAATAGAACTTCTTTACATCATGTAGGAACTTTTTTTTCTGGTGAAAGTTTAAGTCTTTAGGCATCATGTCACTCTTCCAATAGCTTGCAAAATCAGCAAACCATGGAATGAGATCTTGAAAGGCTGCCAATACATATTCATCAGGAAGTGCTTCATTAATGTCAAGTTCACCCTTAGGTCGCCCTTCTTGCTCCAACCTTGAGCAATGATCCGCAACTTGATTTTATGTACCTTTTCAGTGCTTCACTTCAAAATCAAACTCTTGCAATAGAAGGACCCATCTGATGATCCTAGGCTTTGCATCTTTCTTCGCCATAAGATACCGGATTGCTTCATGGTCAGTATGAGCAACAATCTTGGTACCAAACAAATAAGCTTTGAACTTCTTGAATGCATAAACCACAGAAAGCAACTCCTTCTCAGTAACAATATAGTTCCTATGGGCCACATTCAATAATTTGCTAGCATAATAAATGGGGTGAAAAATCTTCTCCCTTCACTTCCCCAGATTAACTCTTAAGGCTAAACCACTAGCATCACACATTACCTCAAAAGGTCGAGACTAATATTGTGCAATAATGATGGGTGCTGAGATGAGCTTTTTCTTCAGGCATTTAAATGCCTTCACACATGCATCATCAAACACGAACTTTGTGTCCTTCTCAAGTAGCTTACACAAGGGATTTGTAGTCTTAAAAAACCTTCAATAAACCACCGGTAGAACCTAACATGCTTAAGAAAACTGCGAACATCCTTCACCGTAATCATAGGAGACAACTTGGCAATGACCTCAATCTTTGATTTGTCCACCTATATTCCTCTTTCGGAGATCTTATGTCCAAACACTATACCTTCTTTCACCATAAAGTGGCACTTCCCCCAATTTAGCACAAGGTTGGTCTATTTACACCATTTTAGCACCTTTTCCAAATGATAAAGGCAAGCTTCGAAGGAGTTACCGACTACTGAGAAGTCATCCATAAAGATCTATATTGTGTCTTCCACCATGTTAGAAAATATGGACATCATGCACCTTTGAAAAGTGTCCGATGCATTAGACAAACCAAACGACATCCTCTTGAAAGCAAACGTACCATAGGGACAAGTGAAGACGGTCTTTTCTTGATCCTCGGAGCTATAGAAATCTGATTGTAACCTGAGTAACCATCAAGAAATAAATACCATCCTATGCCTGCAAGCCTTTCTAACATCTGATCTATGAATGGCATAGGGAAGTTATCCTTCTTGGTCAAGAAGTTCAACTTCCTGTAATCCAGATAAATACTCCATCCAGTGATGGTACACATGGGAATCAACCCATTTTTGCTATTAGGGACAACAATCATATTTCTTAGGTACACACTAAACTGGACTCACCCATTTGCTGCCAGTGATAGGAAATATAACACCAACGTTCGGCCACTTAATGAACTCTTTCTTCACCACTTCTTGTATTGATGAATTCTACCTCCTTTAGCGTTCAATGGTTGGAATACAATATTCTTCTAGCTGAATCTTGTGTGAGAAAATACCTAGAGAAATCCCAATACTATTGGCCATGGTCCACTAAATAGCCCTTTTGTACAAATGCAAAATAGACACTAGAGTTTCAACTTTGGACTCACGCAAACTAGCTGAAACAATAACTAACAAAGTGTCATGAGGTCCCAAAAATACATAATGCCGTGTGCTGGGAGAGGCTTGAGCTTAAGAACTGGTGGCTCTTCAATGAAGGGCTTGGCTGGAGGAGTCTCATGATTTTTTAAGTGTATATCCAACTTCTTAGGAGCATAAGAATATAATCCTTGATCATATACGCATTGACTGTCTCCTCATAATCATCTAAATCTTCGACATCCAAATTCATAATCACAGCCGCAAATATTTCAACGGTGAATTTCACTTCCATAGGTACATCAAATATATCATCAATAATGTCTATCACGGATATGACACTCATATCTCTGGGCTGCTTCATAGATTTGCACACATTGAACACCACTTTTTTTTATCATTCAGCCTAAACCTCAACTCAAAACTCTCCACATCAACCAGTGCTCTTCCAGTATCTAAGAATAGTCTCTCCAAGATGATGGGGACCTCAAAATATATCTGACAGTCCAAAATCACAAAGTTGGCTAGAAAGATGAAATCAACAACCTTGACCAAAATGTCATATAAGATTCTAACTAGCTTCTTCACTGTTTGGTCTACCATTAATAACCTCATAGCCCTCGATATGGGGGCTCCCAAGCCCAACTTACGTTATATAGAAAGTGGTATCAAGTTAATGCTTGCCCCAAGATCGCAGAGAGATTTAGCAAGATTATAAGCCCTAATGGTACATGGGATAGTGAATACTCCACGATCTTTCTTTTTCTCCACCATAGATCATGAGGAAATGGAACTACAATGGTGCATGTTATCCACTAGATCAAAACTCACCATCCTCTTCTTTGTCATCAAGTCTTTTATGAACTTGGCATAACCAGGCATCTACTCTAGGGCCTCAACTAGTGGAATATTTGTAGACAACTACTTTAGCATAAAAATAAACTTGCTGAATATGTCATCTTTAACTTTCTTCTTTGCCCTATAGGGGAACGGAGGAGGTAGACTACGAATATGAGTCAAAGTTTAAGGAACCATCCATTCCTTCCCTTTTGAACTAGATGATTCAGTTGTCTCAACTAGAGGTTTGCCAGTTTCTTCCTTCTGAGCGATAATAAATGTTGGTCTATCACTATCAGTAGTGCCTTCCTCCTCACCATCTTTATTCACTATCACCCAAGTCTTTATGGGAACTTTCTCTTTAGGAACCTCAGCTTCAACAACTTGTTCTACTTTATTCACCAACACCTTACTACTTCGAGTGGTAACCGCCATGCATTGACTATTATTTCTTGGATTGGGTGTGGTGTCACTAGGCAAAGTACCTTTTTGTCATGGATTTACTGTTGCAGAGATCTGCCTAAATTGTTGCTCAAGTTGCTTAATGGCAGTGGAATGTGAAGTAACCTTCTGCTTCATCCTAGAAAATTCAACATGCATCTCTTTCATCCCAGACTGAGTCAATTTAGATCTAGCCAATAAAGTTTTCAACATGTTTTTAACTTTAAAGATAGGGGTTTCATTGGCTAATGACTGGTTATCTCTAGCACCATGAGGCACATACACACTATTGCAGTTATTTTGGTAGCCATCTCTATCTCTCTAATTACCTCAATCTTTGTCGTGCCTCTCATAATTTATATCCCTATAATGGTTCTAACCTTGATTCCCCTCCCTACGCCAAGAGTCTTGTCTAGAACCTTGGGCATTGGGATGAGAATCCACCACTTGCTCATCAAAAAATTCTTCTTTCTCCTCAGAATCTGAATAGTACTCTTTGGGTCGTGGTGGTGCTCTACCTTGTGAACCCTCAATATTGACTTTATGTGTATCTTGATTTGCAATAATCTTTGTGAACAAGTCAATCTGTGTTTTCATATGAGCCATCTCCTGATCTCGCAATTTATCCTTTTCTAAGTCTGCTGCAGACTTTCCAATATATTATCCAGTACCAACTACTTCATTGTCTCTTGTATGCCATGATCTATTGGTCTTAGTCAATCGATCAATAAGTACTATAGCTTGAGCATACGTGTTCATCATCATGGTACCCCCATCAATATTATTAGCAACATACTTGTTTACTAAATCTAATGATCTATAGAAGCTCTGGAGTAGCACATGGTCAGTAATACCATGCTTTGGGCACTGCTTAATCTTCTTTTTGAACCACAACCAAGCTTCATGCAATGCTTCTCCTTAGAACTGCCTAAAATTTGTAATCTCATCACTCAATTCAGCATCCGAGATGGTAGGAGAAATCTTTCTAGAAAAACTTCAGTCAGCTCAGTCCAGGTGGTAATTGAGTCATCTGGCAACTCATTCAACCATATAGTGTCTTCCCTGGTCAGAAAGAATGGCAAAAGTCAAAGCCTGGTGGCCTCTTGAGATACACCTGGCAGCCTGCAGGCATATAAAATTTAACAAAATTTAGCAGATGTTGGTTAGGATCGTGGTTTGCTAGGCCTTTTAGTGTTCCTTTAATCTAAAGTAGGTCTAGCATGGGATACTGACATCAAATTTAGCATTAGCACCAAGTGGGGGCAACACGATCGCACCAGTAAGCCCATCAAACTCTAAGTTATCATCATATTTAGCTTCAGCTTCTACCCTAACATGCCACTCAATGTTCAAATTTCATGGATAATGGGCAAAAATGGCATGTTCAAGGGAAAGCTGACAGTGATTTTCGATTTCATCATCGACATATCATCTCTAGCTGGATTGACAACAAGCGGTCTTAAACATTACTAGCCAAGGCATGATCAACAACATCTTTAGCCTACTACCTAGCCTGAGCTTCTCTTAGTGTTGCTTGATCCATATCCCCTAAAGAAAATAAAAACAACTAATTAAATAAAATAAAAAATAAGAACTACAAGTAGAAATATGCACTAAAGACAAATTCTAAACTGTATTCCCTAGCAATAGTGCTAAAATTTGATACACCCAAATTACACCTCTATAATGGGATATAAAGGAGTCATTGTCAAATATAAAACCCAAATGAGATTGGAATCAAATCTCATGAAGAATATCGTAAGAACTACATCAGTAGTGAATATTTGACTGGTACTTCATTTCCAAAGGGGGTTGCATAAAAGTAAAAGTAGGTAGTTGTTTACAATTTATTAGTAACAAAGTGTTTGTAACGTAATTTATGTTGTGTTCAATAAGAAATAAGAAACTAGGATTGTGTTCCTCATGATTTCATAACTTAGAAGGTATACGCAAATAGTGATCTACCCTGGTGAAATGTATGCAAAACTAATGATATGTTATTGTTCAAAGGTTCGGTCAGCCCACTTAGAAGAATTTCACTTGATCTTCGGTCAGTCTCAAAAGTGTCAAATTACTAAATTTTATTAATTATCTCAGATTGTTTATCTCCGATCGGTCTCAAATTATGATATGAGGGTTGGCAGCCTCAAATCTCTATTGTTAATCTTTTTTACTAATCTATTACCTCCTTGGTCTGGCAAGTAAAGATTAATGGTGGGTTCTAACATTGCATACCCTTAAAAATCAATTAAAGTGAAGAGATTAATAATACATGCATGATCACCATTCAAGAATCACTAATTATTTAACATACTTTTGTTAATTCATCATGGTTCTTACAACCCTAGCTATAGCATTTATCTACTCACGCTTGAGAGATTCATAGCGACATTGATATGAATAAACTTACTTATAGTAACCATAAAAATTCAAGAACAAGAGCTAAAGCAATCTTCCAGAATCAAGAAGACGAAAGAACATTGTATTAATCCTCAAAAAAACAATGTAAAATGAGTCAACAATATCGATATATGTCCAATATGTCGAGTAACAGGTAAAAGAAACCCTAAAGAAATTATTTATAGACATAAAATTTGAATCCTAGATGAACTAGGAAATCTGACTTTGGCACTTCTCATGGTCCACCTCATGGCCGGTCGGGTGCTCCACGGTCTGTTGAGGTGGTCCATGAGCTTCTTTTCAATTTCTTTATCAAATCTCTGTGTCGATCCCACGGTTCAAGCTGATGGCTCGTGGTAGTCCTCATGGCCCGTTAGAAACTTCTATTGGTCCATGTCTCACTTGCAACCTTTTCTATCTCTATCTCATGATCAGGCCTCGATGACTTGTGGCTTATCTCACTATCCATCATCAGGGTCCATTGGCTGAAGGTTATATTTTTAAGTTTCACTAGAACATCCTCATGATTGGACTTGATTGCTCATGGTCTGTCCCACGATCCATGAAAAGTAGCCATCAAGTAAAATAGATGGCTGCTTTTCTTGGACTATGGGATAGACCGTGAGCCATCAAGTCCAATCATAAGAACATTCTGGTGAGCCTCACAAAGATAACCTTCAACCAATGAATCATGTGATGGACCATAAGACAAGCCACGAATCATTGAGGCCAGATCGTGTGATAAAAATAGAAAAGGTTGCAAGTAAGACATGGAGCAACAAAAGTTTCCGACAGGCCGTGAGGACTGACACTGGCCATTAGCCTGAGCTGTGGGATCGAGGCATAGATTCGGTAACGAAATAATGAGAAGCTCATAGTCCACCTCGACGCACCGTGGAGCACCCGGCGGGCCGTGAGGCAGACCGTGAGAAGTGTCAATGTCAGATTTCCTAGTTTGTTTAGGATTCAATTTTATGTCTATAACTACTTTCTTTAGAATTTATTTTACCTGTTACTCGATGTAGACACGTGATTTTTTACCCTTCCTGAGTAGTAACTCATTTTTAACTTTAAATATTTATTTCTAGTCTACTCTTTATTTTAATTTTTATTTCAGTTTTAGTAGATTCTATTTGAAAATTTGTGGAAAAAAAAGAGTTAAAAAATAGAGTCATATTTTAGGATAGGTTTTGGTGTTTTTACTTTTCAAATAATAAGAAGATTTTCAAAAAAATACATTCATCTCTTAATTTAAATTTAATAAATAATTTTAGTATTTTCTTAATTATATTTTAGTCTAGCTATTTAATTTCTTTATATTTTTATTAGTTTAAAATTGTTAGTTAATGATTTTATTATTATATGTTTATGTAAAAAAAAAAAAAATACTAACCTAATCTGCCCACTACCCCCTACCCCCAATTCCCACATTACCTTCTTCATCAACACACTCACACACATGACACATCCACACACACGATCACCACTACACGCACAACACATGCACACAAACACCATATATTCTATTTATAGACACACATACACTACTATTATATGGACACTGCACTAAAATAAGGAGGACGGAGAGCATAAGGACTAAAAAAAATTGAGAGTAAAAGAGCGGAAAAAAATCAAGCAGTAATTGAAAAAGGATCAATCACCTCGCTTGCACCTAGCTCGCCATTTTCCACTACCAAAACATCCATAAAAACAGCGCACTCCATAGTCGGACTCATCTCGTCACTTGGTTTCTGTTACAGTTTGAGATTTGAGGTTAAGTTCAAGGCCGTGGTTGATAACCAGTTGAGTCAGTTGGGTTTCAAGTCGAGGTCTTCGATCAAAGCTTCGGTTTGAGGTCTCTTTATGTTCCAAAGTAATTCTCAACGATAAATAATAAAGGTCCACTTCTCATCTTATTCTCAATTAATGTTCAGTTTTTTATGTTTTGTTTCGTGAATCTAAACTCAAGTTAAACTTTGTTCTCGATGTCTATGTCAATATGTACTTGATCTCTCTAGTCGTGCTTATATATTATTCTTATCATAAATAAGTATGTTATGAACAATGATTTTAGAATTAGAACACGAAATGTTGAATTGGATTTAAGCTAATAGATTGAGAGTGAAATTGGGTTTACTTACTGGTTTACTGTTTGTTTATGAAAAAATGAATTGGAGTGTCATTTTGTTTTGATAATATTAAAAGAGTATTTGGGTTGGCTTACTGACCGTTTAATGAAAATGAATAGGAATATCATTTGATTTGGATAATTAATGAAATTTGGGTTTAGGTTTGCTTTGCTAATTAATAGGTTGCTGTGTTTGGTTTAATTGAAAAGTGGAAGAACATAGTTTGGCTTAAAACGCCTCTGTTATTATGTCATTAGGAAATTGTTAAGCCCGTGAATCAAAATAGGCAAATATTAATGTCTCTTTAATACTAGGGGAACACACATACGAATAATATATCGTCTTGACTAAGGTCGCAACTCTGTGTCTTGGATATAGACATGTAAATAAAATAGCAAGGTCGCAACTTTGCGTCTTGACCCAAACCCTCTTAAAAATAATAAATCTTTGGTTCAACTACGCAATTAGACTCAATCATTAGGCACGATACGCAAGTTGAGGTCACGTTCGTGCGTCTTGATCAGCGTATGTCGAAGTTGAGGTTGCAACCTTGTGTCTTAGCCAAGATTAGTAAAAGTTCAACATCATCAAAGCATACCATAGGCATTATAAATATCCAAGATTAATTTAAGTTAAGTATAAGCTGATAAAAGCGACCATGCTAGAACCACGGGATTCGAGGGGTGCCTCATACCTTCCCCTCGATCAATAAAATTCCTTACCTGGTCTTTTATTTTCGAAGACCAAAAATAAGAGTCATTTCCTTTTGATTAAGGATTCAAAAAGGTGACTTGGAACACCATAACTCAATTCCAAGTGACGACTCTGTAAATAAAAAATAAAATAATTCCTATTCAAAACTGTCACTTAAATTCGAAAAACTCATCGTTGTTCGTGCGAAAAAGGGGTGTGACATCTCTGGCAACTCCACTGGGGACTTTTAAGAATTCGAGTCTTATTATATTGACTTCTACTTGACTTTTATTGTTATCTTTGATATTATATTTTTGTTGGCCTAATGTTGTACTTGCCCGCTCATTTATCACTTTGATATTGTTGAATTGCTATAAATTATCTTCACTCCCCCTCCCCCAAGTCTTCTATAATACCATCTCAGATATTGCAACTGTGCACCACAGTCTATCAAGATAAAGCCATGTGCATTCCGTTCCCTGGTGAAGGATTTATAGTCACACATGTTTAGAATGGGGAGCACCCACACACAAAGTCTGGAAAGCGCTGCTACCGACAAGTTGCTACTCCCTGACTCGAGTTGTTCGCTCATTTTAAAGCCAGTCTATATAAATTTCTCCACTAGGTTTAACCTTAGTAGAATCGGAATACAAACATGATTTCTCCGGTAGGCTCCACTTTATTTGCATCATGTGCATTTAACTTAGGGGACTCGACATAGGGGTCGGATTCGTCTAGGACAGGTACCCTCTTTTGAAATTGATATGTGCATCCTATGTGCTATTTCTTATATTATTCGGAAGGTCTTTGAACGTTTGACCAATTTTAGGGTTATCAATGGAATAAGAAAAAGAGTTATCCTTCATTTTTTATAAAAATGAGAGTAAGAAAACACAAAAAGATTTTCTTGTTTTAGCAGTTCTTGGGCATCTATAAAAATAAAAATTCCAAAATGATTTATATTTTTAAAAATCACAAAAAGAGTTTTTAGTTTGTTTTGTATAGTTCGTAAAAAAGAAAACCCAAAAGATTTTTCTTTCATACCATTTTGAACAAAAAGAGCCAAAAATAGTTGCATTTTTTCTATAAAATTTTTAATTGTTAAAGCTTTCTTAACCGTCCAATCTGGACGAACTACGCACACCTGATTCTCAATTTGATGAGATAGGTAGACAACCTTTCTTAAGGTTCGATCCCACAAAAAAAACAAAAAAAAAAAAAACTTTCTTGACTTTGTTGGTACCAACACTTAAAGGTGTGCATGAAAAAATAAATTAAATGACTTGACATGATAGAGTGGACCAACTTTATTGTGAACCATACATTCTTTTGGTACCTCTTAATTGTACCTAAGTAAAACTTGAGAAATTCTCTTGCTTAAAGTCAGGGTTAGAACAAATCTAACCTCATTGTTTCATTTGCATTGTGAGGTGATGTGATGACCCTTCCGGTCATCTTTGCGTTTATGCATTCATTGCACTATTAGAGCTTTCCTGTAGCTTCCCCAAGTCATTTATGGCTTGCTGAGACTGGTAGTTTAGAGCCCTGGCTGTTCGTTTAGTTGTTTTACCCTTTTTCCTGTTTTAGAGCTTTAACTTAGAATATCATTGACTTTAGTTAACATTCTTATCTAACATGCTCGAAATTGAATTTTGATAGTTCCGTTAGCTCCATTGAGGTTGGTCCAGTTTGATCTTTAGTTGAGACCTGAGAACTTTCAGTGTGAGTTTGGTATTGCTTTCTCTATTTTCAGGCCATTAGGAGCTGAATGTGTAACTTTGGGTGACTTTCGATGATCGGAGTGTCGGATTCAAAATCCAACAATTCCATCAGCTCAGGAATATTGAGTTTGGGGTAGGAAGGTGGTTGGATTGGGTTCCGGGTGAGCCAGACTTATTTTGATCCCTTGAGTTCCTTTTAGCTAGTGTTGACTTGGGTCAACATTTTTCCAAAATGACCTCGTATGGAAGTTTTGTCGATTCCGTTGAGCCCGGAACATCGTTTCCACTATGTCAACATTATTGGTTTTTGAATATCAATTTTTGATTGTGCCCAGAACACCCCGTAGGGAATTCTAGTGTAGCTGGTTTTATTGTAGGTTGCAGGCCTTCAGCGCCGACGGCGCCCAGGCAGCGTGATCGCACTAGCCTGTGTCCAGGCCTTCAGTGCAATTGCGGAAGGGCCAGCACGATCGCGCCTCAGCGCCTGCAGCCAGCCAGCGCGATTGCGCCATTTTAGCGTATGGCTCTTTGGCGCCAGGCCTTCTTTGGCACGATGCCGCTGGTCTAGCGCGATAGCGCTGACTAGGGACCATCAACTATATATTTCTGGTTGTTCGATTTTCTATCCATTTTCTCTCGACCTTTCTCACTCTAAACAACGTTTTTACTCTCCTATATTGTTCCAAATCTATTCTAAACCTTAGGGAATCATTTGTTCATGGATTTTCCGTATTCATTCGTCTATTGGTAAGCCTTCTTCTTCCTTGAATTTTATTGTTCTCTCTCTAAATTCCACCATTGATGCTCATTCCAAAGCTTGGAAATATTTTGGTAGTGGCTGCCTCTAAGCTTGTGCATGTTTGTGGGGGTGAAGGATTCTTCGTCTTGGCTTAAATTCTGGCTTTTTGGTAAGATATTCTTGCCCAATTTCTGATTTTTATTCTTGAAATTCTACCTTCAAACCCCAACTTGAGTGGGCTGTTTTGGCACCTTCCTGTTGGCCAATTGTGCTCAATATTGGAGCATAGCTTCTTGGCATCATTGGGGTTATCGTGCTTCTTCTCATTTTTGGTTTCGGGTTGAATGCCCTGCGGGCCCGTTTTGACCTGGATTTTAACTTGGCTACAATCGCAACAATATGGGTATCGTTAGACTCATTTTAACACTTTATTTATGTTTATGATAGTTTTATTGTCATTTGGGATCTCTCAGAGTGATTCGGGCTTGGAAGTTGTTGTTCGGACAGCTTGTCATCAGACGACAAGTAGGTTATGGTCTAAATCCTAAACTTAGCATATATCAGATAAAATTATACTAGCTGGCATCCTTGGGTTGGTTATTAGGTTGGTACCACAAACCTTGACCGCTTTTTCATGATTCATCCCATTTTCCCCTCTATTGTGTGTAGTACTCTTGGTGTTTGATATTAACACCCGTGTAGTCCTGTGAGGCCTTATTGACTATGGAACATAGATGGTGGGATTACTGGGAATGTTCGCGAGTCCCGGACATAGAAATATCCTTCTAGGCTGGTTATGTTACTGAGTAGCTTTGGATCCTGTGCAGGGACGATAAGTAGTTGTGAGCTGCTGGGCGGCTATTTGTGTTTGATCATTCATTTCCATGCATGTAAAGAGGGTTTATCTATGTTTTACTATGGTTTTGGCTTCGGTCCTACTGGAATTATCTTCTAAACTTTGCATGGCCCTGGGGGACATTCTCGATAGAAATGAATTGGAAAATGGTTTGACTTAACTTGTGAATCTTCTTAGTGTAAAAGAAGTTTAAATTATGATTTCAATCATCAATTTTACTACTATTGCTAGACTCGGCCGGGTCAAGGTGCTAGTTGAGTTTTCTTAGTGATTTGAGATGACTTTAGCTTCAGTTGGACTGAGCATTTAAGTTAACTTTCTACTGTTTTAGACCCAGCTACGCCCCGGGCACCCTTGGAGGGGTTTTTGAGATGTCATCTACTACTTTAGTCCTGGACATAGTCTGGGCATGCATATTCAAGATTTAACCACTGGCTTAATTGCGGAGGACACGTTTCCGATATTGAGTTTTTGTATGGGGTTCGGGACCTCCATGGACCTTGCCATCCCGGGCCTGAGGCTTTGGGATGCATGTGTCGGGTGGAGGGGAATACAGTAGAGTAGAGGTATACGGGCAGCGTCCTTCCATGAAACCTACCTGCTCGGCCCGATCGGCACCGGAGAAGGTATATACAGAGTTTTTATTCCACCCTGAGGTTGTCATGCATCATATCATTCATTGCTTGAGGTTTCACCCTTGTTTGTTGATTGTATGCTCTGGTATTATGGGATGTCGTAGGTTTATTTTCACTTGTTTGCATTCCCCGATTGTATGGGCGGCCGGGGGACTGTAGGTAGACTCTTGTTACATTATTACGGTTATAAGTATGAGATTGGTTACTGCAAGGTTGTTAGTTCTAGATTAATATTGTTATGATTAGCTTGGTTATTGATTTCTATTTTCCGAGCATATCTACCTTTATTCCTCTCTCTCATTCCTTATACTTGAGGTTACCGGTATACCATCCATTTCTAGAATTCGTTATGTGTATACTATAATTGCAAGGATCCCAGGTGCACCATTTCTTACTTTCACCTATGCCTGTTGGGTATATATTCTATTTGCTAGCCTTGTATGTTGTTTTTTTTGTCTTTCCTCTATGCTGGTTCCTGTGTACTTTTCATTTATTTTTGTGACTGCTTGCTTCTATTCTATTTGCTATTGTGCTTTTATCTTATATGTGCCCAGTTGGCCTATGATACCTACTGCGTACCTTATGCTTCGCATTTGGTGCTCACCCTACACACTGCATCTTCTGGTGCAGATCCTAGTGTGAGCCATCATCGCTAGCTCGTGGGAGACTCGTGCTTGGAGATTTGTGACATCCAGACTGAGGGTGAGATCGTCGCACAGGGAGATTAACTCTAGTTTATCTTTTGTATATTTTGTCCTCTTATAGCTTTGGAGACATGATGTTTATATTCTACTTTTGGATCCTTTGTACTCCTTATGTAGATCGAGCTCTTATACGCTATGATACCAGTTTTTTGGGTTGGTTTAGCTTCCACTTTGTATTTATATTACTTCTGTTATCTAGTTTATTCACTTGTTCCCTTGCTTCCGCTTATTTATTTTCTCTTCCACTTAAACCTTTAGAAGGTATCCCATTACTAACCATTCCGGGCTATGGAGATTGGTTCGCCTACTTGGAGGTTGTAGGTGCCATCATGATCGAGAAATCAGGTCGTAACACCTTGATATCAGAGCCCCAGGTTCACTGGTGTCATGGGTATCGAAGCTAATGTCTAGTAGAGTCCTGCAGATTGCGGAGGAGACGTTCGTACGCAATCTTCAGGAGGCTATAGTGACATCTTAGGAAAATTGACTTTTCTTGTTTCTCTCTCATGCATAGTATCCTTGAAAGAATCTGGAAATCTCACTTATTCAGGTTCACTCTTTCGCAAATGGTTCATACGAGATCCCTAGCTTCTGGCAGAGGAGAGCCTCTTGCCCCTACACCTCCGACTCCAGTTAGAGGCTGGGGTGGTCGTAGGGGTAGAGGTAGGGGTCGTGGACGCCCCAGAGCAGCGACACCTGCTAGAGCTACTAGAGTTGAGGTAGAGCCAGTGTATGATTACGAGCCAGAGTTTGCTCCAAAGCAGCAACATGTGGACCCGGGGATAACCCAAGTACCACCAACTCCTGTACCAATTCCAGCATCAGTTTCTGTGCCGGCTTTAGCCCCAGCTCAGTCTTCAGATATTCGGGGGTTACTTGTTTAGCTTTTGGGTATGATTGGGGAGAGTACTTATGAGACAACCTAGACATCCGCTCAGGGGGAAGCCCTGGGTGTTTAGAGTTCAGGAGCGTAGCCTGCTACTGCGGCTCTCCGTGCTGAGGTTGTTCCAGTCCCATCGGTTGCCTAGCCTTTTGCTCCTCGCCCTGCTATGACAGAGCTTGGAGCTAATTCTTGAAGAGTTCTTCATGTTCTTATGTTTTGGGTAAGTTTCTTGAGTTCCCGCGCTTGTTCTTCGTGAATTTTACGCGTATATCCATCTTTAATTCTTGTTAATTTGTCCTTAAATTCTTAAAATTCCCTTTGATCATAGTAACTTTCGAGGCAATTTTGGGACCCAAAACATGTCCTGTTGGTTCCCAAATTTTAGGCATGGGTTTATGACCCTATTAGAAATATAATTGCAATTTTTGTTTTTGATTTTGTTGATGAGCCCCCAAGATCGATTTTTGACTCGACTTTTGGCTTGAAATACTAGATATCGATATGGGTGTTATTGTTCTCATCTTGACTCGTAGAATATATTTGTGATAGCATAGCCGCAATCTGAGGCACTTCAAAAGGGAAAGGCTCCTGAGGGGCGATTCTTGCTTGAGGTTTGGCCTTGAGGTAGGTTATGATTTACCTTATTTTGACTTAGCTCGGTTAGATAGTATATTTATAAGGTTCATGAATGTAAGGTTTAAGTTGTAGGGTAGAATTAGGTTTTAACTCTCTTTTCTGAATATTGACCATTTTCGAGACCGTAGAATAGTAATTCTTGTTTATCCTTAGAATAGGTTGCCTATAGCCTTGATGCATTCAGGTTAGAATCCTTAGTAGAGGTTGAGAAAGATTTTCTGGTAGAGTAGGCTTTTACCATTGGTTATACTCTAATCGCTCCATTCCATGTTTTATTTTGTTTAGTATGAATTGTGGGCTCGAGGCCGTGGCTTGGGACTGGACGGAACTCCAAGTTAGTGTTGTATTGTTTAAAGGGTGGTTTTACTCTGTTTGAAGAATGTGCATGTATTTACATGATTTTTTGTGATGGCACGCATACATTCATACATGCATATACATTGATTATGATACGTTTTGAAAGAAAATATTAGCTTTCCAATTTTAAAAGAAAGTCATATCAGTTTCCTACAGTTTTGAGGTTATGAAATTGGTTTCATTGATTTATCACTGATTTTCTGAGATGGAATGGCAGTATCACTTTTATACTCCATCCGAGGGACGTTTCCAGACCTTTTCTCCGTTTACTTTCTATTAATGAGTCTGAGGTACAATTACGGGTGGCATGTGGAGCACATATTCAGGTTATTTACTTTAATTGCATATGTATATAAGGCTAAGGGCAGCTCGACAGATCATGCTGGGGTTTTACTTTTTTTGTATTGACCACATATCACATCATATCATCCCATACCACACTGCATTCTATTGTATTCGTATTTGAGTGTATTATTATTATCTTCACCTTTATCCTGTTATTTACAAATATCTAGGTTAGCTTTTGATTTATGCCTCTTTTATTGTATCCTATCCCTGAGTTTGATCGGCGAATGATTTCTACTAAGTACCCCATATTTTGTTACGGATACTACACTTCTGCATCTTCTTTTAATGCAGCACCTAGTATGAGTCATCCTTGCTGATCTTTCACTCATTCAAGGCCTATTGCTGTTTTGATCATAAGGAGCTCTTGGTGTACCGAGATTCACTGATTTCCATCTTGGATTAATAAGTGGTTAGTGGCATTGGAAAGAAGACTCAAAAATCTATAGTTTGGTGAGTCATGGGCTATCTAACTCTTTATATTCGAGGGGAAATAATCGTTTGAAGTTGACCCTTGCAAAAATCTTATACAAAAACTCAATCGGTAAAGAAGCTTTCAACTGAACTTTGATCTAGAGGTTCTTTATGACCTTAATTCATATATAATACACTTCCCACACTTAAAAATTGATCTTAACACCTATGTACTATTAGAAATTATTGGGTTCGTGTCTAACAACATATGAAGAATGATTTGGGTCTTAGCTTAAAATATTTGGGGTGTTATAATATTTTCTCCTTGGAATCATTCATCCTCGAATGAAGACTAACTAAGTTGAGATGGTAGGGAAAGAGCTGTAATTCCACAAACTAAGCTCTAAAAGCTAGAGTACTGATAAGGTAATGGATTTCTGACTAAAATATAAATTGAGCTGAATTCATTAGACATGTATGCAACTTGAGAGCATAAGAACAACTAATAGGACCGAAACTGATGAGAATACTAAAGATAAAACTATTACCTCAAGCTAGTACTGAATTGGAAGGAAAAAGGTGAGGGTACTTTGTCATATATATTCTTCTGCTTTTCAAGAGCTCCCTCGACTAACTGGTTCCTCCAAAGGAGTTTTACCAAAGTGACTTCCTTATTCCTTAACTTACGAACTTGACGGTCAGAAATCTCAACTGGGACCTCTTTGTTAGAGAGACTATCCTTCACGCCCACACTCTCTAATGGCACAACTGAGGCCGGATCACCAATGCACTTCTTCAACATAGACACATCAAAGACTAGGTGCACCGATGCTAACTCTGTGGGCAACTCTAACTTATAGGCCATATTACTAATACGCCTCAAAATCTTATAAGGACCTACATATTGGGGACTAAGCTTCCCCTTATTGCAAAATCTCATCACCTCTTTCATGGGTGAAACTTTTAAAAAGACCCAATCATCAACTGCGAACTCAAGATCTCTTCTCCTCACATCTGCAAATGATTTCTGATGACTCTGAACTATTTTCAGCCTTTATCTAATTAGCTGAACTTTCTCCATAGCCTTATGAGATGAATCAAGCCCTATCAAAGTAGCTTTATCAACCTCAAACTTTCCAATAGTAGATTTACATCTCCTACCATAAAGTGCCTCAAACAGATCCATATGAATACTAGAGCGAAAGATGGTATTATAAGCAAACTCAATGAGAGGTAAGCGATCATCTCAAATACCTTTAAAATTGATCATGCAAGATCACAACATATCCTAAGGTCTGAATGGTCTGCTCTACCTGAACATCTGTCTGTGGGTGGAAAGTTGTGCTGAGATTTACTTAAGTACCGAGACCTTTCTGAAAAGATTTCCAAAACTCTGATGTGAACTGAGTACCCCTATCTAATAAGATAGTCAAGGGAACTCCATGCAATCTAACCAAATCCTGAATGTAAATTCTAGCATAATCCTCGACTTAATCTGTAGTATTACCTTGCAAGAAATATGTTGACTGTCATTCGATCTACAATAACCCATATCGAAACATACTGTCAGCGCGTACAAGGTAACCCTGTGATGAAGTCCATATTTATCTCTTCCCACTTCCAAGTAGGAATGCTAATATCTTGAGTCATACCTCTCGGTCTATGGTGCTCAACCTTAACCTACTAGCAATTCGGACACTTAGCTACGAACTATGCGATATCTCTCTTTATGCCATTCCACCAATAGACTTCTTGTAGATCACGGTACATCATGGTGACACTTGGGTGAATAGAACACCGAGAACTGTGAGCTTCTGTCAGCATACTCTGTCTCAAATCATCAACATCGAGAACACATAATGTTACATCCCGAGCCTACACCCTGGATGTAACACGGTGCTTAGAGTCACAAGTGACCCCAATCTAACCCATGACCTGACATACTATTGAGATACAAACTGAAAAATAATGTGGAAGCTGAAATGTGTTGTGCTCTTAAAAGAAATATTAAAACATAATAAACTTTTATAAACTGAGATACAATAGCATTTGAAAACTGATACAACTAACTGACTGACTGTCTATGAAGCCTCTACTAACACTGACTATGGTTAGACAGGACATGACCCCCAACTATCTATAATCAATGTATAATAGCTGAAATAATCACTATAACTACTAACTGACTGGGTTACTAGAAAAAAGAGAACTCATTCCCTGCTGACTGGAAGCTATGATGTATCTGACCATGATCCTGAAAGGTAGCACTAAAACTTGCATCATCAAAAGGATGTAGCACAAAAAGGTATGTGATCGGTACTTTGAATGTACTGAGCATGTGAGATAATGCACTAACTTTAAATCATGAGAATATATGTGTATACTAAAAGCATTGCTAAAAACTGGACTAAGTATAGAAATCCAAAGATGCATAAGTCAAATCATAAAACATAAGTTGTTTTACTAAAGAAAGTGTAAATCCTATTTCTGAACTGTAACTGTGAGATAATGATGTTTAAAGATAAGTAAAACTGTTACTTGGGGATCCATGGACTAAAAAATTGAATTATGTCTGAAAATCATGAAATAGTGCAATTGGGCTGGAAACCACGAGTCATGCCAAAACTCATGTTTAAAGCAAATCCTTAGGGAAGTTTCTTCTACTAAACATGCTGAAAACACTGATATACTATATTGAATGCAAGTTGAAAGATATAAGCTGATGCAATGACTAAGTATATAAATATGTAATCATATAATACTGAGCTGAACTGGAGAACTGAATACAAGGTCATGCAATAATGAATATGGACTATGGGAGCTACTATTAACCGACATACCCCAAGCTGAGCTAACTATAGGGCCAACCTGTAACCCTGGATGGAAGGGTGTTCATACCTTACCAAGGGTACAAACAAAAATGACTTGGATCCACTAAATTGATGTCCTCAAGGGACAAGGGTGACCAGCCTAAAGTTGACAGCTGACTCCCTTTATACCTACGGTGGTGCCGTAGTTATGGGACTTAGAGACTGCTACTAAAGGTCTCAACCTAAATCTGACAGCCGAGCCTTCATCCCTTCATCTGCTCGGTACTAAGCCTACTCCCAAATGAATATAAAGCAATGAATGCAATTGAAATACTGGATAGCTCAAATATACTGATGTTCTAAGAATGCAAAATATTATTGAGGCTAAAGCATTCTAATCATGTAATTCTGACTGACTGAGAGCCCGACTAATAATGCATGAGAACGGTTTGTATCATGTGACATATCTGAATGTCTTCATATTTAAAACATATTTTGTAGATCATACTAAAGGTAGGTCGAAGCCTGCTAAATTATCCATAGTTCTTTTGTATTTAAAACAACTTGATTGAAGTGATTGGAAATCACTAATACTTATCTTGAAGCCAAAACCCATAGTTAAAATCATCATTAGGAAACTTAAACTTATTTAGACTGAATTCTGACCAGCTGGACTAAATTCTAAAGGAAGAGCTAAATTCTGAAAAAATATTATAAAATCAGGCTAAAATATGCTTCTCCTAAATATCTTGGGTTTTGAAGTCTATTTGTAGAAATTCATGTAAAAATCATTCTAAGAAGGCTGGTAGTTATGTAGAATCATCAAGAAATCGAATTCATAGGGAAACACATGTTTGGGTAAGAACCCTAGAATCATAACTTGTAAATTCATATTGAAATCTGAGACTTTGGGCATGAGGATGAAAGGAAACCATCATTAGAATCCTACATACCCGACTATTGAAGAATCTTGAACTATCTTGAAGGTTGGAAGATTTGGAGAAGAACCCTAGTCTGAACTTTGGAGAAGAACACTTTTTTGTTCTTTGAAACGGACTTGAGAGAAAGAATGACAAAAACTGATAGTTTGGAGGTATTTTACTTAATAAAATAAGCCTCCAACTATTTATAGGCAGAGCTAAAAGAAGAAGGAATGGTCTGAAATACCACTGGAAAAACTAAATTAAAAACTATTGAAATTCTCGGAATATTAAACAACGAATTGGTTGACGGGCCGTGGTTCTGAATGACGGACTGTTAACTGAGTCGTGGTTATGTCCTTGAGTTTTGGGATACTCTGAAGGTGATTCCATGATTTTACAGGATGGACCGTGGTTTAAAATGACAACCTGTGAAGTCACCCGCGGAAATCTGGAAAAAAGGCTGAAAATTGTCAAACCACGGGTCATACTATGGACTGTGGTTTTGGTTTATGGGTCATGCACCAACTCATCATTTTGAAGGTGAAAATTCTAAGTTGCGGGTCTGTTTTCATGAGTCACAGTATGGACCTTGGTTCAGAACCACAGTTCATCATCCCATTCGTGGTCACTGACAGTGCTGCAGTAAAATTCCCATAACTCTTTACTCCGGACTCGAATTAATGCGCTGTCGGTGGAGTTGGAAAAAATATCAAAAATCTTTAATTTGGTGGGTACTAGGCCTCTTAACTCTTCATATTCTAGGAGGTGTGATCATTTGAAGATGTCACTTGATAAGTCTTTCATGAAAACTTCTTTGGTTGGGGTGCTTCCAACTTAACTTGCTTCTAGGAGTTTCTTATGAACATCATTCACATCCAAAGCACTCACCACAATAGCGAAATGATCATTACACTCATGTAAATGGTTCGGGTCTTAGCTTAGAATTTTTGGGGTATTACAATATCTCCCCCTTGGGATCATTCATCCTCGAATGAAGATTAACTAGGCTAAGATTGTGGGTAAAGAGCTGCAATCCCACTAATTGAGTTCTCAAAGATGAAGTACTGACATGGTAAATGATTTCAGACTAAAATATAAACTGAGATGGGTTCGTGAGGCATGTATGTATACTGAGATCATAAGAACACTGATAGGACATGAAATTAAATGTCCAACATGATAACTGGTCTAGAGTGCGAGTAGGGAATTAGCTGGAACTCATAAAGAACGAACGCATTCTTAGAAATCATAGTTAGCTAAAAGGAACATAAAACTGAGAAGAGTAACTATACGAAAAAAACTATTCTCTTTTAAACTGAACTCACTAGCATGGGCTGAACTGAGGGTAGGGCCTTCTTGCTTTAGGAATGATTACCAGCAGGTCTGAACTGATCTGATGTGAGAAGTCTACTATCTTGCTATCTGAAGCAACTAGACATAAGGCATGAGCACCCTGGGCAGGGAGTAATAACAAGACTATTCCCTCCTTAAACAATACGGTTGACATCTTTTAAGCTTAGGAACACCCTTCTTAACTACACAAACTTCTTTGATGTAATGACCCTCCAGGTCATTTTCCATTTTCTGTGCTTTTCCTGCATTTCGAGCTTTCCCTCAGCGGCTACATGTCATTTATGACTTGCCGAGGCTGACGATTTGGTGCCTGGTTCGTTCATTAGGTCATTATGACTATTTCCCTATTTTAGCACTTAAAGTTGGTAAATCTTTGACTTTGGTCAACTTTATTAGTAAACATGCTCAGAATTGAATTTTGATATTTCCGTTGGCTCCGGAACGAGGATTTTGGTCTAGTAGGACCATTAGTCTGGGTTTAAGTGCCTTTGGATTGGTCTTGTGTTGCTTTGTGTGTTTTCAAGTTAGTTTGGCTGGTAGGGTTGACTTTGGTCAATATTCAAAGAAGACAGTCTCGGATGGAAATTCCATCAATGACGTTAGCTCTGGAATGTTGACTTTGGGCTAGGGGGACCTTTGGTTCGGGTCCCGGAGCTTCTGGACTTGTTTTTGGGTTTTGAGTTCCAAGTTAGTTTTGGGCGCAGGGCCCACTTTTCATTAAAACAATCTCCGTTGGGAGATTCATCGATTACATTGAGTCTAGAATGCCATTTTTGGTAGGGTAGCATGGTTGGTTTGTGTTCGTGGGGTTCTGGATGAATCTTGAGGATCCGTCAGAAGACTTTTGGCCTTGGTGAAATAGCTAGTTGCTGCAATATTGTTGTAGACCATTTTGGTCTTCGCGATCGTGGAGCTTCTATCGCATTCGTGATTGTCTAGTTTCTTGACCATTACGATCATGAAGGTTGCTCATCGCGTTCGTGATGAAGCTGGCTGGGACCCAGCTCAACCTTTCTTTTCGCGAACGCGGCCTGGACCATCACAATCACGATGGTTGGGCCAACTGTTCTCCATGAACGTGGGGGGTCCTATCGCAATCGCGATGAAGGACCCCTGGTAGCTATTTAAACTTCAACTTCATTTTCTCCTTCATTATTTCGAGAACTCCATTGTTGAAACTCCCAAGCTCCTATTTTCCAGCTTCTTGCTTTAGTGTCCTTCATCCGGTAAGTTCCCTCGTCACCCCTCTCCTCCTTCCATGTAAATTCTCATAATTCTCCTGCTAAACTCCCTTGTTGATTAATTCTTAAGGTTGGGGTGATCCTTGTAGAAATCTGATTCTTGGGGCTGCATGCTCGTAAATTCGTGCAACTCACCTCTGTGATGTGTTTCTCTTGTCAAGGTAGGTTCCCGCCTTTAAATTTCAAGTTTTTCCCATTTTTATCCCTCAAATTAGTAACACTTCGGTGCTGTTTTGGGCCCCGAATCGAGCTCCGTTCGCGCCCAAACATTGGGCATGGGTTCCTTAACCCACCGCAAGCATAATTGTGATTTTTGTTTTCTGTTTCATTGTGCGATCCTTGAGGGTCATTTTTCTGACCCAATTTTTTACCTGATTTCTTTTGTATAGTAATGTGGGTGTCGTTCTTATCGTCTTGACACCTGGATTGTGTTATTGATAGCATGGTAGCTTTCTGAGACTGTTCGGAAGGGGAAGGCACACGAGTGATGGTTCGTTCTTGCAGTTCAGCCCTGAGGTAGGTTACGGTTTGCCTTCTAGACTGAGCTTAGTTAGATAATATATATTTATGAGTTACTGGAACGTTAGGCTGGATATTAGGTAGAATTTAGGCTTAAATCTTGTTTCCACTTTAATTGGCCATTTTAGGTTCTTAGTCTAGAACTGTATGGTATCCTTATCCTAGGAGCTTGCTTTATCTGTTTGACTAGTATAGAATCCTTAGTATGCTTTTATGAGGTTTTAGAGGTAGAATAGAGATTCCCGGTGATTTTCGCTTGACTTTTTATTTTACCCGCTTTATTCTATCATTGTGTGTAACTGTGGGCCCGAGGCAATGGGTTGGACTAGGATGGAATTCTAGGCCAGTTCTCTTAGTTTGGAGGGTATTTCTGGCCTGTTCTGCCTGTTGGTGTGTGTGGTTTTTCTCTGTTTGTGGATATTTCCTACTCAAATTTCATGACATATCATTGGTACAACATAGAAGTATTTTTCAAGGATTTTGGTTTGAAATGAGGCTTTACCCCAGTTGTGGTGATTTTTGGACTTAAACAAATTACTTTGGGTATTACTTTGGATTTTGGAAGGAAAATGGGAAAAATACTATTTTATGAATATATTTATTGTCTGATGCGGTATTCCGGACCCCCGATGCATTATTTTGGGTATTTCACTTTCATTTATATATATATATGCATACCCTGATGCGTTATTCTGGGTATTTTGCTCACATATCTATATGCATAGTCCGATGCGGTATTCTGGGCACCCGATGCAGTATTGAGGGTTTATATTTATATTGCATTCACGCATGCATCATCGTGCATCGCATTACATTTGTCTTGGCATGTGTATTGTCTCTGGATTTGACTTGATCTTGTTTGTTCTTTACCTTATTGGATTATTGATGTATGCTCGGCTTTATAACTAGATTTAAGTGGATCCCTGTAATTTTAGCTACTTTCCTATATCTCTTATTTATATATTATCTTTCTGCGCTCGGTTGGCCTATAATGCCTACTGAGTACCCGTTGCCTTGGTACTCATACTACACTTTGCATCTTTTTCTGATGCAACACCTAGTTTGAGCCACCCTCACTAATCTTCTATCGTTCGAGGCCTGTAGCTGTTCGGATCCTGGTGAGCTCTCGACGCTTTTGGAGACTTTACATTCTTTCCATCTTGTACATCCTGTCTATATTTTGTATTTTTGATAGACATCATCAGTTGTATATCTACTCCTTACTTTGGTCGCTCTTGTACTAGTGACACAAGGTCCGAGTTGATTCTTGTGTTGTTTTGTCTATTTGGTCACTTTAGGGCCATCTTTTGTATATTTTGTATGTTGGTATGTATATATGCTATTGACCCTGCCTTTTCATTATATCTTCCACATTTTCTTAGTTTAATTATTATTACTGTCTTTCGCAATCATTGGGTTTTGGCTTGTCTACTGGAGGGTTATGTAGACGCCATCATGACCAAGTTTCGGGTCGTGACAGAGTGGTATCAGAGCACTAGGTTCACTGGTCTCGCTAGTACAAGAGAAAAGTGTCTAGTAGAGTCTCATGAATCGGTACGATAACGTCCATATCTAATCTACGAGAAGCTATAGTACATTCCTAGGAAATATGTCATATTGTTTGATTCTTTATCGTGTGTTATTGACTTGATCAACTTCTGAGTATCCTTGTTTCACTCTTTCTCAGATGGTTCGGACAAGATCTGTAGCGGGTGAGGACGAGGCCCCTGTGCCTGCAGTTAGAGCCCCAGCTAGGGGACGGGGTAGAGGCTGAACCAGAGGTCAAGGTAGGGCACGGGCTATGGCGCAAACTCCAGCCCGGGCTAGAATACTATCACCAGAGCCTGAGGTTAGAGTGGATGAGTTTCAGTATGAGACAGAGTATGTGGGGCCAGCCAAGCATCCGACAGGTTTTGTGGCTACTCCAATAGTGCAGGACACCTTGGTTCGATTGTTGGAGTTCCTTGAGGGTATGACTCCACCAGTAGCTTTGCCGAGGACTCTGATTGGTTCTCAAGTTTGAGGTGATGCTCAGACTTCAGCCCAAGCTGCAACACAGGGTTCAAGAGCGCAGCCTGCTGCTGCAGCTCCCAGATTTAAGGTATTACCGATCCCTGCAGTTGCTCCCCTTCTTCCAGCCATGCCATTTATGTCTTCTGAGTAGCAAAAGATGCTTGGTAGGTTCTTGAGATTGGGTCCTCTGAGGTTTTCAGGTGCTTCTAGGGAGGATGAGCACGAGTTTCTGACTAGCTGCCAGGAGAGGTTACATAATTTGGGGTTAGTTGAGTCACATGGGGCAGATTACACCGCGTTTTAGCTGGATGGTTCAGCAAAGTTGTGGTGGAGGTCATATGTTTCTTGCAGGCCAGCCGGATCACCTCCGCTTACTTGGGATCAGTTCTCCGCAGCTTTTCTGGAGAATTATGTACCGCGTAGCATGATGGAGCATCTAATGGATCCGTTTGCTAGGTTAGAGCAGGGCACGATTACTGTGTCTGAGTACGAGATTCGGTTCCATCAGTTGTCTAGACACGCCACTATAATTCTGCCCATCGAGCACGAGAGAGTACGCCAGTTTGTTCGAGGTTTGACCTTGCATCTCCACTTGGCCACAAAGGGTATGGTAGCATTGCTTCAGTCTTTTCTGGAGGTAGTTGATCATGCCCGTACTATTGAGGGTGTACTTCACAAGGCCTAAGGGGGCAGCGATAAGAGGCCCTGCCACCAGGGCAGTTTCATTGGTTCACAAGGCCGTGGTAGGTGCTACTATGGTAGAGGTCAGCACCAGCAGCATTTCCAGCCAATCCTGCCTGTTTAGGCGGCATTAGAGACTGCTGAGAGTCAGAGTAGCCAGAGTATTATTCCTGCTCCACGAGGTGGTCATTCATGGTCTACAGGCCATGGTGGTCATTATGATTCGACCGGGTCTTCACAGTTTAGAACATAGGGTCGGGGTTGTTATGAGTGTGGCAAGATAGGCCACTTTGCTAGAGAGTGGCCAATGGTACATCACCCTAGGAGACAAGATCAGTTGGTTCAGGCCCCCAGGGCTCCAGCGCCACCAGCTAGAGGTTGTTCACAGGGTAGTAGGGGTGGTTCCCAGGGTACTAGAGGTAGTCTTTAGTTCGGTAGGTCAGGTGGTCGTGGTGGTCGATGCCACATGTATGCAGTTCTAGGCTGGACAGAGGTCGAGGCTTAAGATGCTCTGATCACAGGTACGATCTCCATTTGCCATCAGTCTGCTTCTGCTTTGTTTGATCCGGGGTCTACATTCTCATATGTATCTGCTTATTATACTACTCATCTGGAGTCTGCTTGTGAGTCCTTGCCTGTGCCATTGCGTGTATCTACCCCAGTAGGTGATTCCTTATTAATGGATCAGGTGTATCGGGCTTGTGTGGTGACTATCTTGGGGTAAGACACGTAGGTAGACTTGGTAGTTCTTGATATGGTTGATTTTGATGTGTTCTTGGGCATGGATTGGTTGTCACCTTATCATGCGGTGTTGGATTACTTCACCAAGACTGTTACTCTTTGGATGCCTGGTATCCCTCCTATCATATAGAAGGGAGCCAATAGCCACATACCGAGGGAAGTTATATCTTTTCTAAGCTCCCAACGGTTGGTTGGGAGGGCGTGCTTAGCTTATCTTGCCTACGTCCGTGTGAGAGTCAGGAACATGGCGGTATACCGGTAACCTCAAGTAGGAAGGAAAGAAAGGAAGTAGGCCAACATAATCAACTAGAAGCCATACAATAACATAATCATACTAAAACCCACAAACTCTCAAGATAAGCATAAACCGGGATCAATATAACAATTTGTAACCTAGAATGGAATAACTAAGCCACAAGAACCAAGAGTCACTATCAAATCAAGATATAGAAAAGGAATCGAAACACACAAGCCGCTCAGAAGTCCACACAATAACGCCTTAAAGATATAGGACTCCCTAGTCCCTCAATACTTAAGCCCAAACTCATAGCCTCAACAGGCTAAAACTTACCAATCCACCCAGAACCAAGGACCACGACAAGATCTACAAAATGACAAGAGTAATATAATCTACCTACAGTCCCAACGGCCACCCATACAACCGCGAAACGCAATCAAGTAAAAACAAACCCTCCGGTGGCCCATACAACCGGACCGTACACTGAACACACAGCAAACAAGGGTGGAATCAACGTGCCAAATTCATGATAATGATATGATATTGAAGTAACCGGTATGTTCCCCCTCAGGTACCTCAAGGGCCCATATAGAGGTAGGACCCATGGAAGGAATATACCCATGTACCTCTACTATGCCGTACACCCCTCGTCCGGCACACGCAGCCCAAGGCCCCAGGTCCTAGATCGACAGGATCCATGGAGGTCTACTCATCGACCACATATATTGCCCAGCAATCTCAAATAGTAGCTCAAAACTAGAAACCTCGTCGTATATGCCTGGGATCAAATCGAGTCTAAAATAGAAGTAGAGAATCTCAAAAGACCCTCTAAAAGGGTGCCCGAAGTATACTCAGGTCTAAATAAGTGTTAAAAGTCTCAATAACCCTCTCAAAGGGTGCCCAGAGAGTTTTCGGGTCTAAATCAGTAAGAACTTAGGTCTAGTGCTCTGCCCAGTAGAGCCTATTATCAGTAGGAAATGAAGTCTAGTGCTCTGCCCAGCAGAGCCTAGTATCAATAGAAAATCAGGGCTAGTCCTCTGCCCATCCGAGCCTCGTATCAGTAGAAAATCAGGTTTAGTTCTCTGCCCAACAGAGCCTAGTATCACTAGGAAATCAGGGCTAGTGCTCTGCCCAGCCGAGCCTCGCATCAGTAGAAAATCAGGTTTAGTGCTCTGCCCAGCAGAGCCTTGTATCAGTAGGAAATCAAGTGTAAAATCATCCAAAATCCAACTTTTATCATCAAGTATACCAAAAACGCCCCCCCAGGGCCATGCAAGTTTAGGAAAATCATCTATAGTGGCTCGCAGCCAAAGTCAAAGTAAAACATGCAGGGAAAACCTCTTTCATGGATGACATGCTCGCACACAAATATAAATTAGCCCAACTGCTCACAAACATTCCTACCGGCCCTGCACAGGCTCCACAGCTACTCAGCAGACATAACCAGCATAAATGGATATCTCTATGTCCGGGACTCGCGGACATTCCCAAATCACCCACCGTCTATGTTCCAGAGTCAATACAAGGCTACACAGGACCACGAGGGTGATATACAATACTACACAAATACTACAATCAACGTATGAAATAAATGGACAGAAAGGCGGAGAAGTTCTGGGGTACCAACCTATAACAACCCACCCAAGGATGCTAATTAATGCAGTTATAGCCTATATACGTAGAGTCTAGGTAGGGAAAGCCATAACCTACATGCCATCCGATGAATAGCTGCGAGAACGGCGTTGTCTAGGCTCGAACTGCTCCGGGAAGTTCTAAATCAGAAAAGCATTATCAATACAATAATATACATATCAATACAAGGCTAACAATACCCATAATACCATGATAATAGCCGAGTCAAAATTTGGGTCACAAACGGGCCCGTAGGCCCTGCAACTCGAAAATCGGAAACGAAAAATACCAAAGTGTTCCTTACCATCCCGGGAGCACATACTCAAAATTTAAGCGAAAACAGACAACAATTGGGGCTCAAAATAGCCCGCTCAAGTCAAGAATTAAAGAAGAAATTTTAAGGATGAACAATCAAAAATTGAGCAAGAAAGCTTACCACAAAGAGAGGAATTTCACCCGAACAACGAGTCTCACGAACCCAAGATCATGCACTCACAAAAGGGGCAGAATCTACAAGAATTTCCAAGCTTTAGAGACTCCCAACAATGGTGGTTTCTTTAGAAACAAGAGAAGAACAATTTGGGGAAGAAGACTTACCAATTGTCGAGGGAGCGCGGATTTTTGATGAGCAAATGATTCCCCAAGTTCAAGAACTAATTTGGAGCAGCTTGGTAGAGAATATTTGTGTTTTAGAGTTGGAAAAGTATGAGGAACAAGCTGGAAACACGAAGGCCAAAGAATTATATAGCTGCTGGACGCTAGTCCGCGCTATCGCGCTAAAAGAGCGCGATCGCACTGAAGGAAGGATCATAGACCAGCGCTATCACGCTACAAGAGCGCGATCGCACTGAAGGGGAAATCACAGACCAGCAATCGTTCTAAAGGAGCGATCGCGCTGAAGACCACCAGAAGCAGAAAAACCAGCAATAACCAAAACTTCTACGGGGCATTCTGGGCACAATCGGAACCCAATACTCAAAAACCAATAGTGCTATTAGAGTGGAAACGATGTTCCGGACTCAACGGAATTGATGAAACTTCCATACAAGGTCATCTTGGAGGAATGTTGACCCAAGTCAACACTAACTAATGCCAACCGAACATCCAAAATGAGCTCAGCTCTCTCGAGACCTGAACCAACCAACTACCTAACACAAAATCGGCATTCCAGTGGTAACAATGCTGACGGAATTTCCATTCGAGGTCCTCTTCCCCAAATGTTGACCAAAGTCAACCAAACAAGCCCAACTGGCATGAAAACACAGAACGAGAGAGAATTCCAAGCTGAAGGGCTCCTGGATCCTCACCAAAGGTCCCTCTAGACCAAAGTCCACCCTTCGGAGCTAACAGAACTGTTGGAATTCGATTCCAAGCACGTTCACCAAGAATGTTGACTGAAGTCAACGGTTTCAAAAGTCTAAAGCTCTAAAACAAGGAACGGTCAAAAAGACCAAATAAACGGCCCGAGCACTAAACTACTGGTCCTAGCAAGCCATAAATGACTTGCGGAAACTACAGGCAAGCTCTAACAGTACAAGAAAGGCAAACACGCGTAAATGACTGGAAGGGTCATACATCATCCACTACTAAAATTTTTTTTGTCCCCGAAAGTAAGAAAAGATGGAAAGACTAGAGATTAAAAGAACAGCGGACACCAAGCCCACACTACTCTCTTGGATAACCCGGGTAGCCTCCTCGATCGGAAAACACCCAACAGAAAGGAATCAAAGAAAGCAACCAAGCCTAAAGCTCAAAACTAGCCAAGCTAGATCCTTACTCAAACTACCAAAATACCAAAGGCCTGCCAACCCAAATTGAACCTGGAGAATCTCAATCGGGAAACACCGACCCAACACCAAAACCAGGGAAGTAAGGGGATCAATCACACAAAATTCTAACCTTCAAAACCATAACAAAATTTCCAGAAAATCCAACAACCAAAACACTAACTCATGAGCCAGCTGACCCGTAAAACCCTTTTGTTCTGAACTGAATCCTCTTGCACCACAACAAGAAGTTTCATACAAGTTGAACACTCGACCACCCTCGAAGCATCAACTGACACACCAGAAATCCACAGTCTTTGCTTATACTCTACCACGCACGAAGTAACCTCTTTTTTCTCAAACTCCTTTCAAGTCAAACTATAGATCACTAGCATTTGCCATCCAAGATAACAACTTGAAGCGTATCCTTGAAAATTGGAGTTACCTGTCCTAACTGACCATCAACCAATAAACGGATGCTTTTGCTAATATTGAACTTGATAACTGAACTCGATTGAATAACCCATCTTCATTCAACTGAAGCTTGCACATCAAGGTGAGGAAAATAATGTATGAATACCCTGTGTTGACGGAGAAACTTCCAAACTGTAGAACGAACCCAACTTCACTGCACCGTATCAAGTCTGAATCAACTTGAAGCGAATGAACAAGGGCAACCTGCCCAACAGACCCAAACCAAAACCAAGATCCTACAAGTAGTGTGGTAAGCCTACCACGAAGTTTGTAGTCATTAACTAAGCTCCCACACTCTAAGAAACACTGTTGCTACTCTGAATACTCGAACACCATTCGTATTTGAAATTGCTTTCCAATTCTCAACTCAAGAAGGAGTCTACCATACCACGAATATCAAGTCAGAATACCCCAAAGGCAAAGAAGAGGTTCATGGGGTTCAAAGTCGCCATCTAGATATAGAATCTTTGCATATACCTTCAACTCACCTCTTTGGTTCGAATCAATCGCTCTACCATATCAGCACACACAAAAACACCATCTCTGAAGCATATAACAGACTGAACTTCTAGTCCACAATGGCCGAGACTAGCAAACACTGGAACCTCACATAAAAGCCAACACTGGAAGGATCAACTAAACAAGCTTTTCAAACTCTCAGCAAATGAATGGTGACCACCAGTCTCTAAGCATCATTAGAACTCAGAATAGCCTCGCTAGCCTCAACCCGCACAACCTGATCACATATGACATACACCACGGCTGGATCTTGAACTCACACTGCTGAGTCTGCCTAACCATGGTAGAAGGAACCTCATACTATCCAGAACACCGTTGAAATCTGGAATGTCCAGCCTAACTCAAAGGTTAGCCAAGGACTAGGTGTCCAAGGCCAACTGTCACCTCATAACGGAAAATGGGTAAGCTAAGTTGTCGTAACTCAATGCCTTCTAGCCCAAGAAGCTGCAACCAAAATAACCAACCACGAACTATCCAGAGTAATTTGCTAGACCATGCTTTTGAAACCCAATCCCGATTTACTAACCACTACCTCTATCGAACCCATATGCTGCCAATAAATCCTTAGGAACCAAAGCCAACTAGGATTGAATATGCAAGTCGCCAAAACCACAATTGCTACTGAAATCTCAAACCAATCAAAGTAAAATCACCGCAATCTTTAACCGGCCGAATCAAATCACCAACACACAATCCCAAAGCAAACCTTTGTCATCCCCTCAGTCGACTACTGAAGAGCATAAGAACGAACAAGGAGTCATCTCCCTCCCTTTTCAACTTAACAAAAACCTCTCCGTAAAATATACTGAACCTTACAAACTCCTTCTCAAATAAAATCTGGAGCCATTACCTTAGTTCTCACATCTATATTGCCAAACTCAATAAAGCAGGGGAAGAATGGGCCGGATGCCCAACTCACCCAAAGTGCTACAAGCACAACTCTGCCACAAGGCTACTATCAACACTTAATTGAAAATGCTAAAGCCAAAACTCAATCACAATGCCAAAATCAAAAGCTCATCTAGAGAACTGTGATCAAAATTCATTCCAACTAGAACTGAGGAATAATGATAAGACAACACATCAGACAAGAAACTGAAGAAGACTATAGGGACAACCCACACACCTGCCAACCTTCTAAACCAACCAACAAAGAGGGTAGATTCTAATCATCCGAAAAACACAGCCAATCTATTCACACTAGCATAACAACAACTACATGAATTAAGACAGGGCCTCGAACTCTGGCACTACCATTGGTATCACACCAAACCAACACACGGATCTCTAGCCATGCTAGATAATAGCCTAGGCAACAACCATCTAAGACTGCTAGGAAGGAAGACCCAAAGCAAGCCTAGAACCACAACAACCAGGAAGCGAGCTCTACAGAGCCTACCCAGAAGCTACAACCTTGGGAAAACACCTTTCAAGGACATCTCACCCTATCCACTACTAAAGTATAAACTACCAATAAAACAACACATAGATACTATAATTTAGGTAGCCAAACAACTAAACAAGTAGCAGGTAGGAATATAAGCAATTAAACGACAGAAGGGATAGAATCGCAATGCGAGCAGGACTATCACAAGTCAAAGGTAACAGGAGCCTTACTTGGAGCAATGATATCAGGAACATCAACCTCGGGCCGACCAAAAGGGGCATTAGACTGATGGGATCTAACTCTGGACTGAGTGGTCAAAGCTGAAGGCTCAACCATCCCTCATCGAGGACATTCTCTAGAATAGTGGCTAACTTCCCCATAAGCATAACAACTACGCTGACTAAAACATGCAATCGTGGGGTAATCCTTAACACAGTGGCCATACTCACCACACTGAAAGAAAAACCTACAGAAGGAAGTCAGGCGAGAAGATCTCGCTGAACCTGACTGGCCACCACGACCTACATAACCTGAATACAAACCTTGAAGAATACTCTATTCAACATGCCCTACACAACTACTCTCTGGAACCTGTGGAGCAAGTGAACCCGCCCTGCTAGATAAGAAGCAAAGGAACTGATCCCTGGCAGACAATCCCCTATCTCGAGTCTGAGAGCCTCGAGAACTATCGTGGCGATGATGTTTCCTAGCACTATATCCATAAGCCTCATGGCATAAACCCTCATAGACCAAGCATGATCCACTACCTGAAAGAAGGTCGTCCCAACTGTAACCAAGTGCTCGGTAGCCAAATAGAGTGGTGAAATCAAACCCCCAACAAAGATCTAAACCCTATGAAACTCCAAAGGCACCATCTTGGCAGTACACCTAACCATGTCATGAAATCTTGCCTCATACTCCAATACTGATAGACAACCCTGTTAAAGAACTGGTAGCTCAACCCTAGCTGAGGCACTACTCCAAGAATCAGGTACTGAAACACCCATCGGAGGACTCAGAGTCCTAACCATGGTTTCCTGAAGAACTAAGGTAGCTATGAATCCAATCGGAGGCTAGGCTGGTCCCATACCCCCTATCTGATTCGGTAATCTCTCACTCTGAAGTCCTGGTGCTAATGGAAGCACTAAAGTAACAGGCACAGAACCCTCGACATCACCCACTGTCGAACTCATCTTATGCATCTGAGAAGGAATGAAACAACCATAGTTTAGAAGTCAATAGAGCCAGGAATGCAGGATAAGGAGCCAAAAAGATGAAACTTTTTTCTAACAGTTCCCTGCAGCCCCACGCAGATAGGATACGAATGTCATCGTACCAATTCACGAGACTATACGTAGATACTTGCCTCTGTACGACAATACCGGTGAAACTAGAGCTGTGATACCAAAGCTGTCACGACCTAATTTCTCAGGTTATTATGGCACCTACACCCCCTCGATATGCAAACCAATCCCCGTAGCCTGGAACGGTTAGTAATGGGCTACTACCTAACCAATTACGCACAACAAGCAAAAATAAGCGGAAGCTGAATATAAAGATAAGACATGCAGAAGCAACAACCCAAAATATATATACACAAATAATGCTACTCCAACCCCAAGACTTGGTATCGATAGTACAGAAGCTTCTAATAGAATACAAGTGCTAGAAGTAACAAAATACAATATAAATCTGTCTCCGAAAGTACAAGAAGCAACAATACAACATATGAGATGTAGATAAGCCCCGACTGTTAGGCGCTCACCCTAGTCTCGAACCTCTCAAAAGCTGCATGAATCTCCAACGCAATCGACGAAAAAATCTCAACTAATATCTGCACCAGAAATATGCATAAGTGTAGTATGAGCACCAAGACAACGGGTACTCAGTAGGCATCATCAGCCGACTGAGCGCATACAAGATATAAAAATTATAAGTAGCAAATAGCAAGAAAGTAGTCACCGAAGCAATAGAGAGAGCACAAGGAACTAGCACAAAGAATAGATAACCAAGAATTATAAGCATACAATGGTAGCATAGAAAACAAATATACACAGAACACAGGTGTAAGAAAGAGAGATGCACCTGGGGTCCTTGCAACAACAATATAAGTAAATAAAAGAGAGAGAGTTGAGAGTTAGGAACATGGCGGTATACCGGTAACCTCAAGTAGGAAGGAAAGAAAGGAAGTAGGCCAACATAATCAACTAAAAGCCATACAATAGCATAATCATACTAAAAGCCACAAACTCTCAAGATAAGCATAAATCTGGATCAATCTCACAATTTGTAACCTAGAATGGAATAACTAAGCCACAAGAACCAAGAGTCTCTACTCAAATCAAGATATAGAAAAGGAACCGAAACCCACAAGTCGCTCAGAAGGCCACACAATAACGCCTCAAAGATATAGGACTCCCTAGCCCCTCAATACTCAAGCCCAAACTCAGAGCCTCAACAGGCTAAAACTTACCAATCCACCCAGAACCAAGGACCACGACAAGCTCTATAAAATGACAGGAGTAATATAATCTACCTACAGTCCCAACGGCCGCCGATACAATCGAGGAACACAATCAAGTGAAAATAAACCCTCTGGCTGCCCGTACAACCAGAGCGTACACTGAACACATAGCAAACAAAGGTGGAATTGACGTGCCAAATGCATGATAATGATATGATATGGAAGTAACCAATATATTCCCCCTCAGGTACCTCAAGGGCCCATATAGAGGTGGAAGGACTATACCCTTGTACCTCTACTATGCCGTATACCCCTCATATAGAACACGTAGCCCAAGGCCCTAGGACCTAAATTGATAGGGTCCATGGAGGTCTAATCGTCAACCACATACATCACCCAATGATCTCATATAGTAGCTAAAAACTAGAAATCTCATAGTATATTCTCGGGATTGAACCGAGTATAAAAAGAAGTAGTTAATCTCAAAAGACCCTCTCAAAGGGTGCCCAAAGTATACTCAGGTCTAAATCAGTGATAAAAGTCTCAATTACCCTCTCAAAGGGTGCCCAGAGCGTATCTGGGTCTTAATCAGTAAGAAATTAGGTCTAGTGCTCTGCCCAGCAGAGCCTACTATCACTAGGAAATCAAGTCTAGTGCTCTGCCTAGCAGAGCCTAGTATCAGTAGGAAATCAGGGCTAGTGCTCTTCTCAGCCAAGCCTCGTATCAGTAGAAAATCATGTTTAGTTCTCTGCCTAGCAGAGCCTAGTATCAGTAGAAAATCAGGGCTAATGCTTTGCCCAACTGAGCCTCATATCAGTAGAAAATAAGGTGTAGTGCTCTGCCCAGCAAAACCTAGTATAAATAGAAAATCAAGTGTGAAATCATCCAAAATCCCATTTTTATCATCAAGTATACCAACAATGGGACCCGCAGGGCCATGTAAGTTTAGGAAAACCATCTATAGTGGCTCGCAGCCAAAATTGAAGTAAAACATGCATATAATTGTAGTTGCGGTCTTACATGGGGTACGCCCTTCGTGGGCTCACTATGAGGGTCTTGCCCGCAGGACATATGTGCCATATATTGGCTCGAGTCAGGGGAAATAGTGCATGGCATTTCAGCTAACTTTCAAATGCAAATGATGCTACAAGGTCGGGTATGCCACAATATTCGGGCTCACTATAATGGTCTGGTCTAAATCTTGTGCACAAAATCACATATCGTGAGTGTGTCAAGTAAAACCTATGAATACTCTCCCATTGCTAAGTTTTAGCACAATTTCATATTTTCCCCTTCTTCAAGAACCCTAACTAACAAGACCCATTTCGAGAACTAATGCGAAAATCAATTCAAAGGATACTTATCACCTTTTACTACATCCCAAACATGTATTTCATCATTCAATTCGAGCACAGGGTAGAAAAATTACTTATTCAGAAATAAACCTCAACTTGAGTTCTTGAAGAATTCTTACAAGTCTTGAATGAAAACTAGTACTTGTTGTCACGATCCGAAACAGAGCCATGATGACATCTACATAACCCCCAGTAGAGAAGCCTAACCCAAACATGCGGAAGACAATAAATAATAATTAAACTAAAGAAAGTGGAAGATATAACAAAAAGATAAGGCAATAGAATATATACATACCATCGTACAAAATATACAAAAGAGGGCCCTAAAGTGACCAACGAGACAAAATAGACTCGAGAACCAACCCGAACCTGGTGTCACTAGTACAAAAATGACTAAGTAAAGAGTAGCTATACAACAGATCCTGTCTATCCAAAATACAAAATATAGACAGAATGTACAAGATGGAAAGCATGTAAAGTCTCCAAAAGCGTTAGGAGCTCACCGCGATCCGAACAACAACGAGTCTCGAACGATAGGAGATCAGTGAGGGTGGCTCGTACTAGGTGCTGCATCAGAAAAGAGATGCAGAGTATAGTATGCGTACTAAGACAACGGGTACTCAGTAGGTATCATAGGCCGATCGAGTGCAGAAAGATAATATAAATAAATAGATCACAAGAAAGCAGCTAAATATACAGGGATCCACCTAAATCTAGTTATAAAGCCAGAGACATGCCAATAAACCAACAAAAGAAAAGGAAAGGAACACAACATCCAGCCAACTAGAGTCAATCAACGTGCCAAAGCAAATGCAATACGGTGCACGATGATGCATGTATGAATGCAATATAATATAAACCCGGAATACTGCATTGGGCGCCTGGAATATAGCATTGAACTATGCATATATATATGTGAAATAGTAAAATACCCAGAATAAGACATCGGGGGTCCAGAATACCGCATCGAACTATAACATATGCATAAAATAGTAGTTTCTCCTTTTCTTTCCAAAATCCCGTAGTAATACTCAAATAAATTTTTATTTAATTCCAGAAATCTCCACAACCGTAGTAAAGCCTCATATCAATCCAAAAAACTTTGAAAAACCATCCATTTTATACCAATTATATGCCATGCGATATGAGTATGAATGTTCACAAATAGAGGAAAAACCACGCCATCAGATCAAATAGGGCAAGAATACCCTCCAAACCAAGAGAACTAACCAGGAACTCCGTCTAAATCCTAGCCATGGCCTCGGGCCCACAGTTACACACAATGATAAAATAAAGCGGTAAAGCAGAAATAAAAGGAAAAACCACGGGAAAACTCTATTGTACCTCTAAAGCATCCTAAAAAGATGCTAACGATTCTATACTAGTCACACAGAAGAAGCAAGCTCCTAGGCTAAGGATAACATACAATTCTAGGTTAAAAATCCAAAATGGCCAATCAACATGATAAACAAGATTCAAGCCTAAAGTCTATCTAATATCCAAACTAGCATTCCAGTAACATACAAATATATATTATCTAACTAAACTCAGTCTAAAAGGTAAACCGTAATCTACCTCCGGGATGAACTGCAAGCATAAACCGTCACTCGGGTGCCTTTCCCTTATGAACAGCCTCAAAAAGCTACCACACTATCAAGAATGTAAACTAGGTGTCAAGATGCAAAGAATGACACCCATATTGCTATTAGGAAAAACAGGCCAGAAATCGGGTTGGAAAAATTACCCTCGGGGCCTGTGCAAGAAACAGAAAAATAAAATTCACAATTATGCTCACGGTGGGTTAAGGAACCCATGCCCAAAGTTTGGGCGGGAATGAAACTCGATTAGGGGCCCAAAACAGCCCCAAAGTGCCACTAATTCAAGGAATTAAAACGAGAAAAATTCGGAATTAAAGGTGGGAACCTACCTCGACAAGAGGAACACGTCACGAAGATGAATTGCATGAATTTAAGAGCATGCATTCCCCAAAAATCAGCCTTCAACAAGGATCACCCCAACTCTAGGAATTGACAACAAGGGAAATTAAGCGGGGGAAATACGAGAATTTCCACGGAAGGGGGAGAGGAGTGACGAGGGGACTTACCTGATGAGTGACACTGATCAAGGGGGCTGGGATTAAGAAGCTTTGGAGCTCAACAATGGAGTTTCTCGGAATTTAGAAAGAGAAAACAAAGTGAAAGTTTTATATAACTGCTAGGGGTTCTTCATCGCGATCGCGATAGGACCCCCGCGTTCGCGAGGAACAGCTGTCCCAACCATCGCTATCGCGATGGTCTAGGCCGCGTTCATGAAGAGGAAGCCAAGCCGGGTCCCAGCCGCCTTCATCACGAATGCAATGGAAATCCTTTGAGAATGCGATGGTCAAGAAACCAGACCATCACGAACGCGATATGGGATCCTCGCAATTGCGAAGAGAAAAAGGGTCTGCAACTTAATGCAGCAACCATCAATTTTCCCATGTCCAAAAATCTTCCGATGGACCCTCGGGATTTATCTGGAACCCTGTGAACACAAACCAACCATGCTACCCTACCAGAAATGGCATTCCGAAATCAATGGAATCGATAAAACTCAAAACTAAGATTGTTTTAATGAAAAGTGGGCCCTTCCCCCAAAACTAAGTCTAAACTCAAAACCCAAAAACAAGTCCGGAAGCCTCGAGACCCAAACCAGGTCTCTCTAGCCCAAAGTCAATATTCCAGAGCTAACAGCGCTGACATAATTTCCATCTGAGGCCGTCTTCTCCAAATGTTGATCAAAGTTAACACTACCAGCCAAACTGACTTCAAAACACACAAAGCCACACAAAACCAAACCAAAAGCACTTACACCCAATCCAATGGTCCCACAAGACCAAAATCTCCATTCCAGAGCAAACAGAATTGTCAGAATTCAATTCTAAGCGCGTTTGCCAAGAAAGTTGACCAAAGTTAAAGATTTACCCTCTTTAAGTGTTAAAATAAGGAAAAAGCCATAACGACCTAATGGACAGCCCAGGCACTGAACCATTAGTCCTGACAAGTCATAAATGACCTTTAGCCACTAAGGGAAAGCTCGAAACACAGAAAAAGCACAGAAAATGAAAAATGACCTGGAGGATCATTACAATATCCACTACTAAAAGAACTTTCGTCCGCGAAAGTTAGAAAAATAATAGTACCTGAAGACTCCAAAAGACGAGGATAACGGGTCTGCATGTCGGTCTTGATCTCCCAAGTAGCCTCCTCGATAGGATGATGCCGCCACTAAACCTTAACTGATGAAATCTTCTTGGACCTCAACTTCCTAACCTTCCTGTTGAAAATAGCAACAGGCTCCTCCTCAAAGGCTAGGGACTCATCCAACTGAATAGACTCCAACTGAAGCACATGAGACTCATCCGGAATGTAACGCCGCAACATAGAAACATAAAACACCAGATGAACAATAGAAAGAGCAGGAGGCAAGGCTAACTCATAAGAAACCCCTCCAATACGACGAAGGATCTCTAATGGACCAATGAACCCGGACAGAGCTTACCCTTCCCCCCGAACTGCATCACGCCCTTCATAGGCGATACCTAGAGGAACACGCTGTCACCAACTATAAACTCAAGGTCTCGAACTCTTCGGTCAGCATAACTCTTCTGCCTACTTTGGGCAGTATGAAGTCTCTATTGAATAACTCGAACTCTATCCATAGAATTACAAAGAAAGTCAGTACCCCACGGCCCAACCTCGAAAGCATCATACCAACCTACTGGAGATCTGCACCGTCTACCATACAATGCCTTGAATGGAGCCATCTGAATGATGGAATGGTAACTATTATTATATACAAACTCTGACAAGGCTAAACACTAGTCCCACTGACCACTAAAATCAATAACACAGGTTCGCAACATATCCTCTAGAACCTGAATGGTATGCTTTGACTGACCATCTGTCTGCGGATGAAAAGCATTGCTAAGCTCAACTTTAGTACCCAACTCTCTCTGAATAGACCGCCAGAAGTGCGAAGTAAACTGAGTACCTCAGTCAGAGATGATAGAAATTGGCACACCATGCAAACGGACAATCTTCTGAATATAGATCTGAGCCAACCTCTCAGAACTGTAGGAAGTCTAAACCGGCAGGAAGTGAGCATACTTTGTCAACCTATCCACAATAACCCAAATAGCATCAAATCTTCGCAAAGTATGTGATAATCTGACTACAAAATCCATGGATATACGCTCCTATTTCCACTCCGAAACGGGTAGCCTCTGTGATAAACCACCTGGCCTCTAGTTCTCGAACTTCACCTGCTGACAGTTTAAGCACCTGGATACGAAAGCCAAAATATCCCTCTTCATCCCACACCACCAGTAGTACTGCCTCAAGTCACGATACATCTTAGCTGCCTCGAGATGAATGGAATAACTAGAACAATGAGCCTCTTCCAGTATCAATTTGACCAAGTCAACAACCTTAGGAACGCAGATACGACCCTCAATCCTCAGAACACCCTCTGAATCTAAAGTTTCCTTCCTAGCCTCACCACTCAACACTTTGTATGAATGATCCTCAATCTTGCATCATCAAATCGCTGTGTCTGAATTTGCTCCAACAAGGAAGACCTAGCCCCAACACAAGCAAGAATATGGCCCAGCTCAGAAATGTCAAGTCGAACCAACCTATTAGCCAAGGACTAGATGTCCCAAGCTAAAGGTTGCTCCTCTGTAGCTAAGAAAACCAAGCTACCCATACTCACCATCTTCCAGCTCAAGGCATTCTCTACCACGTTTTCCTTTCCTGGATGATAGAGAATAGAGATGTCATAGTCCTTCAGTAACTCCAACCACCTACGCTGCCTCAAATTTAGATCCTTCTGGCTGAAAATGTACTAAAGACTACGATGGTAAGTAAAGATCTCACAATCCACGCCATAGAGATAATGCCTCCACATCTTCAATGCAAAGACTACCACTGCTAACTCCAAGTCATGTGTGGGGTAATTTCTCTCGTGAACCTTCAACTGTATGGAATCATAAGCAATAACCTGACCCTGCTGCATCAACACACAACCCAAACCAATACCTGACGCATCACAATATATGGTGAAACCCTGACCCTCGATCGAAAGAGTAAAAATCAGAGCTGAAGTCAACAAGGCCTTGAGCTTCAGAAAGCTCACCTCACACTCATCTGACCACTGGAAGGGAACATTATTCGGACTCAATCCAGTCAACGAAGATACTATCAAAGAAAATCCCTCCATAAACCATCTGTAATAACCTGCTAACCCGACAAAACTACAAACCTCGGTAGGAGAAGTAGGCCTAGCCCAATCACGAACTACTATAATCTTCGCTGGATCTACCATAATCTCATCCTTTGACACCACGTTCCACAAGAATGCCACAGACTCAAGACAAAACACACACTTGGTGTATTTTTCATACAACTGGTGGTCTCGTAAAGCCTGAAGTACAACTCTAAGATGCTGCTCATGCTCCTCCCTACTCCTTGAATAAATCAGAATGTCATCGATGAACACAATCATAAACGAGACTAGGTAGACACTGAATAAATGGTTCATCAACTCCATAAATGTTGTTAGGGCATTAATCAACCCAAAAGACATAACTAGAAACTCATAATGGCCGTATCGAGTCCTAAATGCAGTCTTTGGGATGTCCTCAGCCCTAATCCTCAACTGGTGATAACCAGACCTCAAATCTATCTTAGAGAACACTGCTGCACCCTATAACTGGTCAAACAAGTCATCAATATGCGGCATTGAATATCTGTTCTTAACTGTCACCTTATTCAACTGCTTGTAGTCGATACACAAACGCATAGACTCGTCCTTCTTCTTCAAAAATAGAATAGAAGCACCCCATGGAGAGACACTAGGCCTGATGAACCATTTACTTAATAGATCTTGGAGCTGATCCTTAAGCTCTCTCAACTCAGCAGGTGCCATCCGATATGGTGGGATGAAAATGGATTGGTGCCTGGCTCGACATCGATACCAAGATCAATGTCACGATCAGGAGGAAGACCCGAAAGATCAGAAGGAAATACATCTGAATACTCACAAACCACATGAACAGACTCAAGATGAGGTGTGGTGGAACTTGTATCACGGACGTAGGCAAGATAAGCTAAGCACCCCTTCCCAACCAGCCGTTGGGCACTCAGAAAGGATATAACTCCCCTCAGCATATGGCTATCGGCTCCCTTCCATATGATAAGAGGGATACCAGGCATATGAAGAGTACCGGTCTTGGCGAAACAATCCAAGACTGCATGATAAGGAGACAACTAATAAATGCCCAAGATCACATCGAAATCGACCATATCAAGGACAACCAAGTCTACCCACGTGTCAGACCCTAAGATAGTCACCACAAAAGCCCGATACACCTGATCCACTACTAAAGAATTACCTACTAGGGTAGATACATGCAAAGGCATAGGCAAGGACTCACAAGTAGATACCATACGAGGAGCATAATAAGCAAATACATATGAGAATGTAGACCCCGGATCAAACAAAGTAGAAGCCGACTGCTGACAAACAAAGATCGTACCTATGATCACATCATCTGAAGCCTCAGCATCTGTCCGGCCCAGAACTGCATACATATGGCCCCGACAACTATGACCACCTAACCTACCAGACTGATAACCACCTCTAGTACCCTGAGGACCACCCCTACTACCCTGTGAACCACCTCTAGCTTGAGGTGCTGGAGCCTTGGGGGCCTGAACCAACTGATCCTGTCGCCTACGATGCTGCACCGATGGGCACTCTCTAGCAAAGTGGCGTATCTCTCCACACTCATAACAACCCCGACCATATGTACTCTGCTGTGAAGACCCAACCAAATCAGAATGACCACCACGACCTGTAGACCCTGAATGGCCACCTCGTGGAGCAGAAATGATACTCTGGCTACTCTAACCCTCAGTAGTCTGTAATGCTGCCTGAATAGGTCGGCTCAGCTAGAAATGATGCTGGTTCTGACCTCTACCATTGTATCCCCAACCACAACTCTGTGAATCGTTGAAACTGCCCTGGTGGCGGGGTCTCTTATCACTGCCCCCTTGGGCCTCACAAAGTACGCCCTTAATAGTATGGGCATGATTAACTACCACCAGAAAAGACTGACCCGATGCTACCATACCCTCTGTGGCCAAGCGGAGATGCAAGGTGAAACCCCAAACAAACCGGCGTACTCTCTCGTAATCAGTGTGCAGAATCATAGTGGCGTGTCTGGACAACTGATGAAACTGAACTTCATACTTGGACCCAGTTATGGAGCCCTGCTCCAACCCAGCAAACTGATCCATCAGACGCTCCCTCATACTACGCGGTACATACTTCCCCAGAAAAGCTACTGAGAACTGACCCCAAGTAAGCGGAGGTGACTCGGTTGGTCTACAAGGAACATATGACCTCCACCATTATTTCGCTAGACCATCTAGCTGAAATGCAGTGTAATCGGCTCCATGAGACTCAACTAACCCCAAATTATGCAACCTCTCCTGGCAGCTAGTCAGAACCTCGTGCGCATCCTCCTTAGCAGCACCTGAAAAACTCAGAAGACCCAATCTCAAGAATCTACCAAGCATATTCTGCTTCTCAAAAGACATATCTAGCACAACTGGAAGAGGGGGAACAACTGCAGAGACCGGTAGTACCTCAAATCTTGGAGCCACAGCAGCAGACTATGCCCCTGAACCCTGTGCTGCCGCTTGAGCTGAAGTTTGAGCCTCACCTCGAATCTGAGAACCAATCGGAATGCTCGGTTAAGTTGTTGGTGGAGTCATACCCTCAAGAAACCTCAACAATCAAACTAAGGTGTCCTGCAATGCTGGAGTAGCCACAAAACCTGCCGGATGCTGGGCATTCCCCATATGCTCTGGCTCATACTAAACCTCATCCACCCTAACCTCAGGCTCTGGTAATAGTAGTCTAGCCCGGGCCTGAGCTGGAATTGCAGCCCATGCCCTACCTCGACCTCTGGGTTGACCTCTACCTCGTCCCCTAGCCGGGGCTCTAACTACAGGCGCAGGGGCCTCGTCCTCACCCGCTACATATCTCATCCGAACCATCTGAGAAAGAGTGAAACAAAGATACTTAGAAGTTGACCAAATCAAGTAAGCACAATAAGGAATTAAATAAAACGAAGTCTTTCATAAGTAATGTCCTATAGCCTCTCGTAGATTGGATACGGACGTCATCGTACCAATCCACGAGACTCTACTAGACACTTTGATCTTGTACTGGCAAGACCGATGAACCTAGAGCTCTGATACCACTCTATCACGACCCAAAATCAGGCCATGATGGCGTCTACATAACCCCCCAGTAGACAAGCCTAACCCAAACATGCGGAGGACAATAAATAATAATTAAACTAAAGAAAGCATAAAATATAACGAAAAGATAGGGCTAATAACATATATACATACCATCGTACAAAATATACAAAAGAAGGCCCTAAAGTGATCAACAATACAAAACCGACTCGAGAACCAACCCGTACATGGTGTCACTAGTACAAGAGCGACTAAGTAAAGAGTAGCTATACAACATATGTTGTCTATCCAAAATACAAAATATAGACAGAATGTACAAGATGGAAAGCATGTAAAGTCTCCAAATGCGCTGGGAGCTCACCGCGATCCGAACAACAATGAGTCTCGAACGATAGGAGATCAGCAAGGGTGGCTCGTACTAGGTGCTGCATCAGAAAACAAATGCAGAGTGTAGTATGAGTACCAAGACAATGGGTACTCATTAGGCATCATAGGCCGAGCGAGCGCAGAAAGATAATATAAATAAATAGATCACAGAAAAGCAGCTAACTATACAAGGATCCACCTAAATCTATTTATAAAGCCAGAGACATGCCAATAAACCAACAAAAGAAAAGGAAAGGAACACAACATCAAGCCAACTAAAGTCAATCCACGTGCCAAAACAAATGCAATGCGGTGCACGATGATGTATGTATGAATGCAATATAATATAAGCCCAGAATAACGCATCGGACACCCAGAATACCACATCGAACTATGCATATATATATATATATGTGAAATAGTAAAATATCCAGAATAACGCATTGGGGGTCCGAAATACCGCATCAGAATATAATATATGCATAAAATAGTAGTTTATCCTTTTCTTTCCAAAATCCTATAGTAATACTCAAAGTAATTTTTATTTAAGTCCAGAAATCTCCACAATTGTAGTAAAGCCTCATTTCAATCCAAAAAACCTTTGAAATACCATCCATTTTATACCAATGATATGCCATGCGATATGAGTATGAATGTTCACAAACAGAGGAAAAACCACACCATCAGATCAAACAGGGCAAGAATACCCTCCAAACCAAGAGAACTAACCTGGAACTCCGTCCAAATCCTAGCCATGGCCTCGGGCCCACAATTACACACAACGTTAGAATAAAGAGGTAAAACAGAAATAAAAGCAAAAACCACGAGAAAACTCTATTCTACCTCTAAAGCCTCCTAAAAACATGCTAAGGATTCTATACTAGTCACACAAAAGAAGCAAGCTCCTAGGCTAAGGATAAGATACAATTCTAGGCTAAAAACCCAAAATGGACAATTAACATGATAAACAGGATTTAAGCCTAAAGTCTATCTAAAATACAACCTAGCATTCCAGTAACATACAAATATATATTATCTAACTAAACTCAGTCTAAAAGTAAACCGTAACCTATCTCGGGGCCGAACTACAAGAATAGACTGACACTCATGTGCCTTTACCTTTCGAATAGTCTCAGAAAGCTACCAGGCTATCAAGAATGTAAACTAGGTTTCAAGACGAGAAGAATGACACCTATATTGCTATACAGAAAAAATGGGCCGGAAATCAGGTTGAAAAAATTACCCTCGAGGCCCGTGCAACAAAACAAAAAATAAAATTTACAATTATACTTGCGGTGGGTTAATGAACTCATTCCCAAAGTTTGGGCGCAAACAGAGCTCGATTTGGGGCCCAAAACAGCACTGAAGTGCCACTAATTCATGGAATTAAAACTGGAAAAACTCGGAATTAAAGGAGGGAACCTACCTCGACAAGAGGAATACGTCACGGAGATGAATTCCACGAATTTAAGAACATGCTGTCCCTTAAAATCAGCCTTCAACAAGGATCATCCCAAATCTAGGAATTAACAACAAGGGAAATTAAGCGGGGGAAATACGAGAATCTCCACGGAAGGGGGAGAGGGATGACGAGGGGACTTACCTGATGAGTGACACTGAGCTAGGGAGCTAGGATTAAGAAGTTTTAGAGCTCAACAATGGAGTTTCTCGGAATTAAGAAAGAGAAAATGAAGTGGAAGTTTTATATAACTGCTAGGGGTCCTTCATCACGATCATGACAGGACCCCCGCATTCGCGAGGAACAGCTGACCCAACCATCACAATCGCGATGGTGCAGCCCATATTCGAGAAGAGGAAGCCAAGCCAGGTCCCAGCCAGCTTTATCACGAACCTGATGGAAACCCTTTGTGAACGCGATGGTCAAGAAACTAGACCATCGCAAACACGATGGGATCCTCATGTCCAAAAATCTTGGGCAACTTAATGCAACAACCAACAATTTCCCCAAGTCCAAAAATCTTAGGACGGACACTCGGGATTTATTCAGAACCCCGTGAACACAAACCAACCATGCAACCCTACCAGAAATGGCATTCCAGACTCAACAGAATCAACGTAACTCCCATCGGAGATTCTTTTAACAAAAAGTGGGGCCCACGCCCAAAACCAATTCAAAACTCAAAACCCAAAAATAAGTCCAGAAGCCTCGAGACCCAAACCACAGGTCCCTCTAGCCTAAAGTCGATATTCCGGAGCTAACGACACTGACAAAATTTCCATCCGAGGCCATCTTCTTTGAATGTTGACCAAACTCAACCCTACCAGCCAAACTGACTTCAAAACACACAAAGCCACACAAAACCAAATTGAAAGAATTCAGACCCAAACTAATGGTCCCACTAGACCAAAATCCCCATTTTGGAGCCAACAAAATTATCGGAATTTGATTCTGAGTCCGTTTGCCAAGAAAGTTGACCGAAGTCAAAGATTTACCAACTTTAAGTGCTAAAACAAGGAAAAGGCCATAACAACCTAATGGAGAGCTCGGGCACCAAACCGCCAGTCCCGGCAGGTCATAAATAACCTGTAGCCTTTGAGGGAAAGCTCGGAACATAGAAAAATCACTAAAAATAAAAAATAACCTGGAGGGTCATTACACTTGTCTAGCCATTTGGGACCGTATTGTAAGCCCTTCCATTGAAATAGTTCTTGTAACTCTATAATCCCCAATTTTCTTGTTGATTTCACTGAACAACAAGAAGGAGCAGCGAGCACTAAGGGGCTGCTCGTATCACCTTGAAAGAGGTCCCAAGTAGAAGTGCAAAAGCTCCCTTACTTCACTTATTTTTAATTCTATATGAAAAAATAAAGTGACCCCCACTTTTCAATTACTGATAATTTAAATACAGTCATTTATATTTCCTTCTCTCACATAGAAACATATAAGGTAATACCCAATTAATATATATATACACACACTATAGTAGTGACACATGTAGTAAAATTGAGCAATCTTAACTCCAATTCCTTGTGAAGTCATTATTTGTATATTTCCCTTGTTACTTCAAAAATATCCGAATAGAAACCACTAGTTATATTTTCTCGGGAACTTCGTAAATACGAAACTATTTATGCCACTGAAAGGTAAACCCTAAGATTATCAATTTGGAATATAGCTCACCTCGTACCCCTTTATAGACTAAGAGTTACACTCATTTAACGTATTAAACTTAATTCAAAATTTCTCAAGGTGCTACAATCTCCCCCACTTATGATCATTCATCCTCGAATGATGCTGGTAACTTACTATTAGGGCCATAATTATCCAAGACATTCATAAGACCATCTAATCAATTTCCACTTAACTTTACTCATCTTGAGGCCTTAAAATTTGGCTAACTCTCTAAATTTCTACAAATTTTGGTAGAGTTTCCTCTATAAATAGGCCTATCAAAAACCTGTCAGCTAGCCAGACTACATACATACATGCTTCATAGAGCGTCATGGCAATTACAATACTCAATCGATAATACACAAGTCTCTGTTTGGCCTCATACTCATTTATAGCTATAAGAAATATTGTAGCTTACCTTATACCCTACATCTATAAGCTACATTCATGTAAAACTCTGAAATCATAGGAACAAATCAAGTACCCAAACGTATCATGTAAGAATAAAATAACAACTGAATGAATGGGTTATTGACCCATGTTTACTTAGGCTCAACTTGTCATTCCTGATGCATCATGTGATGCCTTTCTTGGTGATACCTTACAAGTATTAGTCAATAATATGAAATTCTAAATCGTTAAACCATACATTTGTTATCTCTAAGGGGTCTTGATGACTTAGGTCTTTGACCATCTTTGGACAACCGAATAGGGAACCTTACTTGCCCCTTACCTAGGGATAAACATAACCCTTACCCCTATACTCAAGTAGGTATACATGAAGGTATACATCTAAGAAATCAAGTAGTATAGAAATTATAACATATAGATAATTAAGCATGAAGCGTACGTAGTTATGTAAACATGTGAGTCACATAAAATGGCTTTAACCTATAAACATGTAAATCTGCTAGGCATGTAACTTATAAACAATGATCTATAGGGGTAATATACTCTCCGTCAAAGTAAGTCGGGAAAACTTGTAGGCGATAAACATGTAAACTATAAAATAGCATGTGAACATGGACAATAAAATGGATAGCATGTAAATAGATAAGTTATGGTGCAAAATCTATCATATAATCATATAAGCAAGTAGGATTTAAAAATACTTAATACATCGACTTTTAAATCAATGAGATGAATAGAATAATAGCATATAAGTTAATTAGTTGTGATATTCAAGCATATGAGTTACAAAAGCACCTAATATCTGTGCTCTAGAACTGTAAAAGTACATAACATGCTGGTTGAGCTAATTTTGCTATACACATGAATGTATAATTTGCTTTAGCGCTAATATCCAGCATCTTGGTGGCTACTATATGAAAATGGAAGAGGCCAAGAGAAGAAATTCCATCATTTTCTTAAAAAAAAGTAAAGCAATGGAACTAAAAGAAATAAATAGGGGTTTCGATCAACACGAAATTTATTTTAGAGCAAGATCATACTATAAAGGTATGTATCAAATACATCCATGTCTTTGTTTTAGCTTTAAACTTCAAAATTACTGGTGTTCTAACATGTTAAAAATTGAACAAATAATTTTTTTCCAATATGCTAATGAATTAAATGAATCCTATATTGAAGTTCTCATTTGTGAGCCTGAGACGATGAAAGAATAAATCTCTGCAACTTGCTAGCTATATTATAACAATTTTCAAAGTGGAGGACAAGATCATAAATTATATTTTAGCTTTCACTCGATAAATTACACTCTCTAATACTCTGTATGAACATATGTTGAGAACATTGTCTACAAAATGACTAAATAGAAATTTGCTCAAATCAGATAAATCTTATAAATAAGTAAATGTATATTATATGAGTAAGTAGACTTTAGGCAGCTCTAAATAGGTAAGCTGTGAGATATATAATAAATTAACCACTACATCCCAAATAAGGTGACATATAAGCAAATAATCCATAAAGCCTATAATTTATAGACAATATCTTTTTTTTTGCATATAACATGTAAACAAGGGAACAATAACGTGACATTTATCATATAATCAGATATCAAATAACCTATGAAAGTACTTAATTCTTAAATCTTAAAATTGTGAAAATATATAGCATTTAATAAATTGGTTAAGATTGTCACGACTCAATTTCTCAGGTCATGATGGCACCTACAAGCCCCCAGTAGGCGAACCAATTCCCCTAGCCTGGAATGGTTAGTAATGGACTACTACCTAATCAATACGCACAAGAAGCAGAAATAAACAGAAGCAGAATATAAAGATAAGGAAAAAGCGGAAGCAACAACCTGAATATATACATAATGAAACTACACCAACCCCAAGAATTGGTATCGATAGTACAGAAGCTTCTAATAGAGTACAAGTGCTAGAAGTAACAAAAGATAACTACAACTATCTCCAAATATACAAAGAGTAATATTACAAAAGATGAGATTTGGTCAAGCCCCGGTCGTCAGGCGCTCACCCTAGTCTCGAAGATCCAAAAGATGCATGAGTCTCCAACGCGATCAACGACAAAATCTCAACTTATATCTGCACCAGAAAGATGCAGAAGTGTAGTATTAGCACCAATCACTAAGCAATGTGTACCCAGTAAGCATCATCGGCCGACTGAGTGTATATAAGATATAAAAATAGTAATTAGCAGATAGCAAGAAAGCAGTCACCAAAGCAATAGAGAAAGCACAAGGAACTATCACAGAGAATAGACAACCAAGAGTTACAAGCATACAATGCTAGCATAGAATATATACATAACATAGAAACACAGGTGTAAGAAAGATAGACGCATCTGGGATCCTTGCAACAATAGTATAAATAAAAAAAGAGAGAATCAGGAACATGGTGGTATACTAGTATCCTCAAGTAAGAAGGGAAAGAAGGAAAGCAATCCAACATAATCAACTAGAAGCTATAAAAATAACAAAAACATATTAAAAACACCAACTCTCAAGATAAGCATGAACTGGGATCCATCTCACCATTTACAACCTAGAATGGAATAACTAAACCACCAGAACCAAGAGTTCTACTCAGAATCAAGATAAGGAACAACTCCCGATAAATCACAACTGCTCAGGAGGACACACGACAGAGCCTCAAAGATATAGGACTCTCTATCCTCTCAATACTCAAGACCAAAACTCAGAGCCTCAACAGGCTAAAACTTACCAATTCACAAGAACAAAGGACCATAACTAGCTCTATGAAATGACAGGAGTAATATAATCTACCTACAGTCCCTATGGTCACCCATATAATCGAGGAACATAATCAAGTGAAAAAAAAACCCTCTGGCCGCCCATACAACTGGAGCGTTCATTGAACACACAGCAAACAAGGGTGGAATCTGAGTGAAATATGCATGATGATGTGATATGATGAATTTGTAACCAAGTGTGATCGCAGTGTTGTATGTTATCCCCTCCGGTGCCCTAAAGGTCCAATAAAGGTGGGATTTATGGAAGGACATCTGCCGAGTACCTCTCCTATGCCATACATCCCCTCCCTCCGTTATCGTCGACCTGTAGCACTTCGTCCAAAATGGTAGGGTCCATGGAGGTGTACTTGTAGACCACATACTAACGTGAAATTCAATATATCTCAATAATCAGAATCTTATAGTACGTGCTCGGATTCAATCTGAGTCTAAATTAGTAGTAGTAATATCAATAACCCCCATCAAGGGTGCTCGGAGCATATCCAGGTCTAAAGCAGTAGTCATGTCTTAATAACCCTCATCGAGGATGCCTAAATCGTATCTGGGTCTAAAATAGAAATCAAGTATCAAAATCCCTAAACAGGGTGCCTGGCTCGTATTCGGGTCTAAATTAATAGAAAACAATGTCTAGTGCTATGGCCCAGCCGAGCCTAGTATCAGAATGAAGACCAGTAATCAAATCATCGTAATATTCCCTCTACTTTGAGAGGCTTCGTAAAAGTTAGTTTAAAAGCCCATTTAAAGTCATGTATAGCAAATAGGCCCTCGGGGCCATGCAAAGTTTAGTAAATCAATTATAGTAGGACCAAAGAAAAATCAGTCATAAAACATGCAGGGAAAACCTTTTCATGTATGATATGCTCGCAAATAATAGAGTAGCCCAAAATGGCTAACAAACATTTCTTATCAGCCTTGCACAGGCTCAAAAGCTCTACAACAGTCATAACTAGCCTAGAAGGATATCTCTAGGTCTAGGACTCACAGACATTCCAAAATAACCCACCATCTATGTTCCAGAGTCATTACAAGGCCACACAGGACCACAAGGGTAATATACAACACTACACGAATACTACAATCAATGTACAAAATAAACGGACAGAAAAGACAGGCACGGTCTGGGGTACCAACCTAAAAAACCCACCCAAGGATACTAATTAATGCAGTTATAACCTATATACGCAGAGTCTAGGTAGGGAAAGCCATAACTACCTGTCATCCGATAACTAGCTGCGAGAATGGCGTCGTCCAGGATCGAACTGCTCCGGGAAGCTCCAATTCACAAAAATAATGTCAATACAATAATCTACACATTAATACAAGACTAATGATACCCATAATGCTTTAATGATAACCGGGTCGAAATCTAGGTCATAAATGGGCTCGTGGGCCTCACAACCTGAAACTGAAAATGAAAAACACACACATGTTCCTTACCATCTTGGGAGCACATGCATAAAATTTGAGCGGAAACAGACATGAAATGGGGCTCCAACCAGGAAATTAAGAGTGGACTTACCCGTCTTAAAAGTCGATAATCGAGCAAGGATCAATAAAATAAAGCCCTCCAACTAGTATAGAACAATTAGGGAGGAAAATAGAGTATTTTGGGTGTTTGTCTATGGAGGTTCAGAGTTGAAGGTGTTTGGAAAAGGGAAGAAGAAAACAAGAAAAGCCAACTTAAGCTGACTGCCTTGGCCTTCGTGAAAGCGACCAAGGCACCGCCTACGCGAAGAGAAAAATGGGCGGCTGGCCAAATGCCCTTCGCAAATGCGGACAAGGCCTGCAAACGCAAATAATGAAATTAGGACAGCTAGAAATTGCCCTATGCGAATGCGGCCAGCTCCCCACGTTCGCGAAGAACAAAGTTGGCTATGACAGCAACCAACTGTCAAGGGCAGATTTTTACACTTTGGGTCCCCGGGAATGCATCTGGGGTTTCGCGAACACAAATGACCTGAGCTATTCGACTAGAAATGGCATTACGGATCCAATGGAATCGACAAAAATCCAATTGGAGGTTGATTTATTGAAAAGTGGGCCCCACATCCAAAATCGACCTTTAGGCCAATAATTTCCAAAATGGAACCCAAGGGCAAAAATAAAGCCTTGGCACTCAAACCAATGGTCCCTCTAGCCTAAACTTGACATTTTGGAGCTAACAGCGCTGACAAAATTTTCATCCGAGGTTGTCTTCTCCAAATGTTGACCAAAGTCAACTAAGCAAGCACAACTGGCCTGAAACACAGAAAGAGAGAGAATTCCAAGCTAAAAAGCTCCAAGATCCCGACCAAAGGTCCCGCTAGACCAAAGTCCATGCTCCAGAGCTAACGGAACTTTCGAAATTTGATTTCAAGCACGTTAACCAAGAATGTTGACTGAAGTCAACCATTTCAAAAGCTTAAAGCTCTAAAACAAGGAACGGCCAAAAATACCAAACAAACGGCCCTGTCACCAAACTACTGGTCCCAGCAAGCCATAAATGACTTGGGGCTTCTACAGGCAAGCTCTAACGGTACAAGAAATTTGAAGACACATAAATGACTGAAAGGGTCATCGAATCATCCATTACTAAAAAGACTTTCGTCCATGAAAGTCAGGAAAGAAGGAAAGACTAGAGATTAAAAGAACAACGGATACAAAGCCCGCACTACTCTCTCGGACACCTCAGGTAGCCTCCATGACTGAACGAAAACCAACAGAACAGAACCCACAAAAGCAACCAAGCTAAAAACCCCTTACTAGCTAAGCTAGAATCAAATTCAAACTTCAAAACACCAAGGGTCTGCCAACCCAAACTGAACCTCAAGAATCTCGACCAGACAACACTGACACAACACAGAAACCAGAGAAGCAAGGCGACCAACACACAGAACTCGAATCTTTGAAACCACTACCAAGTTTACCAGAAAAATCCATCACCCAAAATTCTAACTCATGAACCCGCTTATCTGCAAAACCCTTTATTCTAAACTGAATCCTTTTGCACCACAAACAGGAAGCTTCATGTAAGTCACACACTCAAACCACCCTCAAAGCCTCAACTGACACACCAAAGATCCATAGTCCCCGCATATACTTCATTATGAACGAAGCCATCCTTTTCACTCAAACTTCTTCCAAGACAATCTATAACCTACTATCATTTGACATCCAAAAAACTAACACAAAGTACATACTCAAAAACTGTAGTAGTTTTACCCCAATTGACCATCGACCAACGGACGAATACCTCTGCTAATATCAAACCTGATAACTGAACCCAACTGAATAACCCATCTGAACCTGATTGAAGCTTGCACATCCAAGTTAGGAAAGGCATGTATGAATACCATGTGTTGATGGAGAAACTTCCAAACTGTAGAACGAAACCAACATCGCTGAATCAGACCCAATCTGAATCAACTGAATACGAAGGCACCAGGCAAATCTTCCCAACATACCAAAACTAGAACCAAGATCTTGCAAGGAGTATGGTAAGCCTACCTCGATGTCTGAAATCACCAGCTAAGCTCCAAACTCTAAGAATACTCAACACCACTCAGATTTGAATTTGCCTTACAACTCTCACCTCAGGAAAAAGTCAACCATGCCAGGAATATAAAGTCAAAACACCCCAAAGGCAAAGGAAAAGGTGTCTGGGGTTCAAAGTTGCCATCTAGCCCTAGAAATCCTTGCATAGACCTTCAAATCATCCCTTTAGCTCAAATCAAACCCTCTATTGTATTAGCACACAAACCAACTATCTTGAAGAACATAATATACCAAACTTCTTGCCCATACTGGCCGAGTCTAACCAACAGTGGAACCTCATATAAAAGACAACCCTTGAAGACCCAACTATACAAGCATTTTAAACTCTTGGTAACAAAGACGATGAGCAATCTCAATGTAACACCCCAGAACATCCATGCCTAGACTCAGCTCAGAAAACCAGAAGGAAATAAAATTCCAAGTGTTAGCCATTTTTTGAGCCGTGGAATAGTCTAGAGCCATGGACTGGACTCGTGCAACTCAATCAGAGACTAGCCAAGTTGGGGTCTAGACCATGAGTCAGAACTATGAACTATAGAATAATCCATGAGTCATGGATTCCACTCGTGGAACTCAGGCATGAGACCCAACTATCCTTATAAAACCACAGCCTATTTCCATGAATCGTGGAATGATCCACAAGTTATGGAATGGTCTTTGGGACTCATACCTGAGGGTCACCAATCCCTCAGGAACCTCGACAGGGTTCTATGAACCATGGATGGTTCCACAGGTCATGAACCTAAGTCATGGAACTCAGACCCATAGCTAGACAAAAAGTCCCAGGAACCATGACAAGGTTCCACGAGCTGTGGAAATTTCCATGAGTCATGGAACCCATCCGTGGAACCTGAGTAGTGAATTTCAACAGTTTTCTTTTAAATTTTCCAGGGACATTCTAGACTTTTCCAACCTCTTTTAATGCCTAAGATATGATGTTTTAGTTATTCTAAGCCTAGTTTATTAGTCAAAAACCACCTAAATCATCTATCCTCCAAAAATCATCATACTTAGAAAGAAAAGAAACAAAAGAGGCGACAATTTTCTCTCAAGAATAAGCAGGAGGTCTTCTTCTAGCTCAACCCTAAACCCACAGTTTTCCTCCATAGTTTCTTCTTTAGGTATGTGGGATTTCACTAGTGGGTTCCTTTCACCCATTAGGTCCCTAGAATTCAGCCAAGCTCTTCAGTTCTTCATGAAATATTCAGACCTATAGTTCCTAAATCTTAGGGATTCCTTTCAATTCAAATGCTATGGTTTAAGTGTAATTAGATACATGTTTCTTAGGGAATTAACATAATCACATGTATAAAATTCAGTATAGGGAATTAACATAATCACATGTATAAAATTCAGTAACCTAGTTTGTATTGAAATTCAGTATTCATGATTTACACTTGCTAGACAGATAATTCAAACAGTCATACTTCAGAATAGAATGCTATCATGTTTTGGCAGATATGTACGTTGCATTCTCAGATAACTATCAGTATTGAGCTATCCAACATTTAAGCTTGTGTTTCATTGCTTAAGTATTCAGTTAGGAGTAGACTTAGCACCAAGAAGACGAAAGGATAAAGGCTTACCCACTAGTTTAGGCTGAGACCTTTAGTTGTAGTCCCTGAGTCCCAGAACTACGGCACCACCGTAGGTTCTAGAGGGGTCACCCGTCAGATTAGGCTTGACACCCTTATCCCTTATGGACATCAGTTAGTGGATATATGTCAGACTTATTCGTACCCTTGGCCAGGTATGAACACCCTCTCATCTAGGGTTACAAGTTGGCCTCACAGTTAGCTCAACTTGGGATATGTCAATTAATAGTATCTCCCATAATCAGACTCCTATTACATTGACCTTAAATTCAATTATTCAGTTCATCATGCTATTATATTTATCTGGTAATTGCATTTCATCTTACTTCCCAATTTATGCTTCAATATACATATTTCCATGTTTAGTTCTTGTGTTGCTCAGATTAGCACATATCCCGCATGCTTAGTATATTCGACGTGCTGACGCATACTTTTGTGCTACATCATTGTATAATGTAAGTTCAGGCGTTCAGTATCCAGACCGAGCTTAACTCTACTTCTAGATCGTACTCAGCAGCTTTAATGATGAGTCCTTATTGTTCAAGGATGACAATCATTCTCTATCTTCAGTCTTTACTTTTAGTTTCAGGACGATAGTCATTCTTTATCTTCAGTCTTTACTTTTAGTTTTAGCTTATTAGAGTTAGTTGGGGTTAGTTGGGGGTATGTCCCAACAACTCATATCAGTTAGAGGCTTTCAGACATAGACGAGTTTCAGCTATTGAGTTGTTAGTGTTGTTTTTCAGACATCATAATATTCGTATATATTTCTATGCAGACATGTTTCATGTCTCTTTCCCCACTTCAGTTATTAAACTATTTTTAGCTTCCACACAATATATAGTTTTTTTACTTGAAATAGTTTAGAAATGTCAAACCATGGGTTAGCTTGGGGTCACTCGTGACACAAAGCACCATGTTATGTCTAGGGCATAACCTCGGGGCATGACAAACTTGGTATTAGAGCATAAGGTTTAAGTATCCTAGGGTGTCTAAAAGTCGTGTCAAGTAGAGTCTTCTTCATTGTGAAGGGCGCCACACCTATGGGGGAGAAGCTATGCGAATGTCATTAGGAACAACTTACCTTTATTCTTTTCCATCTCGTGCTATGGAGTATGAACTCTATTTAATATCCTTCTAACTCATGCTCTTCGCATTTTAGAAAATTCCTCCTAGAAGAGCTAACGCCAGTAATCAGCCAGCACCTGTAGCTCCCGCAAACCCATTAAATGAATAAGTCACACATGCTGAATTCAGGGCTGTGTTCCAAGTGCTTTCTCAGGCCATGACGGCTATGTCAATTAGCAGGCTGTGGCAATGTAGGGCAAATCATAACCTACGTTGGCAATGTAGTTTTGGACTTGGGTAATCAAACCCTCATCGCTCGGTGCTAAGTACTACTCCCAAAACATACATATAGCTCTTAAATTGATGAAGGTATAATCGAATACCAAATCTCCTTTGAAAAGCATGAAGACACCTCGGGTACCATGCAATTCTCATATCATAAGTTCTTAAAGTAAAGCATAGCCATAGTTCAAATCATACTTTTCTTTCTAAATTTATACTTGAAGAACTAGGCATGCAATTTCATAAATTCATAAAGTCATGATATCTAATCATGTCGAATTTCACTTGAAAACATGAAATTCAATAGAATCATGCTAGAAATCAACTTTAATTCTTGGGCTTTTAAATCCAATAAAGGAATCACGATCAAATCATACATAAGCAATAAGAAACCATGAATTTAAGCATAGAAACTGATTTCATAAGTTTTTTCCAATTTAGATCAAAACCCTAATTTCACAAGTTCATAAATCAATTTGAGAATTGGGGATTTTGGGCACAAGGGTGAAAGGAACCCATTGTTGAATATCCACATACCTTGATTGAAGCTAACCCACTTGAAATTTAAAATAAGAGGAGACTTGATCTTGGAGATTGAGACATGGAGCTTGAAGGAGTTCTTTTCCCAATTAGTAGGGGAATGAGGTAATGAGAAAGGGACTTAGGCTAATAGGTTTAGAAATCATGATAAAAATGGTCAAAATAACCTCACTTAGGAGTTAAAAGGGTGGGTAATGACTAAAATACCCTTGGGACATAATTAGGAAAAAGCTAGAGAAAGTTGACCTTCAGGGACCACAGGTGGATTCCATGGGTCGTAGACCAAACCACGGCTCGTGGTTTCCATCCGTCCTTTCTGAAATTAACCAGGATGACTCGTCAACCGAACAACGGCTCGTAGACCTGAACCATAATTTCTAGGAAACATGAAATCCTCTGAATCAAGTTCCACGAGTTGATAGGATGGACCATAGTCAGAACCACGGTCCGTAGAACCAACTCGTGGTTCACAGACCAGAGACTTAACCAGCAGAGTGGAAGCACGGGTTCACTTCATGACTCATGGTTCAAAGCACGATCCGTGATTTAGACCCATAATTTCTGAAAAGTTCAAAATTCATAGATTTCTTAAGTTTAAAAGTTGGATAAAATTTCGGGGTGTTACAATATCTCTCCCTTGGGATCATTCATCCTCGAATGATGACTAAACAAGGGATATCTGAAAAGAAAACAGCCTAACCAATCAACAATACATAAAATATGAAGAACAAACATGATAACTGAGCTTGTAAATTAAAACATGACTGAATCAACTTCAAAAACATGAATACATGCTAGGATCATGAGGAAAACTGATGGAATAGAATCAGAGGAACACACTAAGGAGGAAACTATTATCTCAAGCTGAAACAGAATTGGAAGGAAAGAGATGAGGGTACTTGGCTTTCATGGTTGATTCTTCCTCCAAAGTGGCTCCCTCAACTAGCTAATTTCTCCAAAGGCTTTTACCAAAACGACTTCTTTGTTTCTCAACCTCCAAATCTGACGATCAAGGATCTCTACGAGAACTTCCTCATAGGTGAGACTATCCTTCACACCCACATCCTCCAAAGAAATAATTAAGGTGGGATCACCAACACACTTCCTTAATAAGGAAACCTGGAAAATTGGATGAACTACTCCTAACTCTGCTGGCAATTCCAACTCATAAGCAATGCTACCACTCTCCTCAGAATCCGGTAAGGACCTACAAAATGGGGACTAACCTTCATTTTCTTTCCAAATCTCATCACACCCTTCGTGGGTGACACCTTCAGAAAAACCCAATCATCAACCTCAAATTCCAATTCTCTTCTCCTCACATCTGCATATGATTTTTATCTACTCTGAGCGTTCCTCAACCTCACCCTAATAAGATGAACCTTCTCCATAGTCTCATGCACCGAATCTGGGCCAATTAAGGCAGCCTCACCTACCTCAAACCAACCAATAGAAGATGTACACCTCCTACCATAAAGCGCCTCATAAGAGGCCATCTGGATGCTAGAGTGAAAGTTGTTGTTGTAAGAAAACTTGATAAGGGGTAAGTGATCATCTGAATTACCTTTGAAATCAATCACACAAGATCTCAACATATCCTCCAAAGTCTGAATAGTACTCTCTGCCTGGCCAACCGTCTGGGTGTGAAAAGTTATGCTAAGCTTCACCTGAGTACCAAGACCTCTCTGAAATGATCTCCAAAACTGGGATGTAAACCGAGTGCCCCTATCTAAAATGATGGAAAATGGGACACCACACAATCGGACTATCTCCCGGTTGTAGAGTCTAGCATAATCATCTGCTGAATCAGTAGTCTTAACAGCCAAGAAGTGGGATGACTTTGTCATCCGGTCGATAATCACCCAAATTGAATCGTGTTGCCTTCGAGTACGAGACAACCCAGTAATGAAGTCCATATTGATTTCTTCCCACTTCTAAGTAGGAAGGTCAATATATTGAATCATGCTACCCGGTCGCTGATGCTCTACCTTCACTTGTTGATAGTTGGGACACCTATCCACAAAACTGGCTATGTCCCTCTTCATACCATTCCACCAATAAACTTTCTATAGATCACGGTATATCTTTATGGCACCGGGGTGAATGGAATATCTAGAATTGTGAGCCTCAGCCAAAATATGCTTTCTCAACCCATCTACATATGGCATACACAATCGACCCTGATAGAGAAGCACACCATCTCCCCCTTGGGAGAAAACCTCAACCCTTTGATGATGGACTGCACCCTTAAGCTGAAGAAAAATAGGTTCACTGTCTTGCTTTTCCTTCACTTCAGCTACCAAGGATGATTCAGAACCATTCTGAAAAATAACACCACCTTCCGTCGCGTCCATAAGGTGAACTCCAAATCAAGCTAGCCTATGAATCTCCTTAACCAATTCCTTCTTCACTTCTTAGATTGAAGACACACTACCGATCACAATCTACTAAGTGCATCCGCCACAACATTGGCCTTACCCGGATGGTAAAGCACACTCATGTAATAATCCTTAAGAAGCTCAAGCCATCTTCTTTATCGCAGATTTAATTCCTTTTGAGTGAACACATACTGAAGACTCTTATGATCAGTTAAAATATCCACATGCACACCATACAAGTAATGTGTCCAAATCTTCAAAGCAAAGACAATGGGTGCTAACTCAAGATAATGCGTAGGATAGTTTTTTCTCATGAGTCTTAAGCTGTCTTGAAGCATAAGCAATAACTTTACCACGCTGCATCAAGACTCAACCCAAACCAATTCTAGAAGCATCACAATACAAAACAAAGTCATCTAGGCCCTCGGGTAGAGCCAACACTGGAGCGGTGGTTAACCTAGTCTTTAATTCCTGAAAGTTTTTCTCAGAAAGGTCTGACCATTGAAATTTTACCTTTTTTGAGTCAATCGAGTCTAAGGGGCAGCGATGGAAGAAAATGCTTTCACAAATCTCCTATAATAACCAGCCAAACCCAAAAAGCTTCTAATATGAGACGGGGAAGTGCGTCTAGTCCAGTTCTTTACTGCTTTAATCTTTTGAGAATCAACTCGAATACCATCCCTAGTCACAATGTGACCCAGAAAAGCAACAGACTGCATCCAAAACTCACACTTACTACACTTCGCAAATAACTACCGGTCCTTGAGAGTTTGCAACATAACTCTCAAATGGTCCGCATGTTCCTCCTCACTCTTAGAATAGATAAGGATATCAACAATAAACACAATCACAAACATATCCAAATACTACTTGAACACACGGTTCATCAAATCCATAAAAGCTGCAGTAGCATTAGTTAGACCAAGACATCACAACAAATTCATAATGACCATACCAAGTCCTAAAGGCTGTCTTCGTAATATCACACTCTCTAACACAAAACTGGTGATAACCGGATCTAAGGTCAATTTTGGAGAAGAAACTAGCAACCTGAAGCTGATCGAACAAGTCATCAATCCTAGGAATGGGATACTTATTCTTAATTGTGACCTTGTTCAATTGATGGTAGTCAATAATCATCCTAAGGGAACAGTCCTTTTTTCGCACAAACAAAACCGAGGCACCCCATGGAGAAATGCTAGGCCTGATGAAACCCTTATAAGGAAGATCCTTAAACTGGTCCTTTAACTCTTTAAGTTTCGCAGGAGCCATCCTATAGGGAGGAATAGAGATAGGATTCGTAACTGGAAGAAGATCTATCCCGAAGTTGATTTCCCGCTCGGGAGGGACTCCGGGAAAATCTTCGAGAAACACTTCTAGGAACTCATTCATAACAGGAACAAACTGAAGGGATGGGGTTTCAGACTCCATGTCCACAACCTACACTATATGGTAAACATACCCCTTTGAAATCATTTACCTAGCCTTAAGATAAGATATGAAGCAACTTTTCGAGGATGGGGGACTACCTTGACATTCTAAGATGGGTTCATTTGGAAACTTGAAACTGACAACTCTAGTAGGACAATCAACCAAAGCATAACAAGCATGCAACCAATCCATACCAAGAATAACATCAAAATTAGTTATCTCCAACTCTACTAAATCCACTGAAGTGACTCTATGAAGGACTGAGATAGGGTAATTTTGGTATATTCTTTTTGCTATGACTGACAAACCAACAGGAGTAGAAACTCAAAAGGATTCTAAAAGTAATTCAGGACAAATTTCAAATTTGCATGCTATATAAGGGCTCACAAAAGATAAGAAGGCACAGGGGTCCAACAAAGCATACACATAAAAAGAGAAGACATTCAACAAACCAGTAACAACATCTGGGGAACCCTCCTGGTCCTGACGAGAGGACATGGCATAAAGGCAGTTCTGGCGCTGACCACCAAAACTAGAAGCTGTGCCCTGCTGGGCTGGTCGACCTCCTGAAGCTGCTGGGGCAGACTGAGTCCTACTACTACCCTGCCCCTTCTTAACTGAAGGGCAATATCTAATCCAATGTCCTGCCTGACCACACTTGAAGCAACTACCTGAACCGGCTAGACACTCACCGGGATGTCTCTTTCCATACTTGGTGCAAGAAGGGTAATGAGCACCCTTTGCAACACTCCCCTATGAATAGGAACCAATTCGTCTACCAGTCTGATCATGATAAGGCCTGGAGGCATGAGAAGGAGTACTGGCTGAGCAATGCACGGGTCCTAATGACTCTTTCTGGAACGAGGATCAATGTCCTCCACCGAACTTCTGATGACCAAAACCTGAACCCTCTAATCTTGCCCTCTTCTTTTCCCTAGCCATCTCCTTAAGCTTATCCCCCTCGATCTGGTTAGCATGAATCATAAGTTTGGAAATGTTCATATCACTCAACAACATAGCATACCTACACTCCTTCTTCACTATATCTGAAACCCCATAGATAAACTAGCTCATCTGATCTGGTGGGTTAGCCACAATAGATGGGGCATACCTAGATAACTCAGTGAACTTCAAACTGTACTCTTGGACTGACATCGACCCCTGTCTCAAGTTCACAAACTATTTAGCTTTTGCTTGCCTCAATTCTCGGGGAAAGAACCGATCGAGGAAGGCCCTCCCGAAACCCTTCCAAGTCATAGGGAGGTGTCCCTTGCTCTAGCTTCCTTCCATTGTGTGAACCAGATATGGGCTATATCCTTGAGTTGATAGGACGCGAGCTCCACACAATCAATATCCTCCACTTGTATAACATCAAAGAGTTTCTTTACTTCATCAATAAAGCTAAGTGGGTCCTCACTTACCTTCGAACCCCAAAATTCAGGTGGGTTCTTTCGAACAAAGTCAAAAACCCGGGCGGCTACCCCATCTTTAGGGTGGACGGGAATATAAGCCAGTTGGTTGGCCTAAGCGGCCATGGTCTGGGCTAGCAAATGGATGGCATTCTTGAATTCCTTATTCGTGACCTCGAGGGCCAGAACTGGAGCAGCAGCATTTCAAGTGGCTCGATGAGGCATAGCACGTTAAGGCATAATCTGAAACGTACAAGAAAGGGATTAGAGGGACATTAGAGTTAAACTCTTTTGCACAATATGATCATGAAGGAAGTGAATTTTTTCTAAAATATCTCATAGCCTCTCCCTCATAGGTATGGCACGCTTCACACACATGAATGAGATTCTACTCGATGCGGCTTCAGACATCCTAGGACCCTTGAACCTGTGGCTCTGATACCATGTTTGTCACATCCTTAGGCTACCTCCTAGACGTAACACAGGATCAAGAACACAAGGGCTCAAGATTAACCCTTGGTCATAGCATACTCAAAGATCAATACAAGAAAATAGCAGAAGCAAACTAGTTTAGGATAGGCAACCATAACTTAAATAAGAACAAGTCTAAGAAGTATCAACTCCATACAACAACATATAAGTCTAGCTATGTCTGAAGCCTCTAAACTATCATGAGAGCTGATGGGACAAGACCCCAACTAGCTAGAGAAATTTGAAGAAAACAACATAAGAGGAATAGGTCTAATACTGGACCTCGGGTAATGAGGTCTCACCACTGAAAGCTGGGACTCTAGCAATATCTAGCCACGAGTGTGAGAAAATGAGTCTGAATCTCCATCATCAAAGGATACAGTGCAAGCTATGCGTCAGTACTATAGGGTATATGAGATATGCATGAATATACTGAAAACGTACTTCAATCATAAATAAAAACTTAGTTCATGCATAAAAAAGTTATCAAAGGTAAATATCATAGTTTGATCAGTAAACATGAGACATGAGTTAAGACTTTAATATATGCCAAAAGCTTAAATGAGTCAAAACATTCATATGGGAGTTTCTTATAACCGACACTAGACCATGCGAGCTACATGGAATCTAACTATGTAACCCTAGTTAGCAAAGCTCGCTTGAACCCTACCAAGGAATGAGTCACCATACCCAACTATATAACCCTAGTTGGCAAAGCTGTCCTAATGCCCGCTCAAGAACAGGACACCATTATCAAGATGTGGATCCACTCTCATAAACCCATAGGGAAAATCATAATCTATTCTGGCAATGTAGTTCTGGAATTAGGTAATCGAACCCTCATCGCTTGGTGCTAAGTACTACTCCCAAAACATGCATATAGCTCAAACATTCATGAAGGTATAATCGAATACCAAATCTCCTTTGAAAAGCATGAAGACACCTCGGGTACCATACGATTCTCATATCATAAGTTTTTAAAGTAAAGCATAGCCATAATTCAAATTATACTTTTCTTTCTAAATTCATACTTAAAGAATTAGGCATGCAATTTCATAAATTCATAAAGTCGTGATATCTAATCATGTCCAATTTCACTTGAAAATATGCAATTCAATGGAATCATGCTAGAAATCAACTTTAATGCTTGGGCTCTTAAATTCAATAAAAGAATCATGAACAAATCATACATAAGCAATAAGAAACCATGAATTTAAGCATAGAAGTTGATTTCATAAGTTTTCCCCAATTTAGATCAAAACCCTAATTTTGCAAGTTCATAAATCAATTTGAAAATTGGGGGTTTTGGGCACAAGGGTGAAAGAAACCCATTACTGAAAACCCACATACCTTGATTGAATCTAACCCACTTGAAATTGAAAAGAAAAGGAGACTTGAACTTGGAGCTTGAGACTTGGAGCTTGAAGGAGTTCTTTTCCTAATTGGTAGGGGAATGAGGTAATGAGAAAGGGACATAGGCTAATAGGCTTAGAGATCATGATAAAAATGGCCAAAATAACCTCTCTTAGGAGTTAAAAGGGTAGGTAATGACTAAAATACCCCTGGGACATAATTAGGAAAAACCTTGAAAAAGTTGACCTTCATGGACCACGGATGGATTCCATAGGCCGTAGACCAAACCATGGCTCGTGGTTTCCATCCGTCCTTTATGGCCAAAGGAACAAGCCACAGAAGGTAAACCACGAGTCAACAGGATGACTCGTCAACTGAACGATGGCCTGTATACCTAAATCGTAATTTCAAGGAAACATGAAATCCGCTGAATCAAGTTCCACGAGTTAACAGGATGGACCGTAGTCAGAACCAAAGTCCGTAGAACCAACTCGTGGTTCAGAGACCAGAGATTGAACCAGCAGACTTGAACCACGAGTTTACTTCATGACTCATAGTTCAAACCATAACCGTTATTTTGACCCATAATTTTTGAAAAGTTAAAAATTCACAGATTTCTTAAGTTAAAAAGATGGATCAAATTTCGGGGTGTTACAATAAGATCCTCCAGTACGTGTTCACCCAGAAAGAGTTTAATCTTCGTCAGAGTAGATGGCTTGAGTTCCTCAAAGACTATGATATAAATAGTCTCTACCATCCGAGTAAGGCCAATGTAGTGGCTTATTCCCTTAGTAGACTGTCTATGGGTAGTGTATCACATTTTGAAGAAGAGAAGAAAGAATTATCTAGAGATGTTCATATGCTTGCTCGTTTAGGAGTTTACCTTATGGACACGACATATGGTGGTGTGATAGTCCAAAATGGGTCAGAATCTTCATTGGTAGCAGAGGTTAAAGACAAACAGGAGAGTGATCCCATTTTACTTTAGTTGAAAGGTGTAATTAATCAGTAGAGGGTTGAGGTTTTCTCCCAAGGGGGAGATGGTGTGCTTCGCTACCAGGGCCGTTTAGTTGAGGTAGAAAATCCTTACAGAAGCCTATAGTTCTAGATATTCTATTCATCTGGGTGCCACTAAGATGTACCATGATCTATGAGAAGTCTATTGGTAGAACAACATAAAGAGGGACATTACAAAGTTTGTGGCTAAGTGCCCTAACTGTCAGCTGGTTAAAGTAGAACATCTGAAACCAGGAGGTGTGACTCAAGAGATTAACATTCCTACTTGGAAGTAGGAAGTGATAAACATGGATTTCATTAGGGGTTTACCTCGTACTCGTAGATAGCACAACTCTATTTGGGTGATAGTGGATAGAGTTACTAAGTCAGCTCACTTCTTGGCTGTCAAGACTACAGATTTTGCGGAGGACTATGCCAGGCTCTACATCAACAAGATATTCAGGTTGCATGGGGTTCCCTTGTCTATCATCTCAGATATGGGTCCTCAATTTACATCTCATTTTTGGAGATCATTTCAGAAGGGTCTTGGTACTCAGGTGAACCTCAGTACAACATTTCATCCTCAGATGAATGGTCAGGCAGAGCATATTATTCAGACCTTAGAGGACATGTTGAGAGCTTGCATGATCGATTTCAAGGGTAGTTAGGATGATCACCTACCTCTCATAGAGTTATCCTATAATAACAGTTGCCACTCTAGTATTCAGATGGCCCCATATAAGGCACTCTATGGGCGTAGATGCAGATCACCGATTGGTTGGTTCAAAGTAGGTGAAGCAACCCTGATTTAACCAGATTCGGTTTATGAGGCTATGGAGAAAGTTCAGCTCATCAGGGAAAGGTTAAAGACAACTTAGAGTTTATCAGAAGTCCTATGCTGATGTATGAATGAGGGATTTAGAATTTTAGATCGATGATTGGGTCTTCCTTAAAGTTTCACCCATGAAGGGGGTAATGAGATTTGGCAAGAAAGGGAAGCTCAGTCCCAGGTATGTAGGTCCTTACAGAATATTGAACAGGGTTGGTGATGTTGCCTATGAGTTAGAGTTGCCAGCAGAACTAGTAGCGGTTCATCTAATCTTTCACTTTTCCTTGTTGAAGAAGTGGGGGGGGGGGGATCCGACATCAATAGTACCTTTAGAGAGTATGCTTGGGAAGAATAGCCTCACCTTTGAGGAGGTTCCAGTTGAGATTCTTCACCGTCAGGTGTGTAGGTTGAGGAATAAGGAAGTCTCTTCAGTGAAAGTATTGTGGAGAAATCAGTCCGTAGAGAGAGCTACTCAGGAAGCAGAAGCAGCTATGATGGCCAAGTACCCTCACCTCTTCCTCTACGATTCAGTTTCAGCTTGAGATAATAGTTCCTCTCCAGTTTCTCAGTTTACTCTCTTTTACTTCAGTCTCAGTATCATGTCCCCTCAGCTATTCTTTCATTTTAGCATATTTGCATACTCATGGGACTCAGTTCAGTTAGTTGTCAATTTCTAGTACTCGTTTGGTAGGGATTACAACTCTTTTCCTCCAAACTCAGCTTGTTTAGTCTTCATTCGAGGACGAATGATCCCTAGGGGGTGATACTGTAACACCCCAGAACTTCTAAGCCTAGACTCAGCTCAGAAAACTATAAAGAAATAAAATTCCAAGTGTCAGCCATTCCACAAGTCAGATCCATGAGCCATGGAACAATCCATGAGCCATGGACTGGACTCGTGGAACTTCGTCAGAGACCAGCCAAGTTGGGGTCAAGACCATGAGTTGGAACTACGAACTGTGGAATGATCCACGAGTTATGGATTCCACTCATGGAACTCAGACCTGAGACCAAACTGTCCCCATGAAACCACGACCTATTCCCACAAACCATGGAATGATCCACGAGTCATGGAATGGTCTCGTGGGACTCAGACCTGAAGGTTACCTATCCCTCATAAACCACGATAGGGTTCCACAAATCGTGGATGGTTCCATGGGTTGTGAACCTAAGTCATGGAACTTAGACCTGCAGCTAGACAAAAAAGGCCCAGGAACCACGACAAGGTTCCACAAGCCGTGGAAGTTTCCACGAGTCATGGAACCTATCCGTGGAACCTGAGTCACAAATTTTAGTAGTTTTCTTTTAAATTTTCTAGGGGCATTCTAGACTTTTCCTACCTCTTTTAATGCCTAAGATATGACGTTTTGGTCATTATAAGCCTAGTTTATTAGTCAAAAACCACCTAAATCATCTATCCTCCAAAAATCATCAGACTTAGAAAGAAAAGAAACAAAAGAGGCGATAATTTTCTCTCAAGAACAAGCAGGAGGTCTTCTTCAAGCTCAGTCCTAAACCCACGGTTTTCCTTCATATTTTCTTCTCCAGGTATGTGTGATTTCACTAGTGGGTTCCTTTCACCCATTAGGTCCTTAGAATTTAGTCAAGCTCTTCAGTTCTTCATGAAATATTCAGACCTGCGGTTCTTGAATCTTAGGGATTCCTTTCAATTCAGATGATATGGTTTAAGTGTAATTAGATCTCTTGGGGAATTTGCATAATCACATGTATAAAATTCAATAACCTTAGTTTGTATTGAAATTCAGTATTCATGATTTACACTTGCTAGGCAGATAATTCAGACAGTCATACTTCAGAATAGAATGCTATCATATTTTAGTATATATATGTACGTTGCATTCTCAGATAACTATCACTATTGAGCTATCTATCATTTCAGCTTGTGTTTCATTGCTTAATTATTTAGTGAGGAGTAGACTTAGCACCGAGCGGATGAAGGGATGAAGGCTCACCCGCCAGTTTAGGCTAAGACCTTTAGTAGCAGTCCTTGAGTCCTAGAACTACGATGCCACTGTAGGTTCTAGAGGGGTCACCCGTCAGATTAGGCTTGATACCCTTGTCCCTTGTGGACATCAGTTAGTTGATCCACGTCAGAGTTGTTCGTACCATTGGCAAGGTATGAACACCCTCCCATCTAGGGTTACAAGTTGGCCCTATAGTTAGCTAAGTTTGGGGTATGTCGGTTAATAGTATCTCCCACTGTCAAACTCATATTGCATTGACCTTAAATTCAGTTATTCAGTTCAGCATGCTATATATTCATGATACTTATCTGGTCATAGCATTTCAGCTTACTTCTCAGTTTATGCTTCAGTATACATATTTCCATATTTAGTCCTTGTGTTGTTCAGCTTAGCACATATCCCGCATGCTTAGTATATTAGAAGTACTGACGCATATTTTTGTGCTATATCATTGTATGATGTAGGTTCAGGCATTCAGCATCCAGACTGTGCTTAGCTCGACTTCCAACCCATACTAAACAACTTTAGTGGTGAGTCCTCATAGTTCAGGGATGACAGTCATGCTTTATCTTCAGTCTTTACTTTTTGTTTCAGCTTATTAGAGTTAGCTGGGGGCATGACCCAGCAACTCATATCAGTTAGAGGCTTTCAGACATAGACTAGTTTCAGCTATTGAGTTATCACTATTGTTTTTGAGACATCATGATATTCTTATATATTTCTATACACAAATATTTTGGGCACTTTCCCCACTTTAGTTATTAAACTATTTTTAGCTTCCGCATAGTATATGTTTTTTTACTTGAAATAGTTTAGAAATGCCAGACCATGGGTTAGCTTGGGGTCACTCGTGACACTAAGCACTGTGTTAAGTCTAGGGGGTAACCTCGGGGCGTGGCACTCAAAGTACCATTAGAACTTAAAATAGCCTCGTTAGGCTAAACCCGCACAACCTGATAACATATAGCATACACCAATGCTGAATCTCAAACTTACACTGTTAAGTCTGTCCAACCATGGTAGAAGGCACCTCGTACTATCTAGGACACCGCTGATATTTGGAATGTCCATCCTAACTCAAAGGTTAGCCAATGACTAGGTGTCCAAGGCCAACTGTCACCCCATAATGGAAAATAGGTATGCTAAGTTATCCAAACTCAATGCCTTCCAACCCAAGAAGCTCCAACCAAAAGAACCAACAAAGAACCATCTGGAGTAGTTTGCTAGCCCAGATTCTGAAACCTAACTTTAAAATTTCCATCCAAAGCCTTTGTCGAACCCGTATGCTGCCAATGAACCCTTAGGAACCGAAGCCCACTAGGCTTTCAATAACAAGTCATCCAATCCGTCTATGCTACTGAACCCCAAGCCGCTCGAAGGAAAAGCCACTACAATTTGTAAACAACCAAATCAAATCACCAACATACAACCCAAGGCGTTTCTCCATCGTCACCTCAGTCAACTACTAAAACACATAAGCACGTACAAGGAGTCAGCTCCCTCCTTTTCCAACTCAATGAACCCTTAACATATACCGAACCCTACAAAATCCTTCTCAAATCAAATCTGGAGCCATTTCCTTAGCTCCCATACTTACATTGTCAAAACTCAACAAGGCAGATGGGTTGGATGCCCGACTCACCCAATATGCAATGAATACAACTCAACCATGAGGCTACGGTCAACACTTAGTCGAAAATGCTAAAGCCAAACTCAATCACAATACTGATTTAATAGCTCAACCAGAGGGCTACGATCAAAACTCATTCCTACTAGAACTGGGGAAAATGATAAGACAACCCAATCAGATAAGAAACTGAGGGAGACTTTGGATACAACCCACATACCTGCCAACCTCCTAAACCAACAAAATAAAGAGGGTCAATTCTAAGCATCCAAAAAACAAAACCAATCTATGCACGCTAGCATAACCGATACCTCTTAACTTAAGACAAAGCTCAAAACTCTGGCACAACCATCGGTAACACCAAACCAACACTAACTTCTAGCAAACACTAGGAAATATCCTAGGCAACAACCATCTAGGACCTCTCAAGAGGGAAGACTCAACACAAGTCTAGAGTCATAATGGAACTGGAAGCAAAACCAACCAGAAAAGAGACTAACAAGAACTACCCATGAGCTACAACTTTGGGAAAACACCTCATAAGGATCACTCACCCCATCCACTACTAAGGAATTATATACCAAGAAAACAATGCATATATACTACAATTCAAGTAGCCAATCAACTAAACAAGCAGTAGGTAAGCATATAAGCAAATAAATGATAGAAGGGATAGAATTGCAATGCGAGCAGGACTATCATAAGCCGAAGGTAGAAAAAGCCTAACCTGGAGCAATGACATTAGGAACATCTACCAAGGTCCCACCAAGAGGGGCATCAGACTAACGGGGCCTAACTCTAGACTGAGTAGTCGAAGTTGAAGGCTCAACCATCCCTCACTGGGGACAATCTCTAGAAAAGTGAAAAAGCACTTCACAATCCTAACAACCATGCTGGCTGGGATACGCAATCGTGGGGCACTTCTTAATATAGTTACCAAGCTCACCACACTGGTGACAACTCTTACCAGAACCACTAGCCCAAAACCCACCTCGAACCACCTGCAGACCACTCTTACTACCATGTACTCCACCTCTAGCCGGTGGTACTGAAACCCTAGGGGATAACACCTGCTGACTGGAAGGTGTAATGGTGGGACAATCCCTAGCAAAGTACCCATGCACACCACACTAAAATCAAATCCTAATGGATATATACGGGCTAAAATATCTCACTAAACCTGATCGGCCACCATGACCTACACAACCTGAAAGCGAACCTCAGAGAATCTGACCTGTACCATGTCCACTAAGCTCAACATGTCCTGTACCACCATCCTCTTGAACCTGTGGAGCAACCAAAACTTATCTGGTAGATAAGAAGCAGTAGAACCTATATCTGGTGAAGAATCCCCTACCTCAAGTCTGAGAACCTCGAGAACTGTCCTGGCAATGATGTTTCTTAGCACTACCTCCATAAGTCTCACGACATAAACCCTCGATAGCCCAAGCATGATCCATTATTTATAAGAAGGTCATCCTGATTTTATCCAAATGCTCGGTCGCCAGAGGAGCAGTGAAATCAAACCTCCAACAAAGCTCGAAACTCTATCAAACTCTAAAGGCACACTGCTTGAAGTACGCCTAACCATCTCTTGAAATCTTACCTCATTGTCCAACACTGACATATAACCCTGCTGGAGAATTGGAAGCTCAACCCTAGTTGAAGCACTGCTCGTAGAACTGGGTACTAAAATACCCATCGGAGGACTCAGAGTCCTAGCCATGGTGTCTTGAAGAACTAGAGTAGCTATGAACCCAAACGGAGGTTTGGCTGACCCTACACCCCCTATTTGGTATGGTAAACTCACTCTGAAGTCCTGGCACCAACGAAAGCATTAAAGCAACAGGCACAAAAGCCTGACATCACCCACTATCAAACTCGTCTTAGGCATCTGAGAAGGAATGAAATAGCCAAAGTTTAGAAGTCAATAGAGACAGGAATGCATGATAAGGAGCCAAGAAGATGAAAATTTTCCTAGCAATGCCTTGTAGCCTCCCGAAGATAGGATACGAGTATTATCGTACCAATCCATGATACTCTACTTAGACACTTGCTTCTATACCACGACACCGGTGAATGTAAAGCTCTGATACCAAGTTGTAATGACACAATTTCTCAGGTCATGATGGCACCTACAACCCCTAGTAGGCGAATCAATTCTCGCAGCTCAGAATAGTTAGTAATGGGCTACTACCTAACTTATACGCATAATAAGCAGAAATAAGTGGAAGCAGAATATAAATATAAGGACAAAAGCAGAAGCAACAACCTGAATATATTCATAATGAAACTACACTAACCCCAAGACTTAGTATTGATAGTACAAAAGCTTCTAATAGAATAAAAGTGCTAGAAGTAACAAAAGATAAGTACATCTATATTCGAATATACAAAGAGTAAAAGTACAAAAGATTAGATGTGGTCAAGCCTCAGTCGTCAGGCGCTCACCCTAGTCTCGAAGATTCAAAAGTTGCACGAGTCTCCAATGCGATCAATGGTGAATGATCAACTAATATATCCACTAGAAAGATGTGGAAGTGTAGTATGAGCACCTACAGCTAAGGAACGGGTACCCAGTAGGCATTATCGGTCCACTGAGCGCATATAAGATATAAAAATAGTAATTAGGAGATAGCGACAAAGAAGTCACCGAAGCAATAGAGAAAGCACAAGGAACTAGCATAGAGAATAGACAACCAAGAGTTATAAGCTTACAATTCTAGCATAAAAGATATACATAACACAGAAACATAAGTGTAAGAAAGAGGGACGCACCTGGGATCCTTAGAATAATAGTATAAATAAAGAGAGAGAGAATCAGGAACATGGTGGTATACTGGTAACATTAGGTAAGAAGGAAAAGAAGGAAATCAATCTTACATAATCAACTAGAAGCCATAAAAGTAACGAAAACATACTAAAAACACCAACTCTCAAGACAAGCATGAACCGAGATCCATCTCAAAATTTACAACCTAGAATAGAATAACTAAACCAACAGAACCATGAGTTCTACTCAAAATCAAGATAAGCAACTCTCAAGACAAGCATGAACCGAGATCCATCTCAAAATTTACAACCTAGAATAGAATAACTAAACCAACAGAACCATGAGTTCTACTCAAAATCAAGATAAGGAACAACGCTCAATAAATCACAAACACTCAGGAGGAAACACGATAGAGCCTCAAAGATATAGGACTCACTAGCCCCTCAATACTCAAGCCCAAAACTCAAAGCCTCAAGAGGCTAAAACTTACCAATTCACAAAACCAAGGACCATAATTAGCTCTATGAAATCACAGGAGTAATATAATCTACCAACAGTCCCAACGGCTGCCTATACAACTGAGGAATGCAATAAAGTGAAACCAAACCCTCCGGCCACCCATACAACTGGAGAATACACTAAACACATAACAAATAAGGGTGGAATCCAAGTGAAATATGCATGATGATGTGATATGATGAATCTGTAACCAAGTATGATCACAGTGTTGTATGTTACCCCCTCTGGTGCCCCAAAGGTCTAATAAAGGTGGTATCCAAAGAAGGACATCTCCTGAGTACCTCTCCTACATCGTATATCCCCTTTCTCTGGTCACTGTCAGCCGGTAGCACTTGCACCGGAATGGTAGGGTATATGGAGGTCTATTCGTAGAGCATATACTAACATAAAACTCAATATATCTCAACAATTGGAATCTCGTATTATGTCCTCGAATTTGATATGAGTCTAAATTAGTAGTAGTAATCTCAATAACCCCATCAAGGGAGCCTGGAGCGTATCCGGGTCTAAAGCAGTAGTCATGTCTCAATAACCCTCATCAAGGGTGCCCGAAGTATATCCGGGTCTAAAACAGAAATAAAGTATCAAAATCCCTAAACAGGGTGACCTCTACCTAAGAGAGATATTGATTTCACTATTGAGTTAGAGCTGAGCAACAAGCCCATTTCTATTTCTCCTTACTGTATGGCTCTTGCTGAGTTGAGGTGATTTACCGGGTTGACATTCATCTTGATTTTGGCCAAGAAACTTTGAGCGGGAGACAATGGGAGAACCCATAAGTTCCCGATGCCCTACCTGAAGCCCGAATTTTTTGCGAGGAGCTCTGTTCGAGAGGAAGCACTGGCTCTTATCGAAATTGACCTTTTGTCCCATGACAATGAGGTTATTTTTGCATGGGCTTGAGCTTAAGGAGAAGCTACATGATTTGCTAGCTAAAGGGTTCATTAGACCAAGTGTGTTGCCTTGTGGTGCTCCTATTTTGTTTGTTAAGAAGATATATGGGTCGATGTGGATGTGTATTGATTATTGGCAGTTGAATAAGGTGACAGTGAAGAATAGGTATCTGATGTCGAGGATTGTTGACTTGTTTGATCAGCTTCAGGGTTCAGCCGTGTATTCGATGATTGATTTGAGGTCCAACTACCACCAGTTGATGATTAAGGTGGAGGACATCCCTAAGACAACATTCAGGACACATTATGGCCATTATGAGTTCCTGGTGATGTCTTTTGGGTTGACTAATGCCCCTGCAGCTTTTATGGACTTGATGCATAGGGTTCTTAGCCCGTACTTGGATATATTCATGATAGTCTTCATTGATGACATTCTGATATACTCGAGGAGTAGGGACGAGCATGAACAACACTTGAGGACTGTACTTCAGACTTTGAGATATCATCGGCTTTATGCCAAGTTCTCAAACTGCAAGTTTTGGCTTGAGTCAGTTGAATTCCTAGGGCACGTGGTGTCTAAGGATGGTATTAGAGTTGACCTGCGTAAGATTTCAATGGTTCATGATTGGCTTAGACCTACTACTACTACTGAGGTTCGCAGCTCTGTTGGGTTAGCAGGTCACTACAGGCGGTTCAAGCAGGGATTTTCTTCCATAGAAGCACCCTTGACTGTGCTAACTAGGAAGGATGTCGCATTTGAGTAGTCGAATAAGTGTGAGGATAGCTTTCAGAGGCTTAAGGCCTTATTGACTTCAGCTCCAATTTTGACTTGGCAGGTTGAAGGTCAGAGTTTTGCTATGTATTGTGATGCTTCCGAGGTTGGTCTTGGTTATGTATTAATGTAGTAGGGTCGACTGATAGCATATGCAATGAGGCAGCTAAGGGTTCACAAGCGTAACTACCCCACTCATCACTTAGAGTTGGCGGCGGTAGTCTTCGCGCTCAAGATCTTAAGGCACTTATAATATGGATTTCATTATGAGATATTCACCGATCATCATAGTCTTTAGTATATTATGAGTCAGTAAGAGCTGAACTCGAGGTAGAGGAGATGGATTGAGCTACTAAAGGACTATGATTTCACAATTCTTTATCATCCGGGCAAGGCAAATGTGGTAGCGGATGCCTTGAGTCAAAAGATGATGGTATGGGCAGCCTAACTTCAATTTTAGTTTCTGAGCGACCGTTGGCTTTGGACATTCAGTCTTTGGCTAACCATTTGGTTAGGCTTGACTTGTCGGATCCTAGCAGAGTTCTTTCCAGTATTGAGGTTCATTCTACACTAGTTGATCAGATTCTGAGCCGACAGTTTAAGGATCAGAGTTTGTGTGACCTTAGTGATCAGGTAGTTTGGGGTGAGGCTAGTCGGGCTACTTTGTGTTCTGATGGTATTCTGAGGTTCGACAATTGTCTTTGTGTTCCAAGGGTTAGAGATTTGATTCAGTTGATACTTCATGAGGCCCAATGTTTTAGATACTCCATTTATCTTGGCGCAGTGAATATGTATAGAGATTTGAGACAGCTTTACTGGTTGAGTGGTACGAAGTGAGATGAAGTGAAGTTTGTATCTCGGTGCTTGAACTGTCATCAAGTTAAGTTTGAGCACATAAGACTTGGTGGTTTAATGCAGCGACTTCTCATTCCTAAGTAGAAGTGGGAATGCATTACTATGGACTTGATCATTATTGGTTTTCCTCGTACCTCTCAGGTGTTTGATTCCATTTGGGTGATTGTTGATAGGCTGACTAAGTCAGTGCACTTCCTATCGGTTCAGACTTCTTATGGTGCAGAGAGGTTAGATCAGATTTACCTTTGTGAGATTATTCAATTGCATGGAGTCCCAGCTTCTATCATTTCAGACCGTGACACTCAGTTCACATCTCAATTCTAGAGGGATATTCCGAGATATTTGGGTACATAGGTTAAGCTTAGTACTGCTTTCCACCCTCATACATATGGGCAATCCGAGAGGACTATTCAGGTCCTAGAGGACATGCTTCGGGCTTGTGTTCTTGACTTTACAGGTTCATGGGATCAATTTGTGCCTTTGGATGAGTTTGCTTATAATAATAGCTTTTATTCGAGCATCGGTATGACACCTTTTGAGTCTTTGTATGGTAGGCATTGCATATCACCAATTGATTGGTTTGATGGGTTAGAGTCTAGACCGCAGAGTACAGATTTGCTTAGAGATTCCTTAAACCGAGTCTGTTTAATTTAGGATAGACATAGAGCAGCCCAGAGTAGGCAAAAGAGTTATGCTGATCATAGACTTCGTGCCTTGGAGTTCAATATTGGTGACTTGGTATTCTTTTGAGTATCGCCCATGAAGGGCGTGATGAGATTTGGTCGACCGGGCAAGCTTAGCCCCAGGTTCATTGGGTCGTTTGAGATTCTGTAAAGGGTTGGTAGTGTTGCCTACATGTTCGCTTTGCCTATTTTCAGCTATATATCTAGTTTTCCATGTCTCAATGTTACACCGATATGTTCCAGATTAGTCTCATATGTTGCATTGGGATTTGGTTTAGTTAGACAAGAGTTTATCTTTTGTTGAGGAGTCAATAGCTATTCTGGCCAGAGATGTCAGGAGATTGAGATCTAGGGACATTTCGATTGTGAAATTTCAGTGGAGGCATCATCCGGTCTAGGAGGCTACTTGGGAGACCAAGAGTGAGTTGTGTGCTTAGTATCAACATTTGCTTGAGCCTTCATGTACTTCCTTCTTCTTAACTTTCGAGGAAAAAAGTCTTGTTAGTAGTGGATGTTGTGATGACCCTTTTTGTCATCTTTGCATTTATGCATTCATTGTACTGTTAGAGCTTTCTTATAGTGGCCCAAAGTAATTTATGGCTTACTGGGACTAGTAGTTTGGTGCCCTGGTCGTTCTTTTGGTTGTTTTGGCCTTTTGCCTATATTAGAGCCTTAACTTAGAATATCAGTGACTTTAGTCAATATTCTTAGTTAACATGCTCGAATCGAGTTCTGATAGTTCTGTTAGCTCCAGAACGTTGAGTTTGGTCTAGTTAGACCTTTAGTTGAGGCTTAAGAACTGCTAGTGTAGGTTTTGTGTTGCTTCTTCCATTTTCAGGCTATTTGGAGTTGGAAGTGTAACTTTTGTCAACTTTTGATGATCAAAGTGTCAGATTCAGAATCCGATGATTCCATCAGCTCCGGAATGTTAAGTTTGGGTTAGGTAGATGGTTAGTTTGGGTCCCAGGTATCCCGGGTGCATTTTGATTGTTCAATTGCTTGTTGGTTAGTGTTTACATGGTTCAAAATTTCTCCTAAACAACCTCATATGGAAGTTTCATCGATTCCGTTGAGTCTGGAACATCATTTCTACTCTGTTAGCATTATTAGTTTTTGAGAATCAGTTTCCAATTGTGTTTTCAAAAAGTTGCAGATTTTGTTGTGGTAGGTGCAAGCCTCAGGCCTTAATCACGACCGCGATGAAGCACCTGGTGCCTTGTTCTTCGTGATTACGTGATTGCCTATTGCAATCCCGATGAAGCTTTCCCCCTTTGTTCTTTGCGACTCCATGGCTAGTCCTTCTGATTGCGATGGTCTAGCTAGCGTGGTCCTCGCGACCGCGAGGGGTTCCTTCGCGATCGCGATGAAGGACCCCTGGGCAATATATAAGTTTTTCCACTTCATCTCTTTCATTCCAAATGTGAGTTCTCCATTGTTGTAAGCTCAAAACTCGTCCAAACTCTATATTTCTTCAATTCTTGGTGTTAGGGTGCATATTTCTTACTTGTGATCATGTCCGATTCCTTTTCTTTCTCCGATGGTTGTATTATTTCCTATAGATGATATTATCACCCATGTGGTCCTGTGTGGCCTTATATTGACTCTGGAACATAGATGGTGGAATATTGGGAATGTCCATGAGTCCCGAACATAGTTATTACTGTTATAGAGATGGTTATCTGTGTTGTAGAATGATTGGAACCTGTGCAGGGCCGATAGGTTAATTGTGAGACGTTGGGCTACTGTTTGTGACTGAGCATTCCATTATCATACATATAAAGGATTTTCTACTTGATTTTACTATGATTTTGGCATCGGGCCTACTATTGATGATTTCTAAATCTTGCATGAATTGTGGGGCCCATTTTTGGTAAAACTTTATTATCAAATGGTTTGGTACTACTTTAGTGGATCTTCTTGGGGTAAGAAAAGTTAAAGAGAGAGTTGTCTCAGTTTTCATACTATATATTAGACCCGGTTGGACCAAGATGCTAGATTTACTCTGTTATTGATAAGAAATGAAATTACACTCAGTAAGGTCGAGCATCAGACTTGTTTTACTATTGATTTAGACCTGGATACTTCCTGGCACACTTGAGGGAGGTTTATGAGACTTATTCCATTGATTTAGACATGGATATAATTCAGGCATGCATTTGAGCATTTGACTACTAGTTTAGATCTGGTGGCACTTCAGACTAATATTTCGAGGTTTGAGTGTAGTATGTGGTCTACGAGTAGACCTCCATAGATCCTGTCATTCTGAACCAAGTGCTACGGGAAAAAAAGGTGACTGGAGGTAGGGGTGTACGATGGAGTGAAGGTACTCGAGGGAATTTCTTCCATGGATCCAACCTTTATTAGACCTTTGGGGCATCGGAGGGGGTAATATACTGACATTGTGGTTACACTTAGTTTGGCATATCATAGCATATCATTCATTTGTGTGAGGTTCCACCCTTGTTTGTTGTTTGTTGATTGTACGCTCCGGTAGTATGGGCTACCGGAGGGTTTGTCTTCACTTGCTTGTATTCCTTGGGTGTATGGGCGCCCGTGGAATTATAGTTATACTTATTATTATTATATCGTGGTATTGGTTACTATTATGGTTTCTAGTGAGATTGGAGATCGTTAAGGTTGCTTTTGGGCTTTTAACTATTGAATTCTGATTTGAGATTAGTATGTCTATTTGGGGTTATTGTATCTTTTATTCGAGCATTATTATCATTATATTTTCTCTCCTTCTCTATCCATTTGAGGTTATCAGTATACTACCTTATTTCTAAACTCTTCTTTACATACTTGTTGTTGCGAGGATTCCGAGTACATGCTTCTTTCTTTCACCTGTGATACATATTCTAGTAGCTATCCATGTGTTTTATTCTTGCTTGTATTTCTTCCATGCTAGCTTCCGTGCTTATTCCTTGCCTTCTGTGACTATTTGTTTCTATTCTGCCAATTACTGCTCTTTTATCTTATATGTGCCCAGTCGGCCTATGATACCTACTGGGTACCGGTTGCTTTGCAATTGGTGCTCATACTACACTCTTCATCTTCTGGTGCAGATCCTAGTGTGGGCCATCACCGTTAGCTCGTTGGAGACTCGTGCGAGGAGCTATTTTGGGATACTTCAGAATGAGGGTAAGCTCTTGGCGACTGGAGCTTAGCTTTAGTTTATCTTTTGTATTATGTACTCTATAACCATTCGAAGACATCTGTACATATTATTTTTGGATCATTTGTACTCCACTGACGTAGTTCAGGCTCTATACTATGATACCATGTTTTGGGGTTTGATTTAGCTTACGCATATGTATATATATTCCTATTATTTATCTTTTCATCTTGTTCCCTTGCTTCTACTTATTTATATCTTTTCTTTAGCCTAACTGTTAGATAGTAGCCCATTACTAATCATTCCGAGCTATGAGGATTGGTTCACTTACTAGGGGGATGTAGGTGCCATCATAACTGAGAAGTCGGGTCGTGACACAAGTAAGCTATAATATTTATATATATGAATTTATGATAACTTATCCCTATGGATATTTGGAACTCACATTGATATCAATAACAATTCTCATGATACAATACCACTGGTTGTTGAAGCTATATACTAATCTCTATAATTTTCTTTAATCCTCGTAAGAGTCATACCCTTATTAGGAGCTCTATTTTACATATATACTTAGTCTAGGTTATTCAGATAACATTATACTATACCTCAAATATAACAATTGCTTCTCTCTTCTGCTACTTACTCTGATAAATTTTAATTTATGTCTAACCCCTTGATATTATCTAACCCTATCCTTTGGTTGCATACTAATACTCTTCTTAACTCCAACATAAACAATAATGAGACATGCCTATGCATATATTCCCATAAGTCTATTGAAACACCTATCCCCAAGCTTGCTGCCATCGAAGGATTTACACATGTCATCACCTAATCGGGGTACTCTAATACATATAGTTTATAGAAAATTATGTACTCACCAGAAAATAATGTCTAAAAAGCATCTAGGCCTCATTGGAATACTAGGGATATCTCTGGTTAACCATTTTCCTAGGCCTCATTTGGCGAACTAAGGTATGGAACATTTTCCTAACAGTCCAGGCCAGTATCATTTTCAACTTGTAAGGAGTCGATTTGATTATCTTAGTCCTTAACTTATACATTATCTTGAAGCTTCTAGTTATATCACCAACGAAGTATTGAACATCCTCCATAGGCTTAAATCCTATAAGTACCAGACAAATCATTCAAAAAGCTTTTGGACATAGAAGTTGATTATATTCTTCTACAAAAGTTGCATCAGGAGATTCCATTTCCATGCCATTTCTTGATTCTATGGATGAACAACCCTCAACTGAATAATTTCTTGAGTAATATCCACCTTGGTTCCTATTCAGATAAATCTGGGGTTAACACCGATACAACTATAATTGTAGATGGCACTTGAATCTCTGCATACCTTTCTTCTGGAGGCAATTGTGGATATAAAAGATCAGACTTACCGAGCTATCTTGAGCCCAAGTCTGAGTCTCTATGTGTCTGGTGGTTATTAGCAGGAAACCTCCTTGATGGAAATGCTAGTGTTTCGCCTTTAAGACTGATTTGAGGTTGCCTTAAATATGTTGAATCTGTATAACCATTAAGAATAATGTGGATTAAAAGTAACTTCTTATGACTTAGCTTTATCACATGATCTAGATCATAAAAGAAGATCATAATCCCTAGATTCCCAAGTATCCCCTCCATTATAAATAATGTGCAAAACATACTTATTAGGGAGGCTCTACTGGACACAACTTCGTAGACTCCCTGGGACACCTGAACCTAGTGCTCTAATTCCAAGTTTGTCACGCCCCCAGAATAGAAGGGGCGAACAAGGGTCCGTATGAACATTTGCTATGCAAATGACCTGTGTTAAGAGAATGAGCCACTATTCATAAAAAAAATTAGGAGTGGTACATAAATAGCATTAACCAAATGGTCACACCAATGTAGTGAACAACTGAAATTATTCTTACATACGATAACTTTACATTGTCTACGAAGCCTCTAATAGAGTTTCTCGCTATACAATGACAGATGGTAGGGATAGGACCCCGACATACCCAAGCTATAACTATAAACATGACTAAAGAGTACCAGACACCTATTAGCTCCAAATGAAAGAAGAGCTCACCAACTGCTTTGCTGAATATGAAACGACTGCCTAATATAGAAATCTGCTAACTGATGTACATGATCCAGTGTATACAAGGATGCAACACCCCCAAATGTAAGGACATTAGTACATATGCAACATGTACTGGTATATAAAGTAGAAAAAATAAAAAGTGGACATATAAGGACGCTCAATGAATCAAATAATAAAATGAGCAACTGTAGACAACTGAATACTAAGAACTCTCGGCTGGAACTATAACATAAGTGTACAAGTGACAGATACACACTATACCATTGTAACCTATGCATTTGTCTTATTAACTTATCATATAACATTGAGAGAATCGTTTATTACAATATAGCACTTATAATTTGCCTAGGTTATGTACTTTAGCTATTTCTAATACAAATGATCATGTGATGACCTACCGAAGGTTATCCAGGTCAACTGTAATGCATAAGCTGCCCAAATGCTTATCCTTATATTTGTATGCATATAACTCTAGTCACAGTTTTGAATGGGGTACGCCCTTCATGGGCTCGCTATGAGGGTCTTGCATGCATGCCATATGTGCCATATATTGACTTGAGTCAGGGGAAATACTGCATGGAATTCCAGCTAACTCCAAATGCAAATGATGCCACAGGGGCAGGTACGCCACAATATTCGAGCTCACTAAATGATCTAGTCTCAATCCTGTGCACAGAATCATGTCGCATGAGTGTGTCAAGTAAAACCTATGAATACCCTTCCATCGCAAATTTTTATCACAATTTCATCTTTACCCCTTCTTCAAGAACACTAACTAACAAGACCCATTTCGAGAACTAATGCAAAATTGACTTCAAAGGATAATTATCACCTTTTACTACATCCCAAACATATATTCCATAATTAAATTCAAGCATAGAGTAGAGAAATTACCTATTCGAAAATAAACTTCAACTTGAGTTCTTGAAGAATCTTTACAATTCTTGAATGAAAACTAGTACTTGTCTAGGCAGTTGGGACCGTATCGTAAGCCCCTCCATTCAAATAGTTCTTGTATCTCTATAATCCCTAATTTTCTCATTGATTTTGATGAACAAGAAGAAGGAGCAATGAGAACTATGGGGATGCTTGTATAACCTAGAAAGAGGTCCCAAGTAGAAGTGCAAAAGCTCCCTTATTTCACCTATTTTTAATTCTATATGAAAAAATAAAGTGACCCCCACTTTTCAATTATTAATAATTTAAATAGAGTCATTTATATTTCCTTCTCTCGCATAGAAACATATAAGGTAATACCCAATTAATATATAAATACACACGCTAGAGTAGTGATACATGTAGTAAAATTGTGCAATCTTAACTCTAATTCCTTATAAAGTCATTATTTGTATATTTTCCTTGTTACTTCCAAAATGTGTGAAATGAAATCACTACCTATATTTCCCAAGGAAATTCTTAAATACCAAACTATTTATGCCACTGAAAGGTTAACCCAAAGATCATCAATTTGGTATATAGCTCACCCCGTAACTCTTTATAGACTAAGAGTTACACTCATTTAACGTATTAAACATAGTTCAAAATTTCTCGAGGTGCTACATCACTCATTAGGCAAAGGATCGACTCAAACTTTCCAAGATACTAGGATTGAACATGGGACTACAATGACTCAAGATAAAATAAAATAATAAACAAAAGCACTAGACTCATTTGGTACCACCTAAGAATACGAAAAAAATAATTACTTCAAAAACTCTTTTCAAGAGACTTCTTTCATTCAGAATCTTGGGAACTTTTCATTTAGAACAAGATCACCAAGCATCTCAAGTCATTGACATCAACCTTCAAGGTTTGCCCTAAGGTTCACTATACAACTTGTCGCATTCATTCCTCTCAATTGATGTTAAGACTTCACTATTTACTCCAAGGATGTGATGCCACTCACAACAAGAGAGAATCTCACTCACAATCATGAAATTCACAATATAGGGATTATAAGAGAACACAAATACGCTGCTCTCTCAAAGAAGTTCAAGTGCACATAAATAGAATCATAGGCTTGCACTTTATGTAACTCACCACTAACGTAGAGTTGCAAAGCTCAGAATCACTAAGGACTTCCGAGTGACTATATGAGCTAGGGTTAAGGTCAGGATATCATTTGGATCAAGTGAATTAACCTCCCTAACGCTATCATTAATCAATTTCAAGTACACCACTCACATCTTTGATTCATCTTCACCTTATTTCTCCTCACACAACCCAAGTCTTTTCCCAAAGTCATTCTTCCAAACACCTTTGTTCTCAATCTTAAGCATTCACAAGGAAAGAGGTCGCATCACTCAATTCTTTTCCTTTCATTCTTTCATGTTTTGACAATTTCAAGCAACTTAGACTTTTTCCTACATCAACATTCCATTTTTTCATTGATATCCCCCCCAAACTTAGTCTTTTAACCAATATTTTATTGCTAGAAATTAGGGAGGAACATGTGCCAAAATATAGGATTTAAGAAGGGTCAAGGTGTGTAATGTCAATGCCAAGAAAAAGTTTAAAGGCTCAAAGGGGTTTACTTGGATCAATGATAAGGAAAGGAACTTTTGGGTACAGTGACTATTCAAAAAAGGGCTAAGGTCAGCTTTTGAGTTAAGCGACGTCTAGGAGTTTCCCTTGAATTACATTCGGGGCAAGTTCTAGATGACATTCTATCACGATCCAATTTCTTAGATCATGATGGCACCTACAACTCCCCAGTAGGCGAAACAATCCATGTAGCCCGAAATGATTAGTAATGGGCTACTAACTAATTCACCACGCACAATAAGCAAAAATAAGTGGAAGCAAATATAAAATAGAACAACGCGAAAGCAATAACCTGAATAAATAAGCATAAGGAAACTAAACCAACCCAAAGACCTGGCATCAAAAGTACAGGATCTTCTAATGGAATACAAGAGCTAGAGATAAAAAAAAATAGTAAATACAACTGTCTCCGAATACATAAGGAGTAATAGTGCCAAAAGACGAGATGTGGTCAAGCCCCTGTCGACAGGAGCTCACCCTACTCTTGAATATCCCAAAAGCTGCATGAGAATCCTCATAATCAATGGCGAACGCTGACACTAGGATATGCACCATAAAGATGAAAAAGTGTAGTATGAGCACCAATTGCAAAGCAACAGGTACCCAGTAGGCATCATCAACCGACCGAGCGCATATAAGATATAAAGGCAGTAACTAGAAGATAGAAAAGAAGTAGCAACAAAAGCAATAGAGAAAGCACATGGAAACTAGCACGAATAGAAGTCAAAAGAATTACAAACATGTTATGCTAGCCACAAAAGATATATATATAATAGTGAACACAAATGAAGGAAAGAAGAATGCACCTGGAGTCCTTGCAACAATAATATATATTAGGAGAGAGTTTAGAAATATGGCGGTATACCGGTAACCTCAAGTAAAAAGCGAAAGAAGGGAAGCAATTAAACATACTCAAGCTGGAAGCAATATACTTAACAAAATCATGCTAAAAACCCAACTACAAGATAAAAATAGACAGAAATCCACCTCACAAGTACAACCCTAGGATGGGATAATCTACACAATAAGGAACCAAAAGCCACTAATCATTACCACGATAAACAAGGAATCCACTAACTAACAAGTGCTCAGAAGGCCACATAAACAGTGCCACAATAATAAAGGACCCTCTAAACCATCAATGATCAAAGTACAACTAATCAGAACCTCATCAGGCTAAAAACCACTAATCCACCAATAACTGAAGGCCATAACAAGCTCTACAATAAGATATAAGCAATATAATCTACCTACAATCCAAATGGGCACCCATACACCTGAGGAACACAATCAAGTGAAAACAAATCCTCCAGCATCCCATACTACCAGAGCATACACTGAGCACACAACAAAAAAGGGTAGAATCTGAATACAATATGCATGATGATGTGATATGATAGAACTAGTGTGATAGTAACCCTATATGTACCTACCCCCGTTGCTTAATTGCCCAGAAGGTAGGATCCATGGTGGGACGTACCCGCTATACCTCAACTCCACAATATACCCCTTCTCTAGCACACTCGGTACATAACCCCTAGTTTCGGATTAGCAAGGCCCATTGAGGTCCTCGACCACATACAGTAAAGAATGTAAAATCTCAAAGGATATTTGCCCGATGTGTATCCGGGTCTAAATGAGTAGTAGTAATCCCAAAACTCTTATAAAAGGGGTGCCCAAAGAGTATCCGTGTCTAAATCCATAGTAAAATCATATCTAGTGCTACGACATAGCCGAGTCTAGTATCAACATGAAAATTGGTGATAAAATCATCATAATGTATCTTTTACCCTGAGAAGATCCATAAAATCAGTTTCAAATTCCTTTTATAATCATTTTACCGAAAATGGGCCCTGGGGGATATGCAAAGTTTAGAAAATCATTTATAGTAGGCCCACAGTCAAAACACTAGTGAAACATGCAGAAAAAAATCCTTTGCATGAATGATATGCTCGCAAACAAATAATATCCAAATGGCACACAAACATCCTATCGGCCCTGCACATGCATAATCATCTCTATATCAAAGATATCAAGCCTAAAATAACATCTCGATGTCTGGGGCTCATGAACTTCCCAAATACCCCACCGTTTATAGTCCAGAGGCTTTATACAAAGGCCACACAAGGCCAAAAGGGTAATATTATAATACTACAAATAACATAATTATCGAACAGAAGAGACGGACAATATCAGGTGTACCAACCTAGAATAACCCACCAAAGGATGCTAATTAATGCAGTTATAGTCTATATACACAACGTCTAGTATGGAGAAGACCGTAACCTACCTGTCATCTGATGACTAGCTGCTAGAACAGCATCATCCAAGTTCAAACAGCTTTAAGAATCCCAGAATCGCGAATGAACTATCAAAATAATATACTATTTGTCAAGATGAAGTCAACGGTACCTATATTGCTAAGCGAATAGTCGGGTCAAAATTCTGGTCATAAGAGGGCTCGTGGGGCCCATAACCTAAAACTGTAAATGAAAAGTACCACGATGTTCCCAACCTTGCCAAGAACACGAGCCCAAAAGTTTAGCAGAAATTGAGTAAAGAAGGAGCCCAAAACAACCCAGAGAAGAAGAGGGAACATGCGAAAACTTACAAGATTAAGAACCAAAATCGGGGAAAAACATACCACGGAGAGAGAGAATAAGGGCACCGAGATGAAACATGCGAGCCACAAACAATCAACACAACCAACAGCTAAAAACCCACACAAAAAACCCCCAAGCTAAGTAAGTACAATAATGGAGGTCATAGGCATGAGAAGGAAGAAATTTAAGGAGAACACTTACCAAACTAAGAGGGAAACGACAAAATCCTCAATTTGATGAAGTCCCATGGCTGGAAATTGACTTGAAGCAAGTTTTTGGAGAGGGAAATCAGTTTGGAGTTAGAGGAAATAAGAGAAGAAGTCTAAAAAATTGAGGAGAAGTTTTTATAAGTTGCAGGTCGTAGACCAGGACAATCGCGCTGCTTGGGCGCGAATGTGCTGAAGGGAGGGTAGCAGGCTAGCGCAATCGCGCTTCCCTGGTGATGTTGGCACTGGAGGAAATCACAGTCTATTGCAATTGCGCTTCTAGCCACCGTTGGTGCTGGACACTTCTTCTGCAGAAAAACTAACAACGTGAAAAACTTCCATGGGAGGTTCCGGGCACAATCGAAACCCGATATACACAAACAAAAGATGCAACTAGTGTGGAAACGATGTTCCGGACTCAAAGAAACTGACGAAACTTCAATGAGAGGTCATTCCAGAGGAATGTTGACTTAGGTCAACATTTAGCTAAGGCCAACCAAACACCAAAAATGAGACCGGTTCACCTAGGACCCGAACCAACCACCTACCTAACCCAAACTTGACATTCCAAAGCTAACAACGCTGACAAAATTTTCATCCGAGGCCGTCTTCTCCAAATGTTGAACAAAGTCAACCTTACAAGCCCAACTGTCCTGAAAATGTAGATCGAAAGAAAATTCCAAACCAAAAGCTCCCAGACTCCAACCAAAGGTATAACTATACCAAAGTCCATGTTCCAAAGCTAATGGAGCTATCAAAATTCTATTTCGAGCACAATTGCTAAGAATGTTGACGTAAGTCAATGATTTCCTAAGTTAAAGCTCTAAAACTGGGAATCATCCATAAAGACCAAACAAACCTTCTAGGAACTAAACTACCGGTTCCAGCAAGCCATATTTACTTGGGGTCGCTAATGGTACCAAGAAGTCAAAAACGCATGAATGACCAGAATGGTCATTACATCATCCACTACTAAAAAGGACGTTCATCCATAAAAGTCAAGAAAGGAGGAAACAACAGATACTCAACAACTGCAGATACAAAGCACGCACCCCAAGAGAGCTAAACCCAAGGAAAACTACCACAAACTTCAACTTCTCACAAGCCAAAATTAACTCCAACCTTTAACTTCTAAAACTCCAAAGGTCTATCAACCGACCAAAACTCCAAGAAAATCAACTGGAATGCACTGACACAACACTGAAACCAAGAGAACCAAGGGGATTAACACACAAAACACGAAACCTCGATACCACAACTAGGTTTACCTAGAAAAGCCACCAACCAAACCTCAAACTCATGAACTCATTGATCCACAAAACCCTTCTAACAACTTGATTACTTGAACCATGACCACAAAGCTTCACACATGTCGAACACTCGAGCCACTATCGAAACATCAACTAATCCACCGGAGATCCATAGTTCCCGCTGTACTCAACCACGAATGAAGTCACTTTTATACTTAAACTCTATCCAAGCCAAGCCATAGTCTACTAGTTTTCTGACATCTGCAATGCCAACCCATAGCATATCCTCTAAATCTGGGGTAACCTTTCTCAAATGACCATCAACCAATGAATGGATACCTTTGCTAAGATCAATATTGATATAAAAAACCAACTGAATCAACCATCGGAGCCCAACTGCAACTAGCATACTAGGGTCAATAATAACATGAATGAACACCATGTGTCAAAGGAGTAGCCAACTATAGAACCCAACCAAGCTCGCTGAACCATGCCAAGTCAGAATTGACTGAAAGTGAATGAACTAGGGTAACTTGTCCAAGAAGACCCAAACACCAGACCCAATCTTCATTAGAAGTGTGGTAAGTCTACCACAAAAGTCGTAGCCATCAACTAAGCTTAATACTCTAGGAATACCGTTGCTGCTTCAAATACTCGAACACCATTTTGATTTAGGATCACCTTACTAATCTCACCCTAGGATGAAGTCTACCATGCCGCGAATATCAAGTCCAAACACCCTATAGGCAAAGGAAAGGATGTCTGAAGTCCAAGGCTTCCACCTAGCTATTGGCAATGTATTAACCTTCCAACTTACCCCTTTGGATTGAAAGAACTACTCTACTACATTAGCACGCAAACCACTAACTCCGAAGCATCAAACTTACCAAACTTACCAAACTTCTGGTCCACACTAGTAGAGCCTAGTCAAAGTTGGAATTGCATACAACAAATAATTTCTCAGAGAATCCACCAAATAAAGCTCACATCTCTCGAAACACCAAGGCATCCACAAATCTCAGAGTACCACTAGAATCCAAAGTAGCCCTTCTGGCCTCAATCCGCACAATCTGATCATATATAATACACACTTGTCGATCCTCAAACTAACGTCTTTAAATCTGTCCAACCAAGGTAGAATGAAACTCAACTCTAGCAACAACTCTATTGGATCTGGAAACTATAGCCTAATCAAATCATTAGCCAAGGACTGGATGTCCAAGGCCAACGGCCAATCCAAAACTGAATTAGAGAAGTTAAGTTGTCCACACCAACTGCAACTGAAGGGAACTTTCCACGAACCATCATCTAAAGCAACCTGCTAGCCCACGATTCTGACAACCCATATCTAATTTCCAATCAGTGTCTCTGTCGAATCCCTGAGTAGAACCATACGCGGCGGATGAACACTATAGCATTTGGAGCCAACCAAGCTCTGAATGTACACTTTTCCCAATCCATAGATGCTACTAAAACTTGGGTCACCCAAAGAAAATAACAAGTAAATCAGAGTTGATGCAACAAGCCCCCAAAGGTAGCACTGGAAAAGCCTACCACCTGAATCTCTACCAGAAGGAATCCTGGCCTTGAATACATCTAAGAAAATGCTACTATACTGTATAGTCGGCCAAATCAAGTCATCAACACACAAACCCAAGCAAACCTTCAATCGTCACCTTAGTCAGCTACTATAACACATAATACTAACACGTAGTCATCTCTCTCATTTTTCAAACCAAATGAAACCCTTTTCATAGATAAACTAAACCTAACAATCTCTTTCACAAAAGATGCTAGAGTTGTTCCCTTAGCTCCGACAACTCTACTAGCGCCACTTGATACGGAAGGAAAAGGATAGGTCGAATGCCTAACTCATTAACAATACTATGATCATTACTCAACCACAATGCTACAGTCAAAAACTCAACTGAAAAGCCACAGTCAAAACACAACCAGAATGCTACGATCAAAACCCAACCCAACTGGAACTGAGGAAAACAAGGAAATCAACTCATATACCTACCAACTTTCTAAAGCAAACAATTAGAGAAGGTCGATCCTAATTTCTCAAGGAAAGCAAAACCATCCAATGCCCACTAGCATAACCAACACCACTCACTTTAAGAGAAAACCACTATCTTTGGTACTTAACTACCGGTACCACACCAAACCAATAGAATGACTTCTAGAAAATTATAGATAACAACCTAGGAACAACCACCCAAGACCGTCACAAAAGAAATACTCAAACCAATTCTAGAACAATAACGAAACCAGAAATAAAGCCAGCCAGACCTACCCATAAGTCACAACTCTGAGTAGTCACCTCTCAAGGATAGCACACCTCATCCACTAATAAAAAGAATCAATCTATCGAGAAATTATACTCATAAACACAACAAACTCAAATAGTAAAACAACCAATCAATAAACTGGTAGGCATATATGCAAATACATGAAAAATGGTATATTGGAAAAACCAACAATGCTAGCACTAGCTAATGGTAATAAAAGTCATACATGCAGTAATGATATCTGGGACTTCCACCTCTGACCCACTAAGAGGGGAATCAGACTTTCAGTGTCTAGCACTGGCCTAAGTAGTCGATGTTGAAGGCTCGATCATCCCTAGCTTGGGATAATCTTTAGAATAGTGACCAACCACTCCACAACTCCAACAACTCAAGGAAGCCCTGCTCTAACGCACAGTGCCTATCGACTCTAGATTGATACCTAAACCACTTGGCCGAATGCCACCTCTAACCATCGAGGGACCACCTTTACAACCCTGTGCAACACCTCTCACTCACTGGGGACCACCCCTACTACCTTGCCTACCACCTCTAACTGGTAGTACTGGAGTCCTGGAGATAAAACCTATTGACCCTTCTGACTGGAAGGTATGATCGTGGGGCAATCCCTAGGAAAGTTCCCACACTCACCGTACTGAAAACAACCCCTACCAGATAAAGTCTATCAGGAAGATCTCGGTGATATTGACCGACCACCACAACCTAGACGCCCTAAATGCAAACCCTGAGAAATCTAACCTGAATCATATCTAATTTTCTCAACACGCTATGTACAATAACTCTCTAAAACCAGTAGAGCCACCAAAACTGGCCTGCTAGACAAAAATTAATGAAATCGATCTCTACTAGAGAATCCCAAACCTCGAGTCTGAGAACCACTAAAACTTCCCTGACAATGATGACCCTTACCACTACCTCTATATGCCTCACGATATAAACCCTTAATAGCTAATGCATGATCAACCACCCGAAGAAATATAGTCCCAGTTGTAACCAAGTTTTCTTTCACCTAACAGAGTGGTAAAATCAATCCTCCAACAAAAATCTAAAATCTCTCAAACTCTGTAGGCACAGTCCTAGAAGTGTACCTAACCATCTCGTAAAACCTTGTATCTGTCACGCCCCAAACCATGGGAGGCATGACCGACACCCGGAGCCCCAAAAGGCCGAGGGTGCCAAAATAGAGTGTATCTCTGTTGAACCTGCTGGGGGTCTGAGACCGACAAGGTCTCTAAGAATTACAATTGGAAACACTGAAAGCTCAATAGTAGTTAAGCAACTCAAGGCCGACAAGGCTATTATCATAGTAGATAACTAATAACAAGGCCGACAAGGCCATACCCAACACTGATGTACATATACACGTCTACAAGCCTCTAGGAGTAAGTAAAATATCTCATATCCAGGACAGGGCCCTGGACTACCCATAAGCTATACATATACATAACCTGGTCAAAATATAAGCTAGACCTCTGACTCGTCAGCTCCAGGAAGAATGGAGCTTACCAAAATGGCTGAACTCCGCAACTCCTACTGAAGAGGTCTATCTGGGTTTCTGGCTGGACCTGCAGGCATGAATGCAGCGCCCCCAGGCAATGGGGCGTCAGTACGACAATAATGTACTGGCATGTAAGGTAGAAGCATAAAAGCAAGTCGCAAGTAGTAAATCTGAACAAGATAAAATATGAAACTTGTAAACTATAATTGGTTAGACTCATTAAGCTCTTTCTCCTTTATTCTTTTTAGAACACAACACATGCATTAACTCACGCTGCAACTCACTCTTTATAACCCACACTGAACCACAATAGCGCCTCGGCGCACCCTATATTTAATAGCCTCAATATGGCAGTACCGCCTCGGCGCACACTATGTATATAATGGCCTCAATATGGCAGTAGCACCTCGGTGCACACTATGTGTATAATGGCCTCAATATGGCAGTAGCACCTCGGTGCACACTATGTATATAATAGCCTCAATATGGCAGTAGCACCCCGGTGCACACTAACACGCGAACCACACATAATAAGTGTATTACTAGATTGACCTTCAAAGCTATTCTTGTTATTTATGAAGGTTCATTTAGATAACTTCTTTAGCCTTGGCTTACTAGGTGTTGGAATCAACATACCAAACACATATAAATGGGGATTTGACTTTCTAACTTTCATTGTATACTTCCTAAAGCTTGATTAGAGATCACAATACAAAGAAGAAACTTGACAAAAGGATAACTTACATTTCGTGCAAAAAGAATCAGATTTTTATAAGAAGGCGACTTGAATCACCATAATGTATAAATTAGTTCCTTAAGACTTGTTGATTTACCAAATCAGCTCTCTTACAACAAAATACTCAAATTCCTTCTTCCGGAAATTTAGAGTTCTATTTCTAGATTCATGCCGATAAGGAAAAAAGAAGCCTTAACATACCTCGTTCTTTCCGAAGATTGCGCTTACCACAACTTGGACTTTCCCTTATTAAGTTAATCTACAACACAAGGGTATAATGAAGCTAATATTAGCTCTTAAACCTGCTGCAACATTCCCAAAACAGTAGCTAAACATTTTCCGGGCAGATTTACGTATTTTGCATTAATTAAAGGTGTATCGTCACACCTTCCTCCCCTTATCCAATATACATCACACACACACCAACCTACTGCCTCCCCTAATACAAAACACATCAAACATCCCCTACACAACCCACCATACCGAAATACAATAGCAACACATTGAACTCACGGCTTCCGATCGCCGTCCCGTGAGTTCTTAACAACAATTCAACAACAATTGTCTATCCGACCTTCAATCCAAAAATATTATTATGGGCAGAGTACTTACCACACTTGAAGGTGTGTTTTTATCCTCTTTTTATTGATGCTTTAAAGGCTTAAGTACCCCCTACACATACACCAACAAGAGAAGAAGAAATCTCTTAATTGTTACACAATTTCCATGTGTTAAATCATAAGAAAGGGCTGCCATAGTTTATGTCTTTCTTACCATAGGATATCCTAGCTATATGTAGTAGATTAATACCAAGATAACAAGTTGTTTAACTCACCTTAATCTTCAATTAATCTTGGTCTTCTTAGAACCCTAAAGGGAGAGAAGGGCTGCCAAAAAGGAAATGAAATAAGAGAGAATTTTCCAGCTTTTTTTGTGATCAACATGGATCAGCAAATGGCCTATATAAAGGGACCTTTTTGGTCGACTTTTTTTGAGTATATTTGGGCCAAAATTACCCTTTGCTTGGGCCTCAAAAGGGTTAAGTTTTGGGGCTGATTTTGGGCTTCTCTTGGGTCAAAAATGTGGTCAATATTGGTGGCTACTTTTTGTAGTTGTTTGGGCCAGATTTGGTTGGGCTTTGATGGTCCAACTTTAAGCTTCCTTTGGGCTACCATTAGGTATAATAATCCATGGTGTTGCTGCCCGTAATCGGCCCTCGGAACTTAGTTCGTTAGCGTAGGTAGGTGATGCACCTACTTGTCACCTAAGAGCTTAGATAAGTCGAGCAAGTACCTCACTTGTTTTATCTCATTTTCAAAACCCTCATTCTTATAATTTAACTTAACACTTATATACATTTGACCATTTCAAATTCTAGGCTAAAGTACCCCTTCACAATCTCGAGGTCAAATACCTTCGTCGATATTTACTTAGTCACATAGGTTTTGAAAGGTGCGGGGTGTTATATCCTTCCCCCCTTAGAATCATTCGTCCTCGAATGAGGGTAATGCATATAGAGCTCTAGTCCCTTAGGATTTTTTTGAAATTTCGGCAGAGTTTCCTTTATAATTGGGACTATCCAAAAACCTGAAACTCAGCAAAAGTCCAGCACGATGCCTCACAGGGCTATACAGCTATATACAATTAAATGTAATCATTTTCACATGTTCAAACCTGATCATATTTGCATAGTAGGAAGAGTATCAAGAACATAAGAATATGACTTACCTCTGTACTATCTTCAAGTCATAAATAACTGGGGATGTTTTTTCCTCATTTCTTCCTCGGCTTCCCTCGTCTTTTCTTCAATATTATTATTTCTCCACAACACCTTTACTGAGGCTACTTCTTTGGTTCTGAGCTTCCTAACTTGACGATCTAGGATAGAAATTGGTACTTCCTTATAGGATAAGTCTTCAAAAAGTTGAACATCTTTGATAGGCATAATACGTGAAGGATCTCCTATGCACCTTCGTAGCATCGATACATGAAATACAGGATGGACTGTCTCCAATTCTGGGGGTAAATCTAGCTCATATGCCACTTTTCCTACCCTCCGAATGATCCTGTATGGTCCAATATATCTTGGACTAAGCTTTCCCTTTTTACCAAATCGCATAACGCCTTTCATGGGCGAAACCTTTAGGAAAACCCAATCACTAATATTACATTCCAAATCCCGACGTCGCACATCTGCATATGATTTCTGCCTACTCTGGGCTGTTAGTAATCTTTCTTGGATTAGCTTCACCTTCTCCATTGCCTGATTAACTAGGTCTGGCCCTAATAATCCTGCTTCTCCAATTTCAAACCATCCAATTGGTGATCTACACTTTCGCCCGTATAAAGCCTCATAAGGAGCCATTTGAATGCTTGCATGGAAGCTATTATGATAAGCAAACTCAATTAGTGGCAAATGGTCATCCCAACTCCCTTTAAAATCTAGTACACAAGCTCGTAGCATATCTTCGAGTGTTTGAATAGTGCATTCAGCTTGTCCATCTGTCTGTGGATGAAAAGCTGTACTGAGACTTATTTGAGTACCTAAGCCTCTCTGGAAAGACCTCCAGAAATTTGCTGTAAACTGAGCACCCCTATCTGACATGATGGAAATTGGGACACCATGAAGTCGAACTATTTCACTAATATACAACTTGGCATAATCTTCAGCAGTATAAGTTGTCCTGACTGGCAAAAAGTGAGCTGATTTTGTAAGTCTATCTACAATCACCCATATGGAATCATACTTCCGATAAGTACGGGGTAAGCCTGTAATAAAGTCCATGTTGATCACCTCCCATTTCCAGGTAGGTATCACTATACTTGAGTTAGACCTCCGGGTCTCTGGTGTTCAATTTTTACCTGTTGACAATTCGGGCATTGGGCTACAAACTCTGCAATATTTCTCTTCATATTATTCCACCAATAAATCTGTCGAAGATCATGATACATCTTCGTCGCTCCTGGATGGATTGAATAGCGGGAATAGTGAACTTCTGCCAAAATTTTCTCCCGAAGCTCCCCGACGTTAGGTACACATAGACGACCTTGATATCTCAGAACCCCATCCTCCTTAAGCTCTATTAGTGGTTGCTTCTGTTGTGGAATTTCCTCCCTTAATCTTACTAATTCTGGATCATCATATTGTCTTTCCTTTACCTCTGTCACAAGTGAGGATTCCGCAGTGCTTTGAATAACAACTCCCCCATTACCTTGGTCTAGTAGTCGAACCTGCAAATTAGCTAACTGATGTAGTTCTCTTGTCATCTCAATCTTTCTATTTCCCACGTGGCTCAAGCTTCCCATGGATTTGCGGCTAAGTGCATCGGCCACTACATTGGCCTTCCCTGGATGGTACAAAATATCTACGTCATAATCCTTTAGTAACTCTAGCCACCTTCTTTGCCGCATGTTTAAATCCTTCTGTTTGAATAAATATTGTAGACTTTTGTGGTCCGAAAACACGTCTACATGGACTCCAAACAGGTAATGGCGCCAAATTTTCAAGGCAAATATAACTGCTGCCAATTCAAGATCGTGAGTAGGGTAATTTTGTTCGTGCTTTCTTAGTTGTCTCGAGGCATAGGCAATAACTTTACCATGTTGCATTAAAACGCAACCCAACCCAATCCTTGAAGCATCACAATAAACAACATAACCTTCTGTGCCCTCTGGCAGAGGTAAAACAGGTGCTGAAGTAAGCCTGTCCTTCAACTCCTGAAAACTCTGCTCACATGCATCAGACCACTGGAACTTGGCAGCTTTATGAGTCAACTTTGTCAGTGGTGCAGATATAGAAGAAAACCCTTCTACAAACCTTCGGTAATAACCTGCTAAGCCCAAAAAACTACGGATCTCTGTAGCATTCAAAGGCCTCGGCCAATTCTTTACTGCTTCAATCTTTTGGCCGTCAACTCTAATACCTTCGTCTGTAACTATATGGCCAAGAAATGCCACCGAAGTCAACCAAAACTCACATTTGGAGAACTTCGCATATAATTTATGATTCTGAAGTGTTTGTAATACTGCACGTAAATGATCAGCATGTTCGGCTTTGGACCGTGAGTAAATCAGGATATCGTCAATAAATACGATCACGAATACATCTAGGAATGGCTTGAATACCCGATTCATTAGGTCCATAAAAGCTGCTGGGGCATTAGTAAGCCCAAAAGACAGTACTAGAAATTCAAAGTGGCCATACCTTGTCCTAAAGGCTGTTTTTGGAACATCTACCCCTTTAACACGTAACTGGTGATACCCCGACCGCAAGTCAATCTTTGAAAAACATTTGACGCCTTGCAACTGATCAAAAAGGTCATCAATCCTTGGAAGCGGATACTTATTCTTGATTGTAACTTTGTTCAGTTGTCGGTAATCGATACACATTCTCAAGGACCCAGCCTTCTTACGAACAAACAAAACTGGTGCGCCCCATGGCGATGTACTAGGCCTAATGAAGCCTTTTTCGAGTAGATCCTTTAATTGTTCCTTTAACTCTCTTAATTCTGCAGGAGCCATCCTGTAAGGGGGAATTGATATTGGCTGAGTATCTGGGAGTAGGTCAATGGCAAACTCAATTTCCCTTTCTGGAGGGATTCCTGGAAGCTCACCCGGGAATACATCTAGAAATTGACTCACCACGGGAACCGATTGAGGAGTCACTGGT